>CM035423.1:170735914-171248414 GCA_020310875.1 Ceratopteris richardii | reverse complement strand
CTATCATCAGGTGATATGTCGCACTCTAGCCCCCTAGGATACCTATGCATGTCCTCATAGGTACTGCTATGCTCTCACAAGTTGGAGATGGTATAGGTGTCCTAGAAAAAAAAATTGAAGAAAAACATTTGTGTTATAAGTTCATAAAAAATATTAAATTATAATAAAAAAACATACACATGTGCAAACAAGTCTCTTTGTGCAAAATGGAGAAACAGTCCACATATCAGAATATTTCTAAAACTTGTCTCACATTGCTTGATCACAACTTTTGAACTGCAATATATGCGATATTTCGTGCTTTTGACTGATTTAATGTAGAAGTCAAGAACATGGTAGGGGAGGTGCCAACGTTTGCCACCCAATTCCAACAAGATGATCTCTCAGAGAGGGCTAAATGCAGCACAATTTTCCAACCCAATTGGAAAGACCATCTGCTAGAAACCTATCCAAAAATGATGCAAAGTTGGTCCACTACACCACTACACAAAGTATGATCCATGTTATGCTCTAATGCCTTGCAGATGCCCATGTCCCACATTTTCCACAAAGGTCAAAAATATCCCTAGATGCTCAGACTGGTTGAGCTACCCATATTTTGCACCACCCTTGGGGCCTCCCACAATAGCTTACATGGTATGTACTATTCACCATCAGACCCCCTGATTGAAGAACACACTTGATGTTGTCGCAAAGATGTGTATGAAAATTTTTGAGCTCATGACTGTTGTCCTTAAAACATTCCACAATGTCAAGGCTCCATATATTTTGGCACCAAGTTTTAATGAAGGTAACTTTGATTTGGTTTATGATATGAGCAAAACACCTTGGGTAAACACTATCTATGTTTGGTATGCATGCATCAAGTACTTGCCTACATGCTATAAGTAAAATTCCCTCTCCACCTCCATCCTTGCCCCTAGGAGTTAGGGCTTTGATTCCATTTTTGGGTGGGTGTGTGGGGTGATTTGCCCCCTTGTATTTGATTTTTTGACCCATGGATGGATTTGTAGCCCTATGGGCACTTCTCTTGCTAAATAATGAAAGGATCCCTTTTTCATTAAAAAAACTTGTAATCATTGAAAAATTATAATCTCATGTACATTGAACACAATTTCGAGTAAGTGTCACTATTACCCAGGCCGATAGTGGTACTTGTATCCTTGATTTCCCACATTTCAGTACTTCTATTCTTGAAAAGTTTTCTTTTCTTTTTGCTTTTGGCCAAATTTCTTTTGTACATATTCATTTCATATAATTGAAAAAATAAAGAACACAAGAAAAACAATTAAAATTTGATAATTTCATTGAAGATGATGAAATGATATGCATATTTGAATATGTTTCATGTATTGGTGTGACATGTTTCATGTATTGATGTGACTGATGAAATCGAAAACAAGTTCATGATTTATGAACAAGCATATTCAAAACTTGTGTCATTACCATCATTGGAAATGTATACAATTTCACATGATTAGATTCTTAAGAATTATAACATTGATGGTCTTTAGCCAAACATAGATACCAAATACAAGGTTGTAGATAAGAAAGTGAAGTAAGTGACTCAATCACTTCCAAAATTGAGTGATGACATGATTAAAAAGTAAGTCATGATCCAATTCTTCATGATAGATCCGAGATTGGACATGAATTTTCTGATGAAATAGTTAAAAAAGTCAAAATTGATGCTAGTGGTTTTCATTTATCTGCAGAGAAAATATACTTTGAAATTATTATTAGAAACCACGTTAAATTTTTTACTCTGACTCCACAAAAAATAGGATGTGCAAAACCTAAGATTGTTACTCCAAGGATCATATTCATAATTCCTCATATACGCAGTAATCTACACCCTATTCTTATGCCTAAAGAATACTTTCCAAAATTGTTGAGATTGCTAAAGGAGATAATAAGTATGCATATTTTAGAGTTCTCATTTCCACCTAACTCGAACAATTGGTTTACTATGCCTAAGAGGAATGGAAAATTTAGGTTTATCCAAGATCTTCAACTAGTCAATAAAATGACCATAAGGAATGTTGGCACTAGACCAAGTCTTGATGAGTTTGCAAAGGCATTTGCAAGTCATGCAATCTATTCTATGGGAGATTCTATTCTAGCATTGGTCGATTCCAATTGTTGGTCGAAAGTAGAGATATAACAACTATGAAAATGCCTCTTGGATTCTCATATGTTTACACTACCTCAAGATGTCATAAATTCACTCACTCACATGCTGAATGCAATGAATTCAGTATTTCACAACTTTATACCACACATTACTATACCCTTCATAGATGGCATACCAATAAAAGGATGTATCAACAAAGATAAATACTTTACCATTGACAGTGATGGTTGTAGGAAATTTGTTAAAGCTCATATTCTTAATTGTGAGAAAAATTTCCAATGATTTGAAGACATCGGTTTAACATTTTTTGAGAGACATGATTTTATGTGGCTTTTATGGCCAAAAACCATTTCCTTCAAAAGTAGATGTGATAAATAAGATAGAAAATACCTAAAAAGTATGTGAGTGAAGTGAGATGACTTTTGGGAGCATGTGTGTTCTATACGATTTGGATTCGTCACTTTGCCCATGTAGCAAATAATTTGTATGCTTAGGTGAGGAAACATAAGAAGTTTGTTTGGCTCGACAAACATAAATTTTCCATGAGAAAACTAAAGACTCTTTTGTTGCAAGTTCGAATTGGTAAAAAGGTTAATTATACAAATGGAAAAAGTTATCTTTTTTACTGCAGACACAAGTATAATTGCTATAGTATGGGTGATATCTCAAGAAGATAATGATGGTAATAGATATGCCATAAGATTTGACCTAAAATATTGCAAGAACAACAGCAAAAATATCCTCAAATCAAAAGAGAAATTTGGGGATTTGTTTTTGCACTGAAGAGTGATCAAAATTATTTCATGGGTGCTAATATACTTATGCAAACATATTGCTTACCTCTTTTTCACATGATTGCCAATTCTTCAACTCCTTATATTGATATGCTAAGATGAATTACATATATTAAATTCATAAATAGGAAGTTTGTATATATGGTAGGGAATTTTTTTTTTGTTGCGAATATGCTTTCAAGAGCATGTATGATGATTTTGAGTTGCAAGAAATTCTAGATTCCCAAAGACTTGCTTATGATGCATGTTCTTATGCCTATGAAAGATTTAACCATGAAAACTATGAAGAAATTTGGTTAGATATTGAATACTACTTGACTACACTGTATCCATGCTTCATGGACATCAAAATATTCAAAATTATAAGGAAGCATGTGTTCAACTTCTTTATATAAGATGGTTTTATTTGGAAACAAGCTCATGAGAAAGTAAAATTTCTGCATCGTATAGTTGGAAAAAAGAATTTGCAAATGAACATAATGAGCGATCTACATGACTCGTTATGGGTTGGTCATAGGGGATCTATAAGAACCTATGAGAATATAAGAGAGAGGTATGTTTGGTAGGGTATATATGTAGATGTATCATCATATATTGCATCATGCAAACATTGCCAAATACACTCATCTATGAAACACTGGGATGGTTTGCATCCAACATATCCTCCAAGCATAGATTATAAATGGGTAGTTGATTTGGTAGCAATGCCTGTGGGTATTAACAATATGCACTACATCATTCTTGCATGTGAAGATTTGACAAATCATGTTGAAGTTAAAACACTCCACACTAAATCAGCTGCCAATGTATGTAAGTTTTTTCTTGAGGAAGTGTTTTGTAGATTTGGATATGTAGAGAAAATTGTAGCCAATCATGGGGAGTTAGGTGCACAAGATGCAGGAGACTTCTTCCCAAAACATGGAATGCTTTTGGCATTAACTGTTGCGTATAATCATGAAAAAAATGAGAAGATTGAGATAGGTCATCCAACAATTATTAAATCTGTAGCACTTTTGACACAGAGTATGATGCATGCCAGAAGCTTATCAAATGATAGTTTGGTCCTTATATACTTCATAAAGTAAATGACAATGGCACTTATGTTTTAAAAGAGTTTGATAATTCTTTTGTCTAAAACCCCTTTTGCAGGTAAGCGCATGAAGCTATTCAAGCAATGAGAAGGAGAAATACAAATCTTTGATGATGATGATGTAATGCGATCCACTGAGAGTGAATTGAGTGATGATGAGAGAGATGAGAGTGATGATGATTCACGTATTTCTTTTTAGCTTTTTCCTATTTTTGTACCATGTTGTTCATTTTTGCATTTAGAGTATGCATGAAACAATGTACATACACATGTTTTCATTTCCCATAGTTGTTGTCTATTTGACTTGTACATAACATAGAAACAATTTCAATTCTGTTTTTAACATTCATAGTCCTCATGAATGACAACCATATGCTTTCATATGCACCATGATTGTTTGGAATGTGCACATAAGTATGTATAGTAGGGTCTCACTACACAACCTTGCATCAATGCATAACATTGAGCTTTACCTATGCACTATGAGTGATGAATTTTTGTAAAAGCACATGATATGTATGTGTGTGAGCACACAATCTTCATCATTCAATGCCAATTACCTTATCTTTTGATTGTGTTTTTTGACCATGCATAATTTAAAGTATGCAATTGATAGGGCTACATCATACGGCCTTGTGTATGCACCTCGCATAACTTCCCATGCACTTGAAAATTCATTTCAAAAAGTTAAATGTTCATGTGAAATTGGACTCTATCTCTGAAAGCAGAAAGCAAGTGCTTGTTGGACCATCGAGGACACTGTGCGGGTTTGAAAGGGGCAAGTGTAGTGGAGAACTTCATCTCTACTTTTGGAAATCCAAAGCTAATGAATGGTCACGTTAAATATACCAACAGTTTGGATGTAACTTGCTCATCAATGATCCATAGAGATGCTTGTCATGGCATATGGACGATCTTATGGTGGCCTTATTTTCATCACTACCAGAGAAAACACATTAGGGGAAAAAATGAACCCTGCATGGGCCTTTTAGATTAAGGAGTGATTAGTGATGGACCAATGAGGGGAGGGTGGTGAACACAGTCTAGTCCTAGGCTAGGCATAGGCTTCTCTAGTTTTCTGGTGGTCAAAGGTGGTATGGATGACTCAAAACCAGGAGTTCTTTTCCAAAAGTGGTTTGATAGTGCAAAAGTTTCAATCCTAGCCCTTGATGAACTCAAAGATCTAAAGGCTTGTATTACATGTCAGAAAAAATTCGACATACAATTTGATCCATTGGATTTGCCAAAAATCTAATGGTTTAAATTCAAAGTCATGATGAAATGCGTCTTCAAATATATCCCCTTGGATAGAGGTAGAAATCAATGGTTGAGATTGATTGTTTTGAATTTTGGTCCACTTTCATTGCCATCCCTTGGATCCTTACTTGATCGAATGGTTGATAAATCATATCCTTTTTGAACCATTAGATCTATAATCAATCGAACGGCGCAGAATCATACCCGCCACGGAATCGTGCTCAGTTCGTTGTCGTTTTCTACCAGTCCCCACTCAACCCATACCTCATTTAATGTTTCCTATTTTGTCCTCTTTTGACAGAGAGACCCTCAATCATTTCGCATGTGCAAACTGTAGATGTTCTATGGGCCTTAGGATGCATCACAATCCAATGGCTATAAATAAAGCGCATAACAAAGGACTCCGCCATGCTATGGCTTGCGTTGGATCATCCAAAGATCGAACGGCATTCGATTCTCATCAAGAACAGATCAGCGGGATTCGCGGCCGATGCTTGGATCAAAATGAATCTAAGGGTCCGAATTGGTCTCAGTCACCCCTCTCTCTACTGTGCTCTCCCACACACTCTCTCACTACTGTGCTCCTCAACCTCCCACGTGGGAATATCAAACGGATCTCCATCTCCACTCAAACAAATCGCATCCATTCATCATCTACATCCGACGGCATCAAAATCTTGGCGTGTACCCTTCACTTCATATTCAATTTAAATGATTTTTAAATGGAAAAAACCACTAGTGGTTTTGTAAGGACCCCCTTAATCCCAAATTCTTATTTAATCCCTAAAAATTAAGGATCCTTACAAGGCCCATGCAGGGCTCATTTTTTCCCCTAATGAAGTTCGGCTAGACGAATCTAGCGGGCGTGGTTTAGTAGATGTGCCTTTTACTCCTAGGCAGATAGCCAGGGTTCAAGTCCCACCTAGGGTTGGATGCCTCAAAGTTCCCCAAGATGGGTGCCTCTACCTAACAAGGTCGGGTGTGTGTGTCTTTCCAATTCATTGTACTCTCAAAAAAAAAAAGTTCGACTAGACGAATACCCCCAATCGATATGGGCGCTTTGTGATGCCTAAGGACATGAAAAAGGTGACCTATGAGCGGGACATGGGTATTTTTGAATGCAACCACTTTTACCATGCAAAGAGAGGATCATACCATTGGGACCATAATTTGTGTGCAACTTCATAGGGATCCCAACGTTCTCTCTTTAGGGTACAAGATACCACATCCACTTCAATACAAAGTGATAATGAAGATACAAACCACAAGCCAGTCTTCTTGTCCCAAGGATTGTCAAACACATAAGAAATTCATAAAGAACTTGCACAGATTATTCGTTGAGCAGGCGTTGTTGGAAAATAGTGTTAGAATGTCCCAAAGTTGCAATTATTCGAGTGATCCTTATTTTAAGACTTAGCCAAAATTTCATAAAAGATGGTCAGAAAGCTTATTACACGAGCCAAAATTACTCTTTGAGAGCTTTGTAATGATATATAAGACTCTATCATTTGGCATCAAGTGGACCCTCAAAAAGCTAACCCCTAATTTTGCTTTTCTACCTATTTTCACCAAAAGCAACCCTAAAAGTCAAAAGCTAGGCGCCCTCCACAAAATTTCTCCCAAAATCATGTGCAAGCACTTTATATGTTTTCATATGTGCTTTTTACCCTAAGTGCCTTGCTTTTCAAAGGATTCACGAGACTTTTTTAGCACAAGCCATGGTATATAAAGAGAAGCAATTAGGTCCCTCAATATTCAATCAAGGAATAATCAATCCACAATTGATATGAAGGGTTTAGGGCCCAAGTTTTTGGAGGAAAATCATGTGTATGGAGAGTATCAAGTATATACTCTCATCTAGACTCAATGATTCTTTCAAATTGTGAGAAAGAATAAGTTGTACCTACCTCCAAAATAGCCTACTTTCATGATCATCACATAAATATCCGGGGTATTTTTTATAACTAGCCATTTTGGGAAAGGGATATAAAGTAGGATTTTTCTTAGTTTGGTAGGGAAAATCATGCATACCTATAGTATAATATATGGACTTTCATATACCATCAAGAAATCCAAAATATAGTTTAGTATGATACCCTTCCATCACTGTTTGAGAAAAAATTTCAGCACCCGAATTTAAGAAATTCCTATTTTGGAAGAGGGAAAACGAGGTGCGCTAGCTATGGATGGATGGGAAAAAGTATATATGCTCATAGTATGGTGTATGGAATTCATAGTAGATTCATTAGATTCATTAAAATGATAAGTTAAGGAGGAATTTTGTATCCTCAAAGACTCCCTTTCCACACTTTTTGAAAAACTTTCAGATCTTAATTTTTATCAAACTCCACTTTTGGGAGTAAGAAAAAAGACCATTTAAGAGGTTTTCCATGGATTACTGCATACATACATAAGGCATGGTGTATGTATTACCACGAAGAATGAGAAAATCCAAGAAAAAATCCACGTTAGGAGTGGATTAGAAGCTTGCTAAAAGCTCCCATTTAAGTTTTTGCATAAAAGTAAAAATCTTGATTTGAGCCTCCTTTGGGGAGGATTTGGAAAGGTGAAAATAGGCTCAAGCATCTTCATATAATACTCTTTGAGCTTATGGAGAGAATTCTAGGATTTTCTTGATGGAAGAATGCTTTTGCACACTCCAAAAATCACATTTTCACACTTTTTCTAGCCCCTCCAACAGTCCACTAGTTTGGCATGTCCTGCTTGGAGACGCCATATCTTGGGCTAGAAGACTCCAAATTGGATGTGCTATGGCTCCTTTCGAAGAGCACAAGGTCTACTTTCAGGTTAGCAAAAGAAAGTTTGGAAATTATATGTTTTTTTAGGTCTGTATAGGTCTGCAAAGTATGAATAGTTTTTGGTAACTACCTTTCGGGAGCCATATCTTACAAACCGGGAAGGCAATTGAAGTAATTTCACTTCGAGCCACTTGCACATGATATACATTTAATTTTATGATTATTTTGAGGTCCTAAAAAGGTTTTTGTAGGTCTAAAGAGGGATTATAAATGCATTTTTTTGGGTAAATTTTCATTATTTTGGTAATCATATGACCATGTTTTATGTTTTGGGAAGTGATCCGATGTTTTCAAACACTTACAAAGTTTATATTACGACATGAGGAGAAGGTGCAAAGGTCTCCATGATCGTCGAAAAGGATTGGACGCATGGAAGTCCAATACCAAATCATTCAGGGATGTATGCTTTATATTTTCATGCATTTTACTTTATGTCACGGCATGTTTTGTATGTACATGCATGGATCGGAATGCAAACATCAAAGTTGATCATTTTTCTAATTTTAAAAGTATAGATCAACTTGTTAGGAGTACACATTTTATTTGTTTGCAGGAAAGATGGTTGCAGAAACTACGTGGTTATGCAACAAAGAAAACAAAGAGATTGTTGCTAGCATTTGTTTTTATGTTTTGCAGGTTATGGAGTCCATGTATGAGTTTACGGTGTGCATGCCATGGGCTTGCCAAGCCCTATGTTGTTGGATGGCATGTGTGCCATTGAGTTTATGGTTAAAGTTTTTTGGGACTCCATTTCCTTGGGGAAATGTTGTCAAAATTTTTCCCACCTCATGGCATTATATACGCACTTACCTTTAGGTAAGAATGTTATGGCATGGTAACATGCATTTTCTTTAAACATCAGTAAGGTATTAGCATGCTTGTAAGCATGTATTTGATGGACTTAGGACCATCATAGTAGTCTAGATAAGGCAACTTTAGTAGTAATAGGATCCCTACACATAATCCTTGTGGATTTTAGACCATAGGATTGCTAAGGGGAAGGAGCTATACCTTCACCATTAGGAATATGCACAAGAAAACCTATAGGTTATAGAAAGTTGCATAGAGGCACGAGAGATACATTTATGATAATCTCCAAAGTAGTGAAGGTTTACTTATCTTCACAAGAGTCTCATAGTATGATTAGGAGACTATAGGATATCATGATGAATACCCAAAGAGTGACTAGTTTCACTCAGGTACATCACTTGAGTAAGTAGTGAAGCATTCCTACTGCACTACTAAGGAAACCAATTAGATGGGATCATAGAGATGAGTTTCATGAGAGAGCATCGACAGGTGCTGTGTGATTCGAGTGATGGTTAGGAAGACCACAGGTATGGCTTTAGCTCTATGACTTAAAGCATAGATACCTTAGTTAGAAATAGTTAGGGTACCCAATACATATATGTATATTGGGATCTACAGAGAGGTACTTAGACCTAGTCTTGGTACCTAGGAACAAGTTGTTTTGGAACAAAAAAGGATATCCACTGTCACTTGTTGACTAGAACCAAACTATACTAGTTCAAGGATATGGGACTCATTTGATTCCACTGACATGATTTTGGGATATGGGATTCCTTAGAATCCAACTACATATTCCATTATATATATATATGGAATATATATTTGGTTTAGTGTAGGTATGACACTGCAGAATTGGAAGAAAGTTCCACTGGTATGGGACGGTGGAAACAACTTCCCTTTGAGCACTCTTCTTCTATGGACAGGGAGAAAAGGACTCATCATTCATGGCGGCATGTCTCACTAGATCAAAGGAGAGCTCTTAGTAGACATCTCCTTAGGACTGGAAGTTATCATTAATAGTTGAAGGAAGATTTATTCTTCCAATAGAGAATGTGATAGGTGATTTTATCACCATTGGTATCACATACTCATTTTGAGCTTTTAGGAAGGATATTTCCATTAGTTGATGGGATCCTATAGATCCATGCATAGAGGATGGTTGGCATAGATAGATCTTTAGTATGGACACATGTGTTTATGGTATCATCTCATATCATTACCAACCATTTTCATAGAGGACTTTGACTCTTATAAGGAATTTATTTTCTCCACTCTTCACTACATACACCTTCATTAGTTATGGGAGATTTGTTCTCCATCTTTATATGATTCTATATTATGAGGAATTATGTATTAATTATGGAAGAGAAGACTAAATGAATTCACAAGCTTCTCTTTTAAGGAAAGGAGAAAGTGGTAATTAGCTTAAAGATGTTTAGAGAGGAGAGACCTCACTTTAGCTCAGAGGTCTCACTTTAGATCCTGTTCCTTGAGAGAGAATGAATTAATTCAATGGCGATGTACCATGGTGTGCTCTCAATTGTACATTCTTGAAGACGAGATCTCCAAAAGAAAGCACCTCCAAACAAAATGAAAAATGTACCCTGATGTAGACTTACGATTGTCTACGCAACCAACATAGTCAAAATCTGTGTAACCAATAATGGATGCTTTTTCTCTACCTAAGCATAGACAATTGTCCTTAGTGCCACTCACATATCTCAAAATCATCTTGATCGCTTCCCAATGTTTCTTACCAAGATTATACATATATCTGCTCACAACTCCCACTGCAAATGCAATGCTTGGTCTCGTAGCTACCATAGCATACATGAGACTACCAACAACAGACTGATAGGGAATTTAGGTCATGAATTACTTTTCCTCATCTGATTTGGGGCAATCATCCTTGCTCAACTTCACATATGTGGATAAAGGTGTGCTCAATGCCTTTCCACCTTGCATATTGAACCTGTGAAGTACTTTGGATATGTACTCATTTTGAGACAAGTATATGCATCTTTTACTCCTATCACGAGTAATGCACATGCCAACAATATGTTTGGCATCCCCCAAATCCTTCATATCAAATGTCTGACTCAACTTCTTTTTGAGAATTGACAAGTCACCAGCAATCAACGTATCATCAACATAAAATATCAAGCATATCAAGCTGCCATCTGAGCATCTCTTTGTGTAGAGACAATGATCCTCATTGCTTCGAGAATAGCCTTGAGACTTCATAAAAGCATCAAACTTTTGGTACCATTGTCTAGGGGCCTGTTTAAGCCCATACAAGCTCTTCTTGAGCTTACAAACTAGACTTTCCTTGCTAGGAACTACATAACCCTCTGATTGTTCCATATAGATCTCATCTGTAAGATCTTCATGCAAGAAAGCAGTTTTCACATCCATTTGGACTAGTCTAAGTCCTCCATTGCAACGAATCCAAGCAACATGTGTAGGGTAGTCATCTTGACCACTACAGAGAAGATTTCCTCGAAATCAACATCATGCTGTTGCTTAAAACCCTTTGCAACAAGTCATGCTTTATACTTTGGAGAAGCACTATCTGATGTGAATTTCATCTTATATACCCATTTACATGGTAGAGCTTTCCTGCCATTTGGAAAAGGTACTAAATCCCAAGTACCATTATTGTGAATAGAATCCAACTCACTCTTCATGGCATGCTCCCACTTGACATGATCCTCTGTCTGCATAGCCTCTTTGTAGCAAGAGGGCTCACCGGCATCTGTTAGCATAACAAAATCTAAACCTGGAACATATCTACTAGGTGGATGTGAGACACGTGCAAAACATCTCAATGGTTGCTGAACAGGAACATGTGCAAACTGATCTGAATGGAAATTCTCTTGAACATCTCTATGTGCAACATTTTTATGCATGCTAATCAGAGGAGTAGTATCCTCAAACACCACTCTTCTCACTTTAACCTCCTTAATGGGCTGTTTATGCATCTTAGAATCATTGAAAATGACATCACTACTTCTGATCAATGACCATGTTTCAAGATCTCATAAGCAATATCCAAATTGTCCTTCTTGACCATATCCAAGAAAAATGCATTTCTTTGAGTTATGGTCCAACTTTTTTCTAAGATTCTTAGGTATATGAATATATGCTTCACTACAGGAGCAGCTGTTGAAAATTTATGCAAGTTTTTGAGCCTAAAACATCAGAGTTGACAGACACTTGGAGGTGTTGTTGGCTAGTTTTTGGGTTGTGCATTCAACCTTTTTAGTGTCACTTTATTACATATATTGAGCACATACACACCATGTACGCTTTTGTGGATACCGCTTATGTATGTCCATGTGGTCATTGATATAGTGGTTACGACCTTTGCATAAAGCCTTTTACGTTTGACAAAGAGGGTTGTGGTGAGGTTTTCTTAACTGGGAGACACCCAGATGTCGAGCTCTCTTTGGTGATGTAGGTGGAAGACTTGCCTAGCCTCGCCATAGGAGATATATGATAGTTGTTCATAGGTGCTCGATAAGCCTAGTTGGCTTCTATTTGGTAAATGATTATATACAGTGGAGTCAGTGATTCACTATGCAGGTAAACATGTCAGTACTTGCAGTTTTATGATATTTTGACACTGGTCATATGCTCATTTTGTAGAGGATACTTTGGGAAAATATTTCCAAATTTCTGGTTTAGTCAACTATACAATGGTCAAGCACACAGAGAATGTTTCTCTAATTATGCAGCAAAGGCTCTTGGTACCGTGAGACTTGGTGACTCTTACCAGTGTGATGTTGTGGGGATTGGAAATGTGATTGTGCAGTTCATTGATGGTTCAAAATTTACTATGCATAATGTATGCTATGTAGCTCAGTTATCAAGCAATTTGATGTCAGTTGGTCAACTTGATGACCTTGGTTACAAGGTGGTCTTCTATGCTCAGTCCTTTTGTATATCAAAGGGAAATATGGTTATTGCAAAGGGAAGCAAAGTTGGCTCACTTTATCCTGTATTTGTATCATAGAAAGAACACTTGTTAGCTATTACTAAATAGCCTATGGCTTGTATTTGGCATGGTCATTTGGGTCATATATCTCATAGTGGAATGGAAAATCTTTCTTGTTTTGGCTACTTACCTGTGTTATCTTTCTCTAATTTTTCATTTTTTGAGCATTTTCAATATGGAAACCAAACCAAAAATGTGCATAGAACACACATTGAATCTTCAATTCAGCCTTTAGATCTTTTTCATATAGATGTGTGTGGTCCTATGCCCACTAGGTCCTTAGGTGGTTCTCTTTACTTTCTAACTTTCATAGATGATGCTACTAGAAAAGTTTGGGTATATCCTATCAAATCAAAGGATGAGTGCATGTCATAGGACACTTTCAAGAGTCCCTCGTGTGGACACTTTCCCAAGGCTAGTCACATCACTTCTATTTCAAATGAAGCCTTTTCTTCACGTATGAATCAAGGTGGCACTTGGGAGAAGCTTCTCTTAAGCCTAGGATTCTCATAACTTAGGATAATTAATCCTAAGGGACCATTCAACTGAGGCTCTAATTAAATAAATATTGAAGGGTTCTGACAAGGGTTAAACCAAGAATCGATATTCCAACTTCAAGGTTCTAACCCAAATAAATAAACCAAGGATTCCCAAGGATTAAAGCCATTTCTCCAAGGGCCTAACCCAAGAGCTATACAACATTATTCCCCCCTTTAACATTTTTGTCCTAACAAATGTGCCTTGGTATATTATGTGGACTATTCCCCCGTGCACCATGATGAGTCTCGTCGATCATGGGTTCACTCTCAAAGATTTTCCTCCTTCCTAACTTAAAGTTGGAAAAGAGGGAAATATTTTGTTGATAGAACTTACTCATTCCCAACTGGTGCTTTCTTCTATCCCACTCTTCCATTTAACTAAGCACTCTTTGTATAAATGATTCCTAGTCTTTTTACCTCAAGTGCATAGTATTTTCTCTAGTTCATGAGGGATGTTTTGAAGGGAGGTTGGTTGGACTATTGTATATGAAGATACCTTATTATCTTGTTCAACCAGTTTTCTTTTCAAATTAGTAACATGAAATACTAGGTGAAGTAGACAATCATCTAGAAGTTCCAACTCATAAGAAAAATCTTTCTGAGGATCTTGAAAGGGACAAAAATCTTGGAGAAGGTTTAGGAGAGGGTCATGTTTCCAAAGTTTTATGTTTCTCGAGGAGATATGAACTTTAAGCTACTTTTAGCTTAAAGTTCATATCTTCAAAGAAATCTTTAGCTGCTTGGGACCTTCTCATTTTGTAATCCAATTGCATACGGTGCGCTTGGCTAGAATCCATACATCAACATGAAGGGACTATATTAAATTGTTGAATTCTTAGCACTATTGTAAGAAAACTCAACTAGAGGTAAATAGTCTTCCGAATCAATTTGGTTTGAAGATACATAGACTCCTAACATATCTTCAAGATCAAAGTAGCTTGTGCAAGTAAACTCTATTCATCCATTGAAATATCCCTAATGACAACTCAAAAAGTGTTAGTTGCTCAAGATACATTAGATCATAAGTTGCATAAGCTTCATCTTCACATCAAGAGTTTATGAGATATAACAAGACATTGGTGTAAAGATTTAAACATTCATTAATCATATGAAAATCTTTGATGATTTGCTCATAGAACTTATGAACCTACAGATGCAACTATGTTTTCTTCACCTACAAATGCAACTATGATTTGGATGCCTTCTTCACGGTCTGCACATAAGAAATTCTTACTCATTTTAAATCACAGGAATGTATGTTTTTAACATAGCTGATCGTAAAGGAAGTAAAATTTCATGTGCCATTACATCAATGATGGTGTAATAAATTTCTTTGATTGTTACTTATTATATGATAATTTTGAATTATGATTCATTATATATAAGCATTTGATCATTTGCACGTGGCCTCATCCCCATTGCACACGTTGCACCCATTACTTGTCTTTGGCACTCTTATTACTCTTGGAATTTGGAAGACATTGAGCCATGATCATAATATGGTGGCTTCCCTGTCCACAAATCTTGTGCCACTTTCAGACCTTTGGGAGTACTAGGTGAAAGGTTAATCACATGAAGTGCAGTCAATACTGCTTCTATTCAAAAGCCTTGTGAGAGCTTTGCATGATGCAACATAGAGACTACTCTATCTTGAATAGTTCTCTTCATCCTCTCAGCTACAACATTCTGTACTGGGGTATAAGGAGCTATAAAGCTCTCTATGAATCCCTCTAGACTGACAGAAAAGGCTGAATTCATGTGAGGTATACTCACCCCCATTATCTGAACGTAAAGCCTTAAGCTTAGTTCCTTTTTCAGTGTCAATTGAAGCAAGAAATTTTTTGAAAGTAGGGAATAAGATGTACTCTCCCTCTCACATGGTGGATATTATCCGCAAGCTTGGAGTTCTCACAACATCTCCATTGAAGGTTGAAGCTTGGAAGAGGTGGTAAGATGCTTTGTTGAAGGTTTTGATGAGATTTCTTGTGTTCTTGAGGTTTTTCTAAACTTTTTTCACTTATTTTTCATAATCTTCTTTAGATCACAGGCGTGAAAATCCTTATTCATAATCTTCTTCATGCTTTGGGTAGCATAGAGATTGATATATTTTGGTAGTGATGTGTGTGAACACAATTAGGATTGCTTGCACACTTTTTTCCCTCTTTAAGAGGATTTTTTCTCTCGGTTTATATATATGCCTATAGCTTTAATGGATCACATATATTTGTGCATTCAACTTGGTACTACAATCAATGTTGTGTTGTTCTCCAATCTTATTTTTCTTTTTCCTTGTGTTGTTCATGTGCTTCTAAGTTACTCAAACACAAAAAATTGGCATAAGAGCAAGTCACAGCCTTCTTTAGGGCATCATCCACGCCCTTTTGATCACAATATCATAATCACACATAAATTGGTGAGCATACTTGAGGTGATTAGCAGTTTAAAATAGCTTCACTATGTAGCATTGAAATTTTGATTTGAGCTCCTTTCAGCCTTTTGATGCACTATCGTAGCGACTTTGCAAGCAATTTCATCCTTTTGTGCTACATACAAATTTCATATTGTCTATACAAGCAACTCGTAGTCTACTACAAGTCTAGCAAACCTTGATTGGGTACTTTTGTTCAAATTTTTGAGACATAGTCTTTTTTTTTTTTGCATCAAGGTATTTAGTCACTAGCCATGGCTGAAAGCAATGATGTATTATGTATGTCTGCTACTGAGGATAAATTGAATGGTTCCAACTAGCATCATGTATTGGTAGCAAAAGGCTTGTGGAATATTGTGTAGGATGTTCGAAACACATCCTTTGATGCTTGCAAATACAATGATTGCAAGTGATGCAAGTGATGTTCAAGATGATGATCTTCAATTTCTTGGTGCTACTGTGTTGGAGAGATTTTCTCCTCATTGTGATGAAGATTTTCAAATGCAAAGAATTTCCGAATCTAACATTCACAATCAGATCATTGAAGACATAGAACCATACTTTTCTTGTTTTCCTTCCTTCAATGTGGAAACCAATATATGTTGGTGTACTCATGTGCATTTCTTGTGTGAATATTATCACCCATAATATATATGTGCATGAGTGAAAACATATGTGTGCTAATGAGTGTACATAAATACATGTATGTATTTAAACTTATGTATCTTTGAATATATGCTTGTGTATTATGTCTTGTGAACCTAAATTTAAGTAAATATGGTCTCATAAATGTGTGAACTTAAATATGGTCTCATAAACGCGTGCTCAAAAATACAATCAAGATATCCGAAAGTATTGCTTTTCAAAAATAAAATCAAGATATCCGAAAGTCTTTCCATCCACTTACCATACATTGATTCAAATTGTTTGATTGAATGAAAACAAAAAGTGATTTAGCTTTCACACATTGGTTATGATTGAGTTTGCTTAGCTGCGATTCAAGCCTCCACTCAAAACCCACACTGTTTATCCAGTACAACTAATAGGATGAATGCAAAGATGACTTTCGGAGATGTCAAATCTGATGATGGTACTAGTTATATGATTGGAAGTGATTTCAAGACCACAACCAATTTATCCATGTCTTTTCTTTAAATATATTTTCTTCATCAGCAACCATTAATGGATCAGAGCATAATTTGTAACTTGTAAATTTTGGGGATAGAAGAAAGTATAATCTTTGTAATATTCAAAACCTTTTTTTTAGAGGAAAGGCTTAACCCCTATTAAGAGCAAAGGATCTAAAAGAATACATAGGCAAAAACTAGGACCCCATTCAGATATGCCACTTATGCACAAACACACTCCTATTTATACAAAACAAATAAATTCTTTTACTTGACGTTCAAATTCAAATTGTCCCATCATTCCTTGATATCATTCATAATGATTTTGAATAATACCTCAAGCAAATGCATTTGTACTCAATTCGATAGTCTTCAATTTTTAATTCCAATTATCTTTAGTGATGATTTTAAATGTGTAGAATGAATGCAAAATCATGCAACACTAAAAAAAAATTTAATAATAGAAGATAAAAAAATAGAGATTATCTGATCATGTTGGTTCATCTTCAAAATTTTCTTCAACCATCAAGTTTGAGCGTTCTTTTTAATTGAATTGCAATTTGATTCTCTTGTTTATCTTCATCCAATCTTTCTATTTGGCCACCTTTCTTTGCCTCAAAAGATGTAACATGTTTTCAATCATAATCTCTTGACCATATAATGTGTTCTTTCATATAGCTTTAGTATCCATTGTTTATTAAATCTTTTATTTGGTTTTGGTTTAAATTTTGTTTAAATTTTGTTCGATCAGAACATTTCATCATCCCACCTGTTCCTAAATTCAGTTGTAAAGGTGTATGATCGTGGTAGTTACATATTATTTTTTTGAATTTCAGGTATGAACTTACCTTTACACACATCTTCATATGCAATACAATTCCAATACAGATGGCCAAGATGATCACACAAAAAGCATCTTTTAGGATGATTTTGTAACCTATTTGATCTTCTATGCATAGCTTTGAAAGTAGATCTTCTATGGTCTAGTGAATAGTTTCTATTCTCATTATATTGATTTGTAACCACTACTATCCAAATTTAATGAAGAGGATTGTAAAGTTGAAGCAGAAACATTTTTGTATAACTTCTTCATACCCCATTTTCTAAAATTAAAAGCTAAAGACAAATATGAACTATAATAACATACTTTCTTATCAATATTTTTCACAAGTTTCAAAAAAATACCTATTAGGATCATCATTTGTTAGAGAGATGACTCTCATGCCAATATTATGCCTCTATATATAGCTACTCCAATAAATGAGGATCACAAATGTAATGAAAGTCCACATGTGCATGTGTATACATGCAAATGCATGTGCTTGCATGCATATGTTGGCATGTTTTTCGTGCCCTAAAGTTACTAAAGCATTTCTCATGCTTGCGCATTTCTCATGCTTTCTTTGCATGCATTTCATGCATCTATGCACAAAAAAGATACCAAATTTGCTTCTTTAAAGATATGAATGTGGTAATGCACGTTCTTGTGTGCATTGATAATCTTTTCTAACAATAAGGAAGCTTTTGTTGTGCACTGAAAGCATTCTTTTGGAAGAAGGAATGCACAAACAATCATTCATTTCCATGCATGAAGTAGAAACAATGAGTAAAGAATGCAAGTGAGTGTTTCATGTATTTTCCAATACATTTATGCTCATCCGTTTAGCTTTTATTAGTGTTCATAAAGTTGCATAAACATTATAAAAAATGAGGAGTTATACTATGCTTCAATGATAATTAGATGCAATCTACATGTAAGCAAAGAGCAAAGCAAGTATTTAGATCAAGCATAACTTGTAAAATACTTAGCTTCTTTAAGACCCATCAATTCTTTGGTCCATGAGAAGAGCCATTTTCCACCCTTGAGGCCTCCATTTGCATTGGTTTGGTACAAAATCCTCTTGAAATCAAATCCAACCTTCAAAATTTTCAATAAGATCCTTGAGATTGGTGTATCTTTTCACCCGCTCTAGTAACTTGAGTTAAGTCTCAAGTATTGCAGCTAGTAGAGGAGCTCCATTGATGTTGTTCTTCTGGTAGAAAGGGTAGCTCAACCGGCTGGCGATCACTTCATGCCATCAATCAAAGGTGACAAAATCACCTATATACAAAGGGAGTGCTCAAATCATTTATTAGTGATGTGGATTGGAGGCTTGGGTAGGGCAATATTGTTCATATCTTCCACTTGGGTTCAAATTTCATGCAAGAGGGATACAGCTCTTTGATCTTATAGAAAGTAGACCAAGATGGATGTTGAAGCACATGCACACGATGAAACATTTGACCCATTTAGTTTTGGATTCGAATCATGCCATCAATATTAAAGTTACTTGTGTGCATGGATAGCCCAACTAGACCATTACAAAGAGCACATGTGTTCGACTCTTGAGCACCTACATACACATTTTATACATAGAAGTTGACTTCTATTTCTTCTATGTGGTGCATAGTTGACTAGAATGAATCCTAACGAGTCTAAAACAAGCCAATAGTTGAACTTCATGGTTAGAATAGTTGACCAAGCATCAAGGCATCATGAGTTCAAAACATATGTCAACATGTACAAATTGAATGCACATTGCAACACTTTTCCTTTGCAAAAGTCTAAGGAAAATTTCACACACCGAAAAAAACTCTGAACATCTTCACACATTTGAAAAAGACCCAAGCATATGGTGATCGTTAAAGCTAGCTTAGAGCATGAAGAAGATGATGAGCCATTAAGGTCACAATGGGAGCTTTCCTAGAGCTTTGATACCAATGCAACAAACTACCTATCTAGGACCACCATGTGCTAAAGAGATGACTCTCCTCCTAGCCTTATGGTTGTATATACAACTACTCAAATCAATGAGGGTGACAAATGTAAATAAAGTCCACAAGTGCATGTGTGATCTCTAACACACCTTTAGCATCTTCCATTAGAGTCCACTAGTGGCTAGTGTGATCTCCACCTCTGCTTTAGCACCTTCCAATAGACTCCACTAGTGACGTATGTACTTGCCACTCGAGTTAAGTCTCTCTGGACTCAAGTTAACTCATCTAAACTTGATTAAGAAGGATCTTTGGGCAAAAATCTCTCCCCATGCTCCCCACTGGGGCTCAACCTAAGAACTCATCCTTAACAACCATGAGACTTAACCACTAGGCTAAGTGGATTACTTTTCTAAGAGAGATAGAGTCATTTTGTGACCAATACCCTAATGCAAAAATATGTATGTATCTCAAAAAGTTGAACAAACTTACCCTACCAAGCTCTACTAAATCTGTAGTAGACTTGCAGGTGGTTGTATTGACAAGCCAAAACCTATATATATGTTTGGCACCCTGAGTATGCTCATCAATTTTCATGCGATTCTGAGACTATGAGCGGAGGGGTGTCAATGATGCCCTAGATGAAGTGGTGACTTGCTCTGATACCAATTGTTGGAGTCTAAGGTCTGTAGAAGCACACAAACAACAGAAGGAATAAGAAGAAGCTTAAAGCATAGCACATAATACTGAATGTATTACCAAGTGAATGTACAAAGATAAGAGACCGATTAGGGTTATAGGTGTATATATGAGCCAGGGGGAAACAACCTCCTAAAGAGGGAAAAAAGTGCCCAAGCATCCTAATTACAGGACAGAGGTATCAAAAGGGATACTACTACTAGATATACCCCTGAGCAAAATGGAGTAGCAGAGAGGAGGAACAAATTGATTGTGGAAGTAGCTAGATCTATGCTAAATGAAAAAAATTTGCCTAATTACTTATGGGCATAGAGTGTTTATACTGCCACTTATCTTATTAATAGGTTACCTTCTAATTCCCTTGATGGGATGACCCTATATGAGGCATGGCATGGTAGGAGACCATCACTTGACCATTGCAGAATATTTGGTTGTCTTTCTTATGTGCATGTTCCATCTCCAATCAGAGGTAAGTAAGACCCTAAGGCAGAGAAATGCATCTTCATAGGGTATGATATAAATAAAAAAGGATACATGTTTTATAATCCATCCAACAAAGGATTTATGGTCAGTAGAGATGTTTTGTTTGATTAGAATGATTCTTGGTTTGAAAGTGAATGCAGAAAAGTTAAATCGCCATATGACTTGGAAGAAGAATTTTCAAGCCTCACCAAGGAGAAGCCAAGCACAATTGAAGACATCAAATCAGATGATGAGGACACCATCAACCTGGAAGAGTTCAAAGCATGGAAATCAAAAGGCAAGGTCAAGATCAAGAGGTTGGAGGACATACCTGAGTCATCCAACCAAGCCTTAAGGAGATCACAAAGAGAGAGTAGGAAGCCAATCAAATATGGGTATGATACTTCATTAGTCACTAAGCATTCTATTTATCTTGCTAAGGATTCATCACTTGAAGAACCTTCTTCACATGAAGAAGAAAGTACCAAAGCAGAATGGAAGGAGGCTATGGATGAAGAAATAGAAGCACTCCAAGAGAATGACACTTGGGAGATACTACCAAAGAAAGCATCAATGAAGGTAATTGGTTCTAGGTGGATTTACAAAATCAAAAGGAACCCAGATGGATCCATAAACAGGTATAAAGCTAGGCTTGTGGCTAAGGGTTTTGCACAAACCCAAGGAGTAGATTATGAAGAAACATTTTCACCTGTGGATAAAATGCCAACCATCAGAGTATTGGTAAGTGTAGCTGCATCTAGAAATTGGAATATGTATCAACTAGATGTGAAATACTTTTCTCAACTGGTGGATTTCATAGGAGTTTTACATGGCTCAACCTCCTAGCTATGAAGATCCAAGAAAGGTAAAACATGTGTGCAAATTAAAGAAAGCTCTTTATGGTTTGAAGCAGGCACCTAGGGCATGGAACCATAGGTTAACAACCTATCTTCAAGACCAAGGATTCATGATGAGCAAGGTAGATTCTTCTCTGTTTGTCAAAAGGAGTAATTTAGAAATGATATATTTATGTATATATGTGGATGACATCATTCTTATAGGTAGTGATGCCAATGGGATTAAACAAATCAAAAACCAGATGATGCAAGTGTTTAAGATCAATGACCTAAGGTTTCTGATTTTCTTGGGCTTGAGTTAGTATACACTAACTCTTGAATCTACATCACTCAAAGGAAATATGTGCAGGACATGTTGAAGAAGTTCCACTTGGAGAATGCAAAAATAGCTAGCACCCCTATGGAGGTAAATCATAATTTGAGTGCTCATGAAGGTGATTTTCTTGAAGGCATTGCAGGTTATCAAAGCATAGTTGGAAGTCTAAACTATGCAACATTGACAAAGATTGACATATGTTATGGAGTAAGTGTTCTGAGCCAATTCATGCATAAACCTAGAGCACCTCACTTGGAAGCTGCTAAATGAATTTTGAAGTATCTCAAAGGTACTCAAAATCAAGGTTTTTACTTATCATACACATCAGATTTGGATATAAAGCTGTACTCAAATGCAAATTGGGAGGATGTAAGGATAACAAAAGAAGTACTTCTAGATATTTATCTTTTGCAGGCGATAAACCAATCTCATGGTCTTCTAAGAAGCAATCAACTGTTGCTCTATCTTCAACAGAGGATGAATACAGGGGATTAGCAAATGCTACACAAGAAGCTATTTGGATTAGGTTACTCTACTCATATTTGGGACTTCACACTCACTCACCAATGATCCTTGGTGATAACACTAGTTCTTTGCATCTTGCAGCCAACCCTATTTATCATGCAAGATCTAAGCATATAGAAGTGCACTATCACTATGCTAGAGAGAAACTCTTGAGCAAAGAGATTCATCTAGCACATGTATCTACAAATATGCAATGTGCTGATTTGCTAACCAAGGCACTTGATGGTACTAAACTTTGCAGGTTTAAAAACCATGATTAGATTACAGGACATTCAAGAGGATTGATGAAGCTATGCAAGCCACGATGTTTGGCTTGAGGGGGAGTTGTTGGTACAAAATGATCAAGCCTTCACATTTGGCTTAGCATGGAAGACAATATGTGCAATTATCACTTGATGAAGCATGTGAACCTTGTCTTCTAACCACTTGATCATTTACCATTTGTAAAAGATTAAATCATTGAGAGAATCTTGCAAAAGTCTATAACTCTTGGAGTTAGATAGAATATTAGTTACGACTTTAGATTAAGATAATAACTCCTAAATTAGAGGAGTCTCTAATAGTTGGGGCCAAGTTTGAATTCAAATTCAAACTTGGAAGAAAACTCTTATAAAAAGAGACTGTGTAAATCTCACAGCTAAGTGGCCTCATTTAGAGTTCTCTTCTTGATCATTTGTAGGACTTGAGTAGCTCACACCATACCTCACTCAGTCCATCATCATTGAACATCATTACAATGCCAATGATCTTGTACAATCATGTTTTATGATACATATAGTTGATTGAACATCTCTGTCTACTTCTTTGCTATGACTACTCAGAGCAATCAACTTTCTCTGGTCATATCTCACTGAATACTCAACCATTTTTCAACATCTTTGACTTTTTGGAACCATCTTGAAGTCTATTTTGTGCTGTCAAAATTGCAAGGCATTTGGTTCAGCCATCTGGGAGAAATCGCCATCGAAGTGCTCAGTAGTCATCTACTGGTTAGTCCCTAAAAAAAGGGGGCAAGCTTTGGATTGCTAAATTTATTTCTCAGAGCATAGTTTATCATTTTAGATGATTCCAAAAGAACCAGCAGCTGTACAGACTAATATAGCATGTTTTATGACACTAACTAATCTTGAAGTAGTCTGTTTTGATCCAATTGTTTCAAGAATCAACTCCAAAGTACATAGGTACTTTCTTGGTGTCATTTGCAAGTTAAAAGGGCCTACTATATAACTCTGAAGTGTATTAGGGCAAGTACAAGGCAGGTTTTAGCAATACCACCTCACTTCCTTGAGGTGTCCATCCATCTCTTCCAACATAAGTGTCTTGTAAGATCATGCTTTTATTCTCCTTCAATTTAAACATCTCATTTGAAGTTTTAATTCCCTTGAGGATCCAATCTTACTTCAAGATTCATTCTAGGACTAAAAGACACTTATCATCCCATGGTTGGATGTCCGATACCACCTTTCCTACATCAATATGAGTATAAAATTTGGTGTCCCATACCACCCTATTTTATAAACACATTGACCTATGAGTGTCACTGACTCTAAAGTCCAAACAGTATTTTTATAGAGTACCTTCTCACTTACATTCTTTTAAAAGATTTTTAAGTTTAAGGAATTATCTCTAACTTGATTATATAGGTTTTTATTCCTTCACACAATGATTTCATGATCTTGTGCCTTACCTTGGAAACTTGAAACCCTAATTTAGATGGAACATCCATCCCTCTTTTTGAGGGTTGTCCAAAATAAAATCAATTGTAATTCTAAGTTCTTGAATTTCTCAAATTCAAGTCCTATTGGTTATACTGTTGATATATTTAGGTAGTGATGTGTGTGAACACTCTAGGACCGCCGGGGTACTTTTTTCCCTCTTTAGGAGGTTTTTTTCCCCCGGCTTGTATATACGCCTATTTCCCTAATGGGCTACTTATCTTTGTACATTCTCTAGTAATACATTCAGTATTGTGTGTTTGTGCTCCAAGCTTCTTCTTCTTCCTTGTGCTGTTCGTGTGCTTCCGCAGACGTCTATCTCCAACAATTGGTATCAGAGCAGGTCGTCGCTTCTTCTAGGGCGCCGTCGACACTCCTCCGTTTGCAGTCTCAGATTCGCACAAAATTTGGTGAGCATACTCAGGGTGTTTCCGAGATCAAAACATCTTCGCTCTGTGGTGCCGAAATCACGATCTGAGCTCGTTTCGGCCTCCGAACGCACTATCGCAGTGCTTGTGCAGGCTATTTCGTCCTTTTGTGCCAAAGGTATATACCAGTTTCTGTTTGCCAATTTAAGCGTCTCGAAGTCTGCTACAGGTCTAGCAGAACTCGTCTGGGCAGTTCCGTTCAACTTTTTGAGATACAGTCAATTTTCTGCATCAAGGTATTTTAGTCACCGGCCATGGCTGAAAGCAGTGATGTATTCCGTATGTTGGCTGTTGAGGATAAGTTGGATGGTACCAACTACCCATTATGGACTTATATGATGCGACATGTACTGGTTGCAAAAGGATTGTGGAACATTGTGCAGGGTGTTGAAAGACGTCCTGTTACACCTATAATGATAGGTACTACAAATACAAGTGTTGGAGCTGATGAAGATGGTGTCGAAGATGATATTCCGCAGATTCCTATTCGTGCTGCTGTTTCTGTTGCACCTATTGCAGAGCAGATTCGTTGGGATGGCAGAGATGCCCAGGCACATGCATTGATAGCTTTGTCTGTCAAACATGCCATTATTCCTCACATTCGCTCTTGCAGAACAGCAAAGGATGCTTGGGATACACTTACCACTTTGTACCAGGCTAGGAATGAGGCTCGTGTTGCTTATCTCCGAAAACAGTTGGAGAGTGAGCACATGAATGAAGGTGATTCTATGGACAGTTTTCTTACAAAGATCAAAGACCTGAAGGAACAATTGATTTCTGTTGATGAGGTTATACCAGATAGCTCACTTGTGCAGACCGTTCTGAATGGTCTTCTTGATTCATATCAGAGTTTTGCCTCTACTCTTTGGTTGATGATGAAAGGCAATCCGAATGCCTTGTCATTTGAGGAATTAGTCTCTGTTCTGTTGCAGGAAGATCAGTCTAGGCAGAACAGGTCCATTATGCGTGTTGCAGATCAGGCTTTCCTGGCTAGTCAGAAGGGCAAAGGAAAATGGAGCTCTTCTACTAGTAAGCAGAAATCTGCAAATGCTGCACAATCAAAGAACCAGGATAAAGATGAGAAGAAATCAGAAAAGCAGAAATTGTTCTGCAAGTACTGTAAAGGAAATGATCATATTATAAAGAACTATCCAAAACTGGCTGCTAAAGAGGCAAAGAAAGAGGCTGTAATGGTTGTTGCAGAGGCCTCTACACCAAAAACAGAGTCTGCAAATCTTGTGCAGGAAGAAGAATGGGCGTTTACTACTGTCTGCAGTTTTGACACATCTTCTCATGATCAGTGCATGTCTGCAGTAGACTCAGATGTTTGGTACTTTGACAGTGGGGCGACCAAACATATTACCTCGCAGCGCAGTTTCTTCTCTTCACTCGAGCCTGCCCCTACAGGGAATACTGTCACATGCGCCAATAACTCCTCTTATCCTGTTATGGGAGTTGGTAAGATCATTCTGACTACTGCTGATGGTAGTTCTTTCACTTTGTCAGATGCTTTATTTGTGCCAGGGAACAAAAAGAACCTGTTATCAGTTTCTGCATTAGCCAAGATTGGCTTGGTTGTGAAATTCGTTGATGACAGGTGTACAGTCCATGATCTCTCAAATGGCGATGTGATTATTGCTTCTGGCATTTTATGTCGTGGGTTGTATAAGCTCATAGACTATGAAAAATCTGTGAATGATTCAGCATGTGCAGTTCATGATTCTCAGGCTATGTCAGATGCAAAGCTTTGGCATGCACGCTTTGGTCATCTGAATTTTGCTAGTTTGTTACGCCTGCAGAAATTTGAAATGGTGTCCTCTTTGCCCAAACTTGAGGCACCTGGAAAACATGTTTGTGAAGGCTGTATTTTGGGCAAAATGCAGCGTTCTTCCTTTCCAAAAGATGGTTCAGTTCGGGCTACGCAGAAATTGCAGCTTGTACATAGTGATGTCTGTGGTCCTATGCAGACGCCCTCTTTTGGAAATTACCTTTACTTCGTGACCTTCATTGATGATTTTTCTAGGCATGCATGGGTATATCCACTCAAAGCAAAGTCCGAAGTGTTCATGTGCTTCAAACAGTTTTTGGTTTTGGCTGAAAATCTGTCAGCATGTAAAATGGGCAGCCTCCGTTCTGATCGAGGGGGGGAATATATGTCTTCAGATTTTAATGCATTTATGGCTGAACGTGGGATAAAACACCAGTGTACAATGTCGTATACACCTCAACAGAATGGAGTTGCTGAACGAAAGAACATGTTACTCATGGAGATGGCGAGGTGCATGGTCAAAAGTCAGGCTTTACCACATAGTTTCTGGCTTGAGGCTGTCATGTGTGCAGCATATGTACTGAACAGGTGTCCCACTAAAGCTTTGTTGTCTATCACTCCATATGAGGCTTGGCATGACTGCAAGCCATCTGTTGCTCATCTGCGTGTTTTTGGTTGTTTGGCATATGCATTAGTGCCTGAACAACATCGCAGAAAATTGGATGATAAGGATGTAAAATGTATTTTTGTTGGGTACAATTCTGAAAGTAAAGGCTATCGTCTGTATCATCCACAGACTAAACGCATTCTGGTTAGTCGTGATGTTGTCTTTGTGGAAGATGCGATTCAGCCATTGCTTTCATGTACTAAGGAGACATCTGTTAGCTCCAAAGACATGTATGATACTTTGATGCCTCTTTTTACAGGTGGACAGGCTAGTGCTAGTCCTAATGAGGCAACTTCTCAGCCTTTGCAGGTTTCATATGATGATGCAGATCATTCCATTTCTGATGCAAATTTACATGATGCACTTGTCGATGAGAGAGCTGATATTGAGCAGGCAAAAACTATGCCAAAATGGCTGGTGCAGACTTTGCGTGACAACAAATTAGATGCACCTTTGTCATATCGTACTCGTTCAGGCTCTCATAGTGCCTTCTTTGCATCAGATTGCTATGCTATGGCTGCATCTAGTCTCTGTGATGAGAATGAGCCTGTTTCTTTTGATGAAGCACAAAATTCAGAAAATTGGATGGCTGCTATGCAATCTGAATATGATGCTATAATGAAGAATGGTACGTGGTCTTTATGTGACTTGCCTCCTGGCAAGAAGGCCATTGGCACTAAGTGGGTATACAAGCTGAAGCGTAAACCTGATGGTACAATTGACAGGTATAAGGCTAGGCTTGTTGCAAAGGGTTATGCACAGGAAAGAGGCACTGATTTTGATGAGACCTTTGCACCTACATGCCGTATGACTACTGTTCGGAGCATTTGTGCACTTGCAGCCCATCATGGTTGGAATGTACATCAGTTGGACATTAAAACAACATTTTTGAATGGTGACTTGCATGAAGAAGTGTATGTTTTTCAGCCCCGTGGCTTTGTGCAGAAAGGGCATGAAAACCAGGTTTGCAGGTTAAAGAAGGCATTATATGGTTTAAAGCAAGCACCACGTGCTTGGTATGAGAAGATACATGCCTATGTGATTGCACATGGTTTTGAGAACAGTCCAACTGAAAGCACCTTATATGTTAAACGTGCTAATGATGTGCTTCTGATCATTGTTGTCTATGTTGATGACATGCTGCTCACTGGTCCTATTGAGACACATATTGCTGATTTTAAGGCTGATTTAACTCAACTATGAGGAAGATGTCATTCAAAGTTTTCGATTTTGTCTTGACAATCTACGTCCTTACTATAGATGCAACCATGGAACTTCACATCCAGCTATTGAAATTTCAAAGTTCAATTTATGTTAAAGTTCAATCACACTTCTTTGATTCCCATCACTTATTTGGATGGAATCAAGTGAGAGATTTTATTTCAAAGTGCTCGTGGAATCGTGGAAACTTTCTTAAGTTATCATCTTACCTGGATGCAGGAGAAAAACATAACAAAGTGTAAAATCTCATTTTTAACTTTTCTTTATGACTCTCTAACTATAGCCTCGACTTAGAGTCATCATAAAGTTTGATAAGTATGCAAGTAGTTATGTGTTCTTGCCTATCAAGATGGCAAGAAAACTCAATGCCTGACTTTATTCTTAGGCCCATTTTTACTAAGCAAGACATCTAACATACTTAATGTAGCTCTTCATTAAGTATGTGATACCTAAGTATGACATTGGGAGGGAATCTAGTAGTTACTTGAGCTGCAAGGTTGGAGCTATGATGACTTTGCAACCTACTCATTTTTCGTTTCCCCAAATGTGACACTTCAACTTTAAGAAGTAAGGTAACTACTAGGAAAGTGCATTCATTTATCTACTTAGCAAACAATTATGCTACTTATACATGCAAATGAAAACCAATATACATTGATGTACTCATGTGCATTTCTATGTGTGCATATTATCACCCATAAGATATATCTGCATTGGTAACAACACATGTGTGCCAATGAATGTACATAAATACATGTATGTATTCAAGCTTATGTATCTTTGAATACATGCTTGTGTGTTATGTCTTGTGAACCTATACTATGGTCTCATAAGTGTGTGAACCTATACTATGGTCTCATAAGTGTTTGAACCTATACTATGGTCTTGTGAACCTATAGTATGGTCTTGTGAACCTAAATTTACGTGAATATGGTCTCTTAAATGTGTGAACCTAAATTTACGTGAATATGGTCTCATAAGTAAATATGGTCTCATAAGTGTGTGAACCTATACTATGGTCTTGTGAACCTAAATTTACGTGAATATGGTCTCTTAAATGTGTGAACCTAGAGTATGGTCTCATAAATGTGTGCTCAAAAATATGTGCCCAAAATGCTTGCATCGACTTTTTTGTGAAATGCTCATAGATGTGCGTGTCTTTTATTTTACCCAAAGAACCTCAATGCAAAAGCCAAAAAAAAAAAAAAACACACACACACTGAAATAATAAAAGAAAAATCAAACAAAATAAAACAGCACAAAAATGTAAGCTTACCAAAATAGAAGAAAAGTGAGACAAAATAAATCGAAACAAAACGTAGAAAACAAAGGAACAAAACATAAAGGCAGAAAACGATCGATGGAGATAAAGAGTCAACAAAACATACATGATATTCCATGTTCGAACAGAAACGATCGATGGAGATAAAGAGTCAACAAAACATACATGATATTCCATGTTCGAAGCTTTGCGCAACTATGAAATTCTCAAAGTCGAGAGAAAGGTGGAGAAAGGGAGCGATGCCATGGAATTTTAGAGCGGCAGAGAAGGTGATGGAGGATGTGCCTGTAACGGGAAAAGCATCGACGGTGAAGGGGCTGCTGCTGTTGAATGAAGCGACAACTCCAACCAACCACTTCGACTCTCTGACAATACCATCAACCACCAAACCTGTGCATGCTATGACGACAAAGAGATGGATCATTTGATCCCTCAGCAGACGAGCCCCTTTTTGTTTCTGTATGATCATATGAAGATTGAAGAGGGCTCTTATATGGCGAATACTTCGAGGAATCCTACGATTTGTTTCTACAGATTTGCGTCACAGAATTATGAATTTCTGACTGATTGAGTAGAGCTGTTGCGAGACGTTGACATATTTGAGAAGAGATTCAGATAAGAATTACAGAGGCTCAACGAATTGTAATATGAAGATCAATATTGTAAGTTCTATGTAATGAATTGGAAGTCATGACATAAATACAGTTTCTGAATGCTCATTGATTCAAGGACATAGATTCATGGATAATAACATGTGTATCTGAATGTTATGAGCGCAAATCCGTTGATAACGTGCTGCCTCAGAACTTGATTTCATATGCAAGTATTGAGATCATGTGAGCGCAAATCTGTTGATTAATGTGTTGCCTTAGAACTTGATTTCTGAATGCATAATAACATGTGTCTGAATGTTATGAGCGCAAATCTGTTGATTATTTGTAAGTTTTTAATCTCTCGCAGATTCCAGCGAACACCTTCTCTGTAACTTTTTCCTCCCTTCTGTTCAATTACAGAGATTCAACGAATTATAATGTGAAGATCAATAGTTGTAAGTTTTCTGGAATGCATTAGAAGTCATGGCATGCCTTGTATATATATATGATACATTGATATTGTTGAGGCCTCTTGTATCAAGTCTGCGCAGATATTTGAATTTGCTTTTTAATCTCTCACAGCTTCTCTGTAACTTTTTCCTCCCTTCTGTTCAATTTATAACTTTTAAATCAATCTTCTTAGTCCCTTCCTTATACTTCTATCCAATCGGTACAGTACTTTGGTTGTAAACGTGAAAACATGAACTCAAATCTGTTCTTGTCCTCAGCTCGAGTCCTCCAAAATATAGGCAATAGTTTATGATTTGGTTTTCAACACTGTATCATATGAACATAGAGAAATACAGTTTCTGAATGCTCATTGATTCATGGACATAGATTCATGGAGAATAACAGATTAATGAATAATTACAGATATCTGAATGTTATGAGCGCAAATCTGTTGGTTATGTGTTGCCTTAGAACTTGATTATATATATATATATATATATATATATATATATATATATATATATATATATATATATATATATATATATATATATATATATATATATATATATATATATATATACACACACACACACACACACACATTGTATGTCAACGTATGGTCATAGTACAATGGTATATATATATATATATATATATAAGGATCTGTGGTCGAATCATGTGTCATGCAGAGTCACTTTTGGTCCACTTACCATACATCCATTCAAATTGTTTGACTGAATGAAAACAAAAAGTCATTAAGCTTTCACACATTGTTTATATAATGATTGAATTCGCTTGTAGCTGCAAATCAAGCTTCCATTCAAAACCCACGCTGCTTATTGAGTAAAACTAGCAAGAAGAATGCAAAGATCTTCATGATCTAATGAATAGTCTCTATTCTTATCAGATTGATTGTATTCTCGATCATTGCTATCCAAGCTCTCTAGCTTTAATGAAGAGGCTCCTGAATTCGAAGTAGAAAGTTTTTCGTATAACTTCTTTGTACCCCCTTTTCTTCAATTAAAAGCTAAAGACAAGTGTGAAGTAGAGTCGCATAAGTTATCATCAGTATCGATCACAAGTCTTTGCCCTTTAGATTTTGATTCATTGAAAGCTTCACATGCACATGTGAGATGGCTATCTGAGCTCTCTAGCTTTAATGAAGAGGATTCTGAATTCGTAGAAAGTTTTTCGTATAACTTCTTTGTACCCCCATTTCTCCAATTAAAAGCTAAAGGCAAGTGTGAAGTACACTCTTATAAGTTATCATCAATATCGATCACAAGTCTTTGCCCTTTAGATTCATTGAAAGCCTCACATGCACATGTGAGATGGCTAGTCAAATCGCACCAAACACATCTCCTGACATTTTAATTCCATCTTTCATTAGGACTAAAAATTACTGGCAAGGCAAGTTTGGACTGTATGGCTGCCATTTCCAGGGTTTCCCCCCGGAGGATACCACCCAACCTCCACCCCCTGCTTCATGCCCCTATCTCTGAATCAGAAATCATTGAGGTCATTGATGCCCTCCCTCTTGGTAAAAGCCCGGGACCCGACGGACTCACTAACGAGTTCTTTAAATCCTTCAAGCTGGTGGTTGCCACCCCTCTTCGGATGGTTTGGCAAGAAGCGCTAAAGTTCGGTGCTCTTCCTTCTTGTCTAAATAATGGAATTATCAAGTTGATACACAAGAAGGGGGAAAAGAACAGAATCGAGAACTGGCGGCCTATTACGATGCTCCAAACAGGATACAAGATCATCGCCAAAGTCATTGCCAACAAAATCTCGTGCCACCTGAGATCTTGGCTTAGTGAGGACCAAAAAGGTTTCATCAAAGGCAGGTCTATCCTGGAAACCATTATGGATATTTGGGAAGGTATTCAATTTGCAAATGAGTCTAATCAAGATGTGGTTTTCATCAAGATCGACTTTGACAAAGCCTACGACAGGCTAGAATGGGACTAAATTCTGCAGTCGCTCCAAGATCTCGGATGTAGTCAGAAATTCACCAAGATGATCGCGACCCTTCTCGGAAACGCAACGACCCAAATTAACGTTAACGGCAAACTTTCGAAGGCGATCCATCTTAGAAGATCTATTAGACAAGGGTGCCCTCTGGCCCCCCTTCTGTTTGCCATCGCCACTGAGGGGCTGAGCAGACTTGTGGCACATCATGTGGAGACTGGCAATATCAAAGGCCTCCGGCTGCCTCACGACCACAGTCAAATCATCATGAGACTATTTGCCGATGATATGAACGCGTTCGTTCACAATGATAATACCAGCCTGGAGACGTTCTGGAGGTGTCTTGCTACCTTTTGCGAAGCCTCTGGATCCAAAATCAGCCACTCTAAGACCGCCTTTAGGGCTATTGTGGGATAGCATCCTGGCCTTCTCACTGATCATGGCTGTCAAATCATTCCGCAGGGCCAAATCTTCCGACTTCTTGGAATCCCCTTGGGGTTTGGCGTCTCTATGGAGCAGAGATGGAACTGGGTGTTGGCCAAACTTGAAAACAAGCTTAACTATTGGAAAGGTATGCAAATCAATCTCGCTGGGCGAGCGATGGTTATCAACACGTTCCTCCTCTCTTCTACCATCTATTTCCTTTCTTGTTGGAGACCTAATGAGCAAGGCCTGTCCAAACTAAATAGTATCTGTAGAAACTTTCTTTGGACGGGCGATCATAACAGAAGGGGGGTGCCTAAAATCAAATGGGCCATTTGCACTAGCCCCAGAGATAGCGGGGGGCTTGGTATCCTGGACATTGGGTGTATGGCTAACAAACTGGCTGCCAAATGGATGATTAAGGCTTGGTGCAATAGGGAGGCCTCGTGGGCCAAGCTGATCTTCAGAAACAAGAATGAGTTGGCTCTCATGGGGTTCCCAAACTGGAAGAATCTTGACATCATGACCCTGCTATTCTCCCCGATCCCCGTCTTCCCGAAAGGCTCCAATATCGTGTGCTCCCTTTGGAAGGGCTGGAATAAAGTCAAAAACTTCACAAGAATTAGTGAGGACTGGAAGTGGGCGGCCGGAATCAGACAAAACGACTCTATCTGGTTTCTGATACATGGCATCCGGAGTGTGGAGTCGTGGAACCTTCAAAATGCCAAGAGGTTATGGAACAAAGGATTCAAAAAATGGAAACACCTCTGGAAACATGACACCAACAGCTGGATCAACTTCGAGGATATTGACCCTTGCATAAACATCTCCTACGAAGAATGGAACACTTTGCAAAGTAGATGCCTCGCATGGGATCGTCACAAGACTCGCCTTCTCATGGGACACGACACACCGAACTCGCTTGGTCTCAAATGGCACAATGGAAATAGCCTACTCAAAATCCCGAACATCAAAGAAACGGCTGACCACCAGATCAGCCTCAACAAGAAGTGGTGCCTGTCTTGGACGCGGCTTCGGTGGGACATGAAATTCATGGGTATCTGGCACCCCCTTATAGAAATTAAGAAGTCTGTCCTCTTATGGCAAATTCTTCATCGAGGAATTTGGACCAACCATAAGGCTAGCAAACTTTGTGGGATTCCTCCTTGGTGCAAACGCTGCCACCGGGCTATCGAAGATGTCCCACACATCTTCCTTACTTGCCCCAACTCCTACAGAATCTGGCAGACGGTTGGAATGAAAATCAGACTTCAAAAACAACTTAGTTGGAAACAAGTCCTTTTGGGAGAAGCGATCGGCTGCTCTGCGACACTCTGGAACGCCATCAGAGGGGAAGTCTTGTGGAAAATTTGGCGGGAGAGGTGCGCTCTCAACTTCGGCGATCCCCCCAGGGAGTGGTCGATTGAGAAATCACTATTCCTCCTTGGCAAAAGGATTGTTAACAGTAAGAAATCCCCCCCCTTCAGGCACCATCAAGTCCTCCTTTTGATCAACAACAAGCTCAAACCCAAGTGGGCCCCGCATGAGGGCGATGAGAGGGTGATTAACCTTCTCTGTAATGCAACCTAGGATTCATTCAAGCTTCCCCTGCTTTGTGGGATTTGGGGGGTCCCGTGGGCACTAGTCCCCTTCCATTGTACCTTTGTTTCTTAATTTAATTCAAGTCCGGGAGAGTAGGCAATTGCCGAACTTCCTTTTATTTAAAAAAAAAAAAAGTTTGGATTTTGCTGGTTGATGATTTTGTTGTTGTTGTTGTAAAGGAGGTTGAGGAGTTGCTTATGCTAGAATTCGTTGACTAACAGTATTATCATTTACACTAACAGAGGAGACCATATTTCGGAGCATCGATACATCTTTGTTCAAGGTGGAATGCATCGTCATCATATTCTTTAGTTTTATACAGGATTTATAATTGAAGCTCTACATGCATTTTGGATGAAGATGTTATATCAACTTTTTTAGGTGCATGCAACTCCTTAGGTTCAGTCAGATTTGGAACACTAGGTTGAGGAATCTTGGTTGCTCAAACAACATGTTATATCATTGTTTCACGTGCGAAACAACTTAATCTACACTCACAATTATCCAGTCATCGGTCAATCCATACTTTTTTGTAGCTTCCTCAAGTCATCTCTCTACTTCAACTCTCAAATCTGGATGTACGATTTTAAGAAAATGAATTACTACGTCAGGATCTAGAAAAGTCCTATCCATCTCAAGAAGTTGGTCAGCTCACCCATGAATTCACTATGGAGTTGAGTGATATATATATGAGCCTTGGGTGAGTTTATCCATCCCATAATCCTTCTCTACTTTGTTGAGTAATTAACTCCTCAAGATAGAATTCTTTGTGTACCTCTTTCTTGAATGCATTCCAAGTTAAACTATGATGGGGTTGGATTTTAGCAATCATAGATCCCATTGCTAATCGTTCCAGATAAGATGTTAAAGAAACATGTCAAAGATAAATTTTAAATTCTCATCCATTTCATGAGCCCTTCATTTTTGCATGAGTGGAATTAGTAGCATTTCTTGGATGTTATGTAAGTGCATTGCATGCAAATATTTATACGAGATGATGATTGACTTTGAAAGAGTGGATGAGGATGATTGTTTTCTTAGAAAAATAACCAAATGTATGATTGTACTTTGTACATACTTTCTAAGTATCTTGAACAAAAAAGTGGATAGTTTAAACTTCATTTGAAATTGTCAAATGTTTTGTACATACTTTCTAAGTATCTATTGAACAAGAAAGTGGATAGTTTAAACTTCATTTGAAATTGTCAAATGTTGTGGGAAAAACTCATTTGCATACATTGAGCGGTTATTTTGACAGAAGTTTTAGATTCAATTTTTATCCACAAAGATTTTTTTACTACTTGTGCTTTTTTTCTAATGATTTTAAGATTAGCGCATCAAGGAAAACGTGCGGGTTTAGTAAAGGTGACTATCGAGGAGATTTTCACCTCATATTGATGAAATTATTTTAATTTCTAAGAATTTGAAAACCCAATATTTGCAGGAAGATCATTGAAGACATAGAACCATATTTTCTTGTCTTCCTTCCTTGCAAGTCGCATTGGAAGACAAGGGCTATGAGATCACCCTTTTAGGAAAGCCAGAATGAGTAGATTCTTCTTTTGTGATGCATGTGCATGAGTGATAACATCTATGTACCAATGAGTGTACATAAACATATGTTTTTGAACTTATGTAAGTTTGAATATATGATTGTAAATTTTGTTTTGAGATCCAAAATTCAAGTAAATTTGGTCTCATATATATGTATTAAAAAATACGTGTTCAAAAATATGTGCCCAAAATGCATGCATCATATCATGTATGTATAGATTTATGTGAAACACTTATATTGTTGGAGTTTGGGGTCTATAGTAGCACACATACAACACAAGGAAGAAGAAGACGAGGCTTGGAGTACAACACAAAATCGAGTTTATTACCAAGTGAATGAACAAAGATGAGTGACCTGTTAGAGTTATAAACATATATACAAGTCGGGGGAAAAAGACCTCCTTAAGAGGGAAAAAAGTATATGGACCATCCTAAATGTGTTTGCACACATCACCACCGAAATATGTTAGAAAATCACCCTTCAAAGTGATGCGGTGAACAAGGAGGTGGAACTCATGTATAAGGAAGTGCCAAGCTATGTTGAAAGAAATCAATCCACAAAAGGAAGTAACCCCAAAGATTTGTAGCACGGTTCAAACTTCTCCCTAGGTAAGACTCTATGAAAAAGTTTGCAATATTTTCCTATGTGGGCACATAAGCGAAAATTGATCTCTCTAGCAAAGAACCTCTCCCTGACATAATGATAGTGCACCTCAATGTGCTTTTTGTAGGCATAGAACACATGGTTCCTTGCAACTACCAATGCACTCTGACTATCAGTGAAGATGGTGGTGGTAGAAGATTGACCAACACCCAAATCCACCAAAAGACATATGCACCACATGCACTCAATATTCATTATGAAAGCTTACTCAACCTCATAACTAAAAGTGGATATAGTAGGTTGCTTCTTGCTCAACCAAGTATGCATGAGCTACCAAGCATGATGAAAAAGCTATTGGTGGACACATGAGTGTCATAGCAACCAACCGAGTCTCAGTAAAGAAAGCATGTAAATCTATTGGTAATGATCCCCTTGGGATAAAACAAACTCAGTAGTCGGATACCATGCAAGTAGCGGAAGATGTGCTTAATTGCTTCCAATGCTTCAAACTTGGGCAATGCATAAAATTGGTCATCTTAGAGAGCAAACTCAATACCAGATCGAGTTATGAATAATTAAATCAAGCATCCAATAATTTTTTGATAGAGGAAAACATCAAATGCATCTCCAACATCACGAAGACTCAACCATAAACCTGTTTCTATGGGAGTAGCAACAGTTTTGCAATCTTCAAGGTCAAAATGTTGCAATAATGTGTCAATATATTTTTTTTGACACAAAGCTACTCCTCCATCAACTTGCATAAACTTAATGCCCAAATAATGATGCAAATGCCTCAAATCAAAAGAGGCAAGTAAATGAGCCTTAAATTCAGTAATATGCTTCTCATTAGGACTAAGTAGAAGCATGTCATCAACATATACATTAACAATGATTAGAAGTAAATCATTTGCATGCTTAACATATAAGGCGTTCTCACTTGGAGTGTTCTCAAAACAATGTTCTAGAAAGTAGGCATGTATCTTTTCATAACCAACAAGTGGTGCTTGCTTCCAACCATATAATTCCTTTTTCAACCTGCATGCTTTGTTTTCATGCCCTTTCTACACAAAATCATGCAACTAAAATACATACATTTCTTCATCTATTTCACCATTCAAAAATGGAGTTTTAATGTCCAAGTGATGTACATTCCAACCACAATGACTATGTTATGAATAGTGCTCATTGGGCATGTGGGAGCAAAGGTCTCATCAAAATCAATGCCTCTCTCTTGATCATAACCTTTGGTAACAAGCTTTACCTTATACCTATCAACTATTCCATTAGGGTTATGTCTCAATTTGTATAACAATTTAGTGCTATTGGCTCTTTTGCTCGGAGGGAAATCACATAAAGACCAAGTACCATTCTTCATAATAGCATCATATTCTGATTGCATGGCAACGATCAAAATTTTTGAGTTTTTTTCTTCATCAAGAAACATGCTTATTCTCATCACAAAGACTAGAGATAGGCATTGCATAACAATTTGATGAAAATGAAGCACTATGAGTGCCTAAATGGGTATGTCATGACAAAGGTGCATCCAATTTTCTATCTCTTAAATTCTACACTAGCCATTTAGGCATAGTTTTAGCCTCTTCTATGTCACCTCACTCATCAACATGTGCATCATGTAAATATGCATTAGAAATAGAACGATGTGCATGATGAGTGGAAACATATAAAGGTTGAAAAGTTACCTCATTTGGACTAGCACTTGACTCTCCTCTTGTAAAGAGAGGTAGCAAAGTTTCATACACGTCTATCGAGCTAGATGATGTCTCCTTGATACATGAAAGTTATGGCTAAATTGAATCTTCCACAAAAAAAACAAAGCTAACCAAAATGTACTTAGTATGTGGATGATACAAAAAATAGCCTTTTCTTTTTGAATTGTACCCAACAAAAAAGAAAAAAACATTTCACTACTTTATCATCTAGTTTTCTACGTTCTTGTCAAAGCATTGATGCATATTCAAAAGAACTAAAGACACACAATTGAGCAATGGATGTTTTGCAACCATGTGAAGCCTCATATGGAGTGATCAATTGTAGTGTTGTCGGAAGGATTTCCACCTTCAAGTTGATATTCATGGAATATAAAAACATTTTTTATTGGTTATCTTGTTGATAAGTTCATTCATTTGATTAATCTCTTTCATACCTGTAGGTAGTAACTTTATGGAAACAAGGAGTGAACTAATAGCATGAACTGATAGCATTATACATGGCCACTTTTTTTTACATGTGTCCACACTAGGGTTTACCCTAAGTGCTCATATAAATGTCTAATTGAACCCAATTGGATGGGTTATGGGTAGAAACCTAAAAGTTTAGCTAAATATCTGTAATTATGTGTATCTATGAGGGTTCCAATGTGTGTTTGTATGAGTAGGTATGTATGTGTGTGATTATTGACATTAGTATGATATGTATGGATATTTGAATTAATAAAAATATATTTATAGTTAATTATTATATCCTATATTTTATAAATTTAATTAATATAAATTAAATTATGCTTTAATTAACTATCTTAATAGTGTGTGTATATGTGATATTTAAGGTATTTAATTAAATTCTACCATAGTATAAAATTAAGTTTAAAGTATTAATGAATTATTAAAAATAAAAAACAATTAAATTAAAATGATAAATAAAATGGATAAGTAATGTGTGGTGTATGTGAGTGTTTGTTTAAAGAGTGGGGGATAGAAGATGTGTAATTAAAGTGTGAGAGAAGTGAATTTAAAAGAATGGTGTGAGAGGATTTAGATCAAAAGAGAGGAGTAGAAGAGTTGTGCAATTAAAGTGAACTAAAGTAGGAAAAAAAGAGTGGTGAAAAGGTATGGGCTAAAGAAGGGTGTGTGCTAAAAGCGGGTATGCAGATGACATTATATATATGTATTCATTCACTTCTTTTTTCCTAATGATTTTTTTTAGGTAATTTTCTTTCATTCTTTTTTCTCATTCTCTTCTTGCAATAAATGTTGGGTGTGTATAGAAGTGCGAGAGACACACAAGAAGCACACACAAGGAGCACAAATGCAGCAAGACACACAGAGAAGACGATGGCTGGAATAGCTCTCTCTATTGATCGATGAACTAGACTGAAGTAAGAGCTGAATAATACCCCTAAGTACAAAGTACCACCACATATGAGAGTATCAAGTATGTGGTAACATGGGGAAAAAACCTCTAGCCAGCACTAGAGTAAAAAGTGCCCATGTATAGGGAAAAGGTTCACATCAAAGCTACTCGAGGAACACATAAGTGTAACAAACCCCCCTGGAGCGAATGATGTGAACACATACAGGGAGTGACAGATCAGCCCCCACAAGGTAATAAGCCTAAAGCTTTGCGAAAAGCTTCAAACTTTTCCTGTGGAAGAGCTTTGGTGAATATGTCTGCCACATTATCTTGTGTAGGCACATATACCAAATCAATATCTCCTGCATGAAGGCGCTCTCTCACATAGTGATAATGCATCTCAATATGTTTGGTCCGTGCATGAAACACTGGGTTTCGTGCAACAGCCAAAGCACTCTGACTATTAGTGAGAATATGCGTAGCAGCATCAATCTCCATGCAAAGATCCATCAATAGGCGTCTCAACCATATACACTCCACTGTAGCTGTGAAAACTGCCCTGTACTCAGCTTCACAACTCGATGTTGCCAATGTAGGTTGCTTCTTACTCAACCAAGATATGCATGAGTCTCCAAGGAAAAAGCAATTACCACTAGTGGACACGTGAGTATCATAACAACCAGCCCAATCACTATCTGTAAAAGCATGCAAGCATGGCTGAACATCTCTGCCATAAAAGAGACCTAAGCTCAAAGTGCCTTGAAGATATCTAAACACACGTTTCACCGCTTGCCAATGCTTAGTGCCATGGCTATGCATGAATCGACTCAACTGGGAAACTGCATATTGTATATCCGGCCTTGTGTTGCATGCATTATAAGACATCCCACAGCCTGCTGATAAAGAGAAGTGTCAAATGCATCACTAGAATCCTCAACTGAGAATCTAAATCCTGTCTCAACTGGTGTGGAAACTAGCTTGCAATCCTCAAAGTCAAAACGCTGAAGTAGTTTTTCAACATACTTTGCTTGATGCATAACAATTCCCCCCTCAACGGATACAAACTGGATGCCAAGATAGTAGCTCAAAAGACCAAGATAAGTGACATCAAAAGTATGCTGCAAATCAGCCATAAGAATGTCAAGTTTTGCATCACATGACCCAGTCAAGAGTATGTCATCAACATAAAGAACAAGCACTATAAGATCAGCCCCATTTTTGCGTACATAGAGTGTGCTTTCAATCGGACTACATGTGAAGCCAAGAGCAATCAAGTGCTTATGTATTTTGTCATACCATACACGTGGAGCTTGCTTGAGACCATACAAGGCTTTATGCAAGCGACAAACCATATGCTCTTTCCCTTTCATAGCAAATCCAGGAGGTTGCTTCACATAGACCTCTTCTTGCAAATCTCCATTCAAGAAGGCTGTTTTTATGTCCAACTGATGCACTTTCCAACCTCGATAGGCAGCCAATGCAACCACGGTACGAATGGTAGTCATGCGTGAAGTAGGTGCAAAAGTTTCCTCATAGTCAATGCCATATTGTTGCGCATATCCTTTGACAACCAATCTAGCTTTGTAGCGATCAATGCTACCATCAGATTTTCTCTTAATCTTATAAACCCACTTTGTACCAATGGCATTCTTTCCTTTTGGCAATTCACATAACTCCCAAGTACCATTCCTATGTATGGGATCCATTTCTGATTGCATAGCACTCATCCATTGTGGATCGTCACATGCATCTTCAAAAGAAAGTGGCTCTTCATTACATGCTGTAGCAATAAGAGAATAATCCACAAAATTACTTGATGCATGGTGAGAGCTTGATCTTGTTCTACCAAGTAAAGGTGCACTCGATTTGCTGTCCTGCAAAGTTTGTTTCAGCCACTTTGGCATAGATTGTGCACTCTTGATAGACATGCGTTCATTATGTAAAACATCTTCAATATGTACATCATGCGTGGGCTGAATTTCGTGCTCAGTTTCAGCCATATTTGGACGCAAATGTTCAGCCATATGTGGCTGGAAATTTCCAACAGTTTTGACACTTTTTGGCTGAATTTTTTCAGCCATGTTTGGCTGGAAATTCTCTGCATTTTCAGCCCCATTTGGCTGGAATTTTTCAGCCCTTTGAACCTCAGTTGGCTGGTCTACATGGCCATAGTCAAGCGCACCATTTTGGAACAAAGGCATGAGTGTATCGAACACATCTTGTGAGCTAACTGTTGGCAGTTTTTTGCATTCAAGTAGAGGGAAAACTGAATTTTCAGCAAATACCACATCTCGACTCACAATAATTGTGTTCGTCAATGGATGGTACAACCGATATCCCTTACTTTCAGCACTATAACCAACAAATATACATTTCTTTGCCTTGTCATCAAGTTTGTGACGTTGTTGTGATGGCACAAGAGCATATGCCAAACAACCAAACACACGCATATGACTAACCATAGGCTTATGACCATTCCAAGCCTCATAAGGAGTGATGACTCTCAATGCTTTTGTAGGGCAACGATTCAACACATAATTTGCACACATGACCGCTTCCAACCAAAACTTATGAGGAAGATGCTTTCATTTAACCATACATCGTGCCATTTCAAGTAAAGTTCTATTTTTACGCTCGGCAACACCATTTTGTTGAGGTGTATATGGCACCGTACATTGGTGTGAAATACCTTTTTCACAAAGAAAAGCATTAAACTCATGTGACATGTACTCACCACCACGATCCGTGCGTAGAGTCAAAAGCTTTTGTGAAGAAAAATTTTCAGCCATAGCTAAAAATGCTTTGAAGCAAGAAAATACCTCATTCTTTGCTTTCATAGGATACACCCATGTATGGCGAGTAGCATCATCAATGAAGGTAACAAAATATACATGCTTCCCAAAAGATGGAGTCTTGACCGGACCACATACATCACTATGAACAAGTTGCAATTTTCTTGTAGTGTGTGTGTGACTATCTTTTGGAAAAGAAGCATGATGCATTTTTCCAAGAATGCAACCTTCACATGCATGCTTTTCAATGGACTCAAGTGTAGGCAAGCCAATAACCATGTCCTTCTTTTGCAAGTAGAGCAAACTATTGAAGTTTAAATGACCAAAACGAGCATGCCAAAGCTCCATTTCAGCCATGGAAGAAGTATGAGCAACCAAGGCATTCGAGGCAACCCTCTTGTATGTATCCATGCGATACAAACCATCACATAATGTACCGGACATCACGATAACATCGCCATTGCTGAAATCATGAACCATACACTTATCATCAACAAAGTGTACATGAAGTCCTGCTTTGGCAATCAACGGAACTGAAATTAACTTCTTCTAGATACCGGGCACATACAATGCATTTTTCAAGAGAATCAAACCTCCATTTACAGCCGTAAGCTCAGTTTCTCCTACTCCAATGATAGGATAAGAGGCATTGTTTGCACACACCACATGTCCTCCTTTAGGTGCATCTTTCAAAGAGGCAAAAAATCTTTTGCATGATGTTATGTGCTTTGAAGCACCACTATCAAAGAACCAATCCGAATCAGCCTCACTCACAACCATGCATTTAGAATGTAAAGAAGCATCATAATGACATGTAACAACACATGCCCAAAAATCTTGAGCCATGTTAGCTTCATCATTCTTTGCATTTGCAGAATTTTCAGCAATAGACATGCCCGATTCCTTCTTCTTTTCATTGCGTTTAGCAAGCTTTCTACACTCATCAATAGTATGACCAGCCTTCCGACAATATTTGCATCTCTTCTTCTTTTGCAAATCACCATCATTAGAGGAATGAGTGGAAGAGGAAGCTTGAGGCTTTGGTTTTGATGAACCAAAAGCTGAACCATATTTGCTTTTCCCCTTTTGTGAGATAGCAAGTGCTTGCGTTCCCTCAATCAAACCACTCCTATTCACTCTAGATTGCTCTTCTTGCAAAAGAAGAGACACAACCTCATCAAATGCATACATATTAGGATTTCCTTTTGCAACCAAACGAAGTGTAGTAGCAAAGCTTTGAAAAGATTCCGGTAATCCTTTCAACAATGTAGAAATGAGTGATGCATCCGGAATGATCTCATCTATGTTTGCCAATTGCTCTTCAAGTCCTTGATGCGTGTCACATACACATCCACTGACTCATTTTCAGCCATACATACATCCTCAAGTTGCTTCCTCAAGTATGCAACACGTGCTTCATTACGCACGGCATACAAAGAAGCAAGAGTGTCCCATGCCTGTCGTGATGTAGAACATGACCGAATGTGTGGAACTATATGACGCTTCACTGAAAGCGCAATCAAAGCATGAGCTTGAGCATCTTTTCCATCCCATCTAAGCTACTCCTGTGTAGGTGGAGAAGGAGAAACCACTGTACTCGAAGAAGAAGCTCCATCTGTGACAGTAGACTGTGAAGTAGAAGCACATGCCGGTCTTCGATCTACATCTGCCACTATGTTCCAAAGTTGTTTTGCAACAAGAACATGCTTCATCATGTAAGACCACATTGGATAGTTGGTCCCATCAAGCTTATCTTCAGCTTGAAGCATGCCAAACAAGTCATTGCTGCCCGCCATTTCACTAAGGAACAAGAATGTGACAAAATCTTCACTTCGACGAAAACTGAAATGAGTGCTGAAATTTCAGCTCACAAACCGTCACTCTGATGGCGATTCTGACTGCACGAATGGCTTCGAAATGGGGGTAAAACCCGAGCGCACCTGGTGGAAATGTTTCCGGGCTGCTGAAATTCACACTTCTATGCTCTGAAGTCGATTTGCACTGTTAAAGTGCACGCGCGCCGCGACGCGAAAAACCGAAACTTGAGAAGAAGCTGAACCTGCTCTGATACCACTATTGGGTGTGTGTAGAAGTGCAAGAGACACACAAGAAGCACACACAAGGAGCACAAACGCAGCAAGACACACAGAGAAGACGATGGCTGGAATAGCTCTCTCTATTGATCGATGAACTGAACTGAAGTAAGAGCTGAATAATATCCCTAAGTACAAAGTACCACCACATATGAGAGTATCAAGTATGTGGTAACATGGGGAAAAAACCTCTAGCCAGCACTAGAGTAAAAAGTGCCCATGTATAGGGAAAAGGTTCACATCAAAGCTACTCGAGGAACACATAAGTGTAACAGTAAGACTTTAGTGTTTGCATCCGCTTAGGAAAGAGATGAATAGCCATGACTTCTGTTGATTTAGCCCACGATGGAGAGAGAAAGAAGGAGATTTTGCTTCCCTCCTCCCTTCCAGTTGCAGGCTATTGAGCACGCATATATAGAGAGAGATGGAGGCTTTCTTTTCCCCAGCTACTAATGCACCAGACACAGAGAAGGAGAGCTTATGGTGACTGATGGTGGCTATAGGGAGAGAGAGAGAGAGAGTCTTTGAGGCATTTCCATGTTGACTACTATTAGCCACATATAGACAACGATGGCAGGGGCTTCTAACAGGCAGCATTGTTGCTGCTAATGCACTGAACAGAGGTAGGAGAGAGAAAGAGTTCAGAGAGAGAGTGAATTTGAACTGCCTTTTGCTCTTTATGTGCCATACAATAGTAGAAAGAGAGCGTTTTTTCTACATATGCACTATAGAGAGAGAGAGCATGATGACTATTGTACACACATCAAGAGAGAGAAGATTCTCCTAGCAGTGGTCTGGCAGACATGTAGTGGACATATAGATATATATATATATATATATATATATATATATATATATATATATATATATATATATATATATATATATATATATATATATATATATATATATATATATATATATATATATATTTGCACTTTGGCATATCATTCACTAGCAGTCGATAGACCGCTACACTACTCCTTTCTGTGTTTTATGAATAATCCCTCGCAACGTCATTGTTTTTGCCAATTGCCTCGTCCTCTCCATAAAAAGCCTGGATCATGTCATCGACAAAAGTTGAATCTGATTGTGTGGGCATGCGCTCACCCACATGAGAAAAACTTCGATTAAAACTCCTTCAAATCAGAGTTAGAGAGTGTGAGTGAACAAAGCATATATGATGCAAGAAATGAAAGTTTTGATCATCATACTTAGTCTCTTCGACTGTCAGAATTTCCCCCTTCACTGCCATTTGTGAAATTCTTTCTTCATCTCTCTCTCAAAGAAAATGCACCTCTCTGTGCCAGAGCAGCTCTTTCTGCTAATCCCCTTCCTCCATGAATTTCCACACACAAATCAACATACAATTGGCCTCTTCTTGGGCATGCCTTCCCTCGCGCATGTCTTCTCTCTCTTATTTGATGGAGTAGAGGCCTCTCTCGAGTACTTTCCTCCCTTAGCTTATGCATGCAGCCACCTCCTCTAGCTTTCTTTTTGCGTACTCAACTTCTGCACCTTAGCTTTTATCATCACACAGATTAGATCCATACTTTTTGAGTTTAACTTGAACGACTCTAAAATTAGAGTTGAAAAATAAAATAGTGACTCTCATAAAAAAAAATCATTTAGCTATATTAGCTACTGAAAAAAATTATTGCAAGATCATGAGTATTATCTTTAATAATACATTTCTAGAAACTCATAACCAAAAGCATATCAGGTTTATTCATGTTATACAAGTCATACAAGGAAAATCATCAGTTCAATCTTTTCCTTCTGGGAAAGAGTCCTCATGAGACGGTTTATTTGTCGGCCAAAAGATGGAGCACTGATGTGAACCCTTGTAGCCTAGCATTGCATCAAAAGAGGATATAGACCTTTTCTTTGCATGGGGAACCTTCATATTTGCCTCAATGTTTTCTTGGAATATTGTTTTGATTTGAAGCAAGTAGAAGCGAGATTAGAGATGAATATCTCTATGACACTCACCCCCACCAATCTTGCACATCATCCTCGATGGGCCAAATAACATGTGGTTTCAAACATTAGGTTCATCTCAACGATCAATTTGCTTGCTTTGATACATGTATGGGAATGGAAGATAAGTGTCTATGCACGGCCTTATAATGTAGCCCTATGGGATGCATACTTTGAAATGCATGGAGAAACAAATATGGTGCAATTATTTAGGATAAAGAAGCTGCTGATGGTGAGGCTTGTGCACTCACTCACATACATATCAATGTGAACATACATTCATCCTTACAAAATCACTCGTAGTGCATGGGTAAAGCTCAATTTGTGCCTCGATGCAAGGTCATGAAATGTGACCCTAATACATGCATACTTTTTATGCATTAGAGAAAAAGTAATGGTGCATAGATAGGGTAATGGTTGTTGCTGAAGAGGTTTCAATTTGAAATTGTAACTCTGTTCCTAACAATTTCATCATGTTTCTAATTACATTTAATCTGTGCAAATAGTCGTGCACCTAAGGGAGAAAACCCTTATGTGCTCTTTACATTATTCGCATGCATACTTAGAATGCAAATATAAACTTCATGGTGCAAAAATATGAGAATAGAAAAGAAGACTACAATGCAAATATCTTATCACTCAATAATTTTCTTTAATCACTCCAATTTTATTTTCTCTTCCTCGTGAAGAATGTCCTCCAAGATTTTTCCCATTACATAGAATCATCAAACTTTAGTATCCAAAAATACTTCTTATTACATAGTTTTCCTCACTACAGATCTCTCATAAAGTTATTTAAGCCATTTATGGAACATGAACTCTCCATAGATCATCATTGGTACATGTATGCCATCTGCAACATTCTCAAAAACATGATTAATCATTGTCATATAAACATAAAGCACAATAAACAAAAAAATTTTAATCATTATTAGAAGATGAATTATCTTCACTGTTTGGTTCATCCACATGATCTTCATTTGATGGTGAATTTAGTATCTCTTCTAGATCTTCATAATTTTGATTATTAAAAACTTCATCAACTTCATATAGGTATACTTCATAATTTACTTTTCTTTAATGAGGAAGAAAGTAAAAACTTCCGCAAAAAACAATATTCGTCAATACCTACAAGACAGATCTCAAAACACATTAGTAGGCATTTCAGAACTTGACAAAAGGATTTCCTTTTTTATCAAAATTTTCATGTAATATTATCTTGCTATTTTGATTTTTCATATTCAAAGAAACAAAAGAATCTCAAAGCTGACTCTCAATTTGGTTAACAAGGTTATCAACAATTCCTACTACTTTGGTTTGATCTTTATGTTTAGGATATGTTGTACTTTCTTGGTCATTTTTTGTACTTGTATTTCCATCATCTTCTTGTTCATTAATATCTGAATTTTGGTTTGAATATGATTATATTTTTCTTCCATAAATCTTTTAAGATTCAGGATGAAAAACCTTATCATTGACAAAAGCTTTGCATCAAATTGGACATGGGTTCTGCCATCTTTCTTACTTTTCACTTTAACTGGTTTTTCATACTTTTCTTCATTTAAATGTAATTGTTCATTCAAAAATTTCACAAAGCTTTCTGTATCTATGTTTATTGATTTTTCTTGATTCATACTTATGGAGGTGTCTGTAAGACAATAGTTACGCAATATAACACAGGAGCAGTAGCAGAGAAGATAACAGATATATGAGAATCTCAACAATTTTCTACTAATAGCAAGTACAAAGATGATGGCGTTGTCCACCCGTGCGCTCTCAAGGTAGAGCTTAAATGGTGATCTAGACAACTCTAGATAGGGAGATACAAGGTAGAGGTATGCTGGCTCAACTTGATGTCTCAAGTAGTGCAGAAGTCATGTATATATAGGATCATGGGTGGCCTTCCGTGGACGGCTATACATGGGCAGTAGAGCGTGGGCGGCCACTGCCCGCATAATTGGCATACACGGCTTAGACAGGTTGAACCGACCTAACGAATATAAATGATTTCTGACTTCGACAAGGAATATTCTATGGAATATTCCCTTTATCCTCGTGTCGAGGGCGCTGCCCCCGGACCCCCACTAAGGGGCCAGTGCCAGGGGGCCCGCTGGCCCCCTTGGACCCCCCAACCGGGGCTGCTCCTCGTTGCCCGGACCCCCCAATTGGGGACCCTGGTAACTCCCTTTCCTTACAATACCTTACATGGTCCAATATGACCTTCATCCAACATGCAAGTTGGGATTCCCATCAATTGGTAATGCACGCTTGGCTTCTCCTCATAACGGGGGCCTTACAAAATGTGCATACAATCATGAGGGGTAGACATTGATCATATACTAACACCCCCCCTCAATGTTTACTGATGAAAAATCAAGTAGGTTTTGGTCCTATGCCCATCTGTTGAAGATGTCTGTTGAGCTGCTCTCTTCCAAGTAATACAGTACTTCTATGTGCTTGGTGCAAGCATGAAATACTGGGTTCTTTGCAATAGCCATACAACTTTGATTATCACACTTGAGTACAATCGCCATATTTGATGGAAAGCCTAGATCTGCAAGAATTCTCCTTAACCAGACTGCCTCACAAGAAGCAAAACAAGCTGCTTTGTACTCTGCTTTAGTGGAGGAGAGTGCGAGAGTTGGTTGCTTTCTACTTACCCAAGAAAATATTCCTGAACCAAGTGAGAAACAATATCCAGAAACTGATTTTCTAGAATCACAATCTCCAACCCAATCTGAATCACATTATCCTTGGAGTGTATCACCTGTGGTATAAAAAACACCAAAATCCAAGGCCTACAATGTACCTTAGAATTCGCATTCCAGCATTCCAGTGACTCTCCTTAGGTTTGTTGGAAAACCTGCTTAATACTCCAACAGCATAGCAAATGTCTGGTCTAGTGTTGCACAAAAAAATAAGACTTCCAACGAGCTTCCTATACTTCTTAGCATCTACATCAAGCATGTTATCATCCATAGATAGCTTATGATTTACCTCCATAGGTGTGCTAGTTGGTTTGCAGTCCATCATTCCAAATGCCTTGAGAATCTCTTTGGCATATTTTTGTTGTGAGATGAAAATGCCATACTTCAATTCCCAGACAAAAATGGAGTAGACCTAAGTCTGTCATTTCAAACTCAGCTCCCAAGCTGATCCGAGTTTGATTTATGAGTTCTTGATGATCTCCTATAATGTTCAAATCATCTACATATACAATGACAACAACTAGCTTGCTATCCCTTTTCATTACATACAAGTTAGCATCAGAAGTACTTCTTTCAAAACCCATATTTTTGAAAAAATGATCTATTCGTTGGTACCAAGCCCGTGGAGCTTGCTTAAGTCCATACAAAGCTTTCTTCAACTTGCAAAATTTATTTTCTGAATTGGGCACCTCAAAACTTGGTGGTTGAGATACATATACCTCCTCCTTGAGGTGACCATTCAAAAATGCAGATTTGACATCCATCTGGAAAATAGGCCAGGCCTTTTGTGCAGCGATTGCAAGTACCGTCCGAGTAGTTGTCATGCGTGCTGTTGGCACAAAAGTTTCTTGAACATCAAATCCTTCGATCTGTGAAAAACCCTGTGCAACTAATCTTGCCTTATACTTTTCTAATGTTCCATCTGCTTTATACTTAACTTTCCAAATCCATTTAGTACCTATTACTTTCTTCTTTGGCGGCAAGTCGACTAGATCCCATGTATCATTTTTTAGTATACTATCATACTCCGACTGCATTGCCGCTCTCCAAACTGGATCATCAAGGGCTTCTTCAATGGTGGTAGGTTCCTTTATCGAGCCCATGATATCTGCCATTAGAGCCATGTTCACAATGTGTTCTGAGGCTCTTCTTTGCTCCTCTATTCTCTTTGATCTTTGTAATCCATCCGATGATGATTTTGGTACATCTACATGTGGATTGTGATAATCAAAGAGCTGTTGTGCCCACTTCGATAGTGGCTTATGTTGTGCAACTACAACTGGTTGGCTTAAGGAAATTTCTCCATCAGATGTTTCCTCCTCCTCAACTTTAACCTATCTTTTGATAGGCACAAGGTGAGATATTTCTCCGTTTGATGAGATAGTAGATTTACCTTTATCTTCTACTAAGTGTGGTCATTCATCAAACACCACATCTCAGCTGACAAAAATCTTCCTTGCCTCAGGATCCCACAACCTGTATGCTTTAGACTCTTCACTATATCCTAGGAAGATACACTTTTTGCTTTTTGAATCCAACTTTGATCTTGTTGAATCAGGAATATGTGCATAACAGAAACAACCAAAAAATATGAAATGCAAAACTGAAGGCTTTTTACCATAATATGCTTTTTGAGGAGTCATCCCCTTCAGTGCTTTTGTGTAGCTTTGATTGAGGATGTAGACTGTTGTATTGACTGCTTCTGCCCAGAATGAATCAGGCATGTCTTGAGTCTTTAACATACAACGAGCCATTTCAACTATTGTCCTGTTCCTGTGCTCAACAACGCCATTTTCATGAGGTGTATGAGCTCTGGTAAATTGCCTTTTCACACCATGCTCCTTACAGTAATTATTGAATTCTGTTGACAAGAATTCACCTCCTCTATCTGTTCTGAGTTTCTTCAGTTTCCTTCCTGATATGCCGATGTTTTGAGCAGTAAAAATATGTTTTCATACCACCTCTACCTAGATTCAAGTGTAGAGGTAAGTGATCATGATAATTACATATTTTTCGTTCACATTCTAGTACCAAGTTTTGTCTACATGCATTCACATAGGCAATACAATTCCAAGATTTATGACCTATTTGATCACACTAGAAGCATCTAATAGTTGTTCTTCCATGTAAAGGGCTCAGAGTGATTCTTCTATGATCAGGTAAAGGGTTTTGGTCAATAGAATGTGTAGATATATTTTGCACTTGATCTTGATATTTATATTTACATTCAAATGTAACATTTTCTTATACTTGATTGGTTAACCTTTCAATATTTTCTTTTAAGCTTGAAATTTCATGGCTAATAGTTTTGAATGCTGATATTTCTTTCACATGATTTGATAGTGTATCCATACTTTCGTTCAAACTTGAAAGTTCATAGTGAACACTTTCTTGTAGATTCCTACACTCTTGATTGAATTGTGTATCTATGGATTTAATAGTTGCACTAAATTCCGATATTACTTTAGTCAAGATTGAGAGAAAGGAATTTAATGACTCAAATTTGGAATCAATCTGGTCAAACAAGGTGAACTATTGGGACACATTGTGTCCAAAAATGGTATCTCAAGCGATCAAGACAAAATAAAAGTTATTTTGGTCTATGGGACATTGTGGATATTATGGATCATTCATCCACATGTATTCCATAATCGCAAAACCACTATATGGGTTGTTGACTCAATTCGATTGGACAAAAGAGTGCAAAAAAGCTTTAATGAATTGAAAAGAAGATTGACCTCAACACCTATTTTGAAAATGCCAAACTAGAATAAGCCATTCCATATTCATGTGGATGCATCTAATTATGCCATTGGATGCATCTTAGCACAACCAAGAGATGAAGTGAAATTAGACCACCCAATAGCCTATGCGAGTAGAAAATTAAATCAAGCAGAACGCAAGTACACTACAACTGAGCAAGAAGGCTTTAGGATGGTCTATGTAGTGAAGAAGTTCAGGCATTACCTCATAGCCAACGGCCCGTCATATATCTCTTGAGTTCATTTGGCTCGTGTAGTGCAAAGATTTTGCAGCACCACTTTATCTTCATCAAATAAAAATCCATCCCTTCATAGTGGTATCAGAGCAAGATTGAACAACATGGTAGATGTATTTCCTTCATAAGTTGAAAAATTGGATAGAGGTAACTACTCAGCGTGGTCATTAAGGATGAAAGCTTACCTTCAAGGCAAGAATTTGTATGGTTATGTAGCTAGAGATGAAGTTATGCCAAGTTTCAGGAATAAAGGTCAACCTACACAAGAAGAGCAAGAAAGATTAAACACATGGTGCTCCAAGGATCCACTTGCAAGATCTTATCTCCCCAACTCCATATCAAATTTTTTGCTGCCTCACATCAGAAGTTGTAAGATATTGCAGGAAGTGTGGAATGCACTTGAAGGCTTCTTCTCTTCAAGTACAAAGGCCAGGAAGCATCAACTCTGGCTAGACTTCACTACTCTCAAGAAAGCTCCCAAACAAAATGTGACCGACTTTGTCACAAAGCTCAAGGACATTGTAGATCAGTTAGGAAGCATTGGAGACGTAATAGAAGAAGAGCAAATTGTAAGGCAGGTCATCAATGGCTTAAAGACGGATGACAAGTGGGAAGCATTCACCACAACAATGGACCTACACATGGATATGCATGTACTAGACTTCAATTCACTTATTGGGCAACTACTCACTCAAGAGGCTAAACTTATGAAGAATGGAGAAGGCTCCAAAGGTAATCAAACAGCGAGTCGTAACAAACGAGAACTATGTCATAAAAAGAGAACACTCTCTTCAAAAATCAAGCAAATGGCAGCTTATGTTTGAGATTCCTTTATACCAGTATACATATATTACAAAAATGAAGTAAAAACATGTGATTTTTTGACATTTTTTGTCATTTTCTCATAAAAAAAGAGCTCAAAATGTAGTCAAAATTTCACTATATAAGGCATTGACATGTCCAAAATCTATATGATAAGACATTGACATGTCCAAAATCTATATGATAAGACATTGACATGTCTAAAATTTATATAAAGAATGTAAAAATGAATAATTCTTATACAAAAATAACATTTTAGACATATTTTTAATGGGCGGATATCTGATTGTTATTCAAAATTGCTGCAAAACATGGTTTTATTAACCAAACTACTTTGAGGCATTTACATAAGCACTAAAAATGTTAGAGAGCTTCAATGCAACTCACAACTATGTCGATCTATGTCTACACCCTCATCATTTGATGCCCTTGATTCAATCTCATATTGTTGAGAGCTCTCTTCTTCTTCTTCTATATCCACAAGAGCTCTATCTTCATCCACGTACATACCAAATTCTGCAAGATCATGCACAAATCTTCTTGTTTGCCTATGATTTCCTGTACCACATACATCTGGAAGCTTTTGTTTTATCATATTGATGGTTGCTTTCCTCAAGTGACCTGTTTTTGTCAAGGAAAAATCATAAACAAGAATAGCTACATCATCCATTTTAAGAGTGGATGTGCTTCAAATATTCTTTTTCTTTTTTGAACATGTTCGTTTAGTATCACACACCATTTCTAAGTTATATTTACCTATGAATGCATTACTACTTTTAGTGTAATACCAATGCACCATCAAAGCCTCTATTCTTCTCTGATCAAATCTTTAGTTATCTCTAAAACCTTTGCAATCCAAAATGGTCTAGTAGCCTCATCACCATCAGCAAGTACTGCAATAAGTGTTCCAACATTTATCTCTATTAAATTTCCTTGCCATCTTGCTTCTGCCTGTTTTGTCATCCTTGGGCCTACATAAATATTTCTTTCTGGTGGATGTATAAAACTTTGAAGTGCATCTGCGTTACATGCTTGGCCACATTCATGGATCTTTGTGTACAAAAATCCCATGTGAATGGAACATCAACTGGCCAATGACTTGTACTTGATGATTGAAAAAGTCCTCCCACCAAGATACATCTTGATCTCCAGCATATTTTTTTGCACGCTCAATATGTCTCTTCTTTTCAATGAGTGCATGCATCCAGCTTTTACTTTGATCAACCACATTTCCACATCTTTCTGTATTGTTTTTATCTTCATATGGTGATTGTTCTGCACCATACATTGTAGACAAATTAGGCACCTGCAATAAGAATCTGCATCCCTCTTTAGGCTCCCACCCAGGAGAAGATGAATATTGCTTTGCAAATAAAAGGGTTATTTTATCAACCCTCCTCATCAAGAATACATGGTTGAATCTAATATTGTGCAATGGAGCCAAAACCTTAGCACTGTTATCAAGGCCCATTGAGCAAAAGTGCTTAAAGTTATAAATCTGTGTGAGGTGTTGAACTTCTGGTTTTGGAGTATATGCTTCTGAAATCAGCTCAGATAAAATTGGAAGAGTAAAAGCATTGTTACGTGACAACTTCTTAGAGAAAGTACTAAACATTTGATCAATGTGATCATGAGTGTGGCCAACCAGAAGGAAATTTACCTTAACCTTCTGAAATACCTGTTTTTCAACAAGCATGCTTAAATATCCAAAGACTGTGGAATTTTTATTCTCTCTTACAGTATTATCAAGTTGCAAATATAGAGTTGGTGGCAAAAGACCCTTCCATGATTGCAAAACACGATGAATGACGGTAACTGTAAGGTTTGGATCATTATGCACATTCGGATATGTGAAGAAAACCTTGGACATTACAGTTCCATTGTATACCAAAGCACCAACCAAATGCATTTGCACAAGGACTTCATCTCCAATGTCCTTAGGGATGCGATAAAAATGTGGCAAACAAGTTTTTTTTAATCCATACCATCAATCAACAAACACATATAACACTCTGGATTTCTGAGTACTTTACTTCGATGATGAATTGCTTTCTTTCTCTCTAAATCTTGACTCTCATGATGGTTGTTAAGAAGGTTTTTAAAATTATTCTTTTCCTATGGTGTTGTAGCCCCCTTTGCCATGTTTTTCAAAGTGGCGCAAACTGAACATTCACCCGTTCTAACTTTACGAGGAATAGACACATTGTTAAACTCTTCCTTCCATAATCGAGTAAAGTGACGATACAACACATACTTCTCATTTCTATTTTCCATGTCTTCTCTATATATTTGAAATACCTCTCGACGAGTAAAGTTATCTGACAAGTGCAACCTTCCAGTTGTAGGCATAACCTCACAATGCAAGCTAAAATAGTTCATCATCCAATTCATTGCATGACGTCCAACAGATCCTTTGGTCCCAACATGGAACGTATCCAAAATGAGATCCCCATTCAAAAGCCCCTGTTGAACCCTATGTATTCTAAAATGTCCCACACCCATTGCAATTTTAAATGCAGCCCTACAACATCGCATCCCTTGACTAAAGAAATATTCAAAAGCAACATGTGTTACTGACATGGTATCCTCAATCATTTGCATGCGAGAAACAAGGTATATATCCTGCCTTTCACTATCTAAATGGAGGAATTTTTCTCTTAGGTGCTTTAGTTTCTTCATTCCTAAATTGTACAAACATTTCAAACCACAACAATGCTTCACAATATCCAATGCAATCTGTCTATCTGAAGTAAGAAATTTAAATCTTTTTTCACTTACTTCATGAAGCCTTCTTTTAAATCGTAGATTGAGCTTCCTTTGCTTTTCCGTTGCTCCACATGCACTTGAGTCAGAAGGGAGATCAATGGTTGGATCAGATGGGAGATCAAGAGGTGCATTTGGTTGAGCAGCATTGCACTGTGAATTGGATAACTTAAATGACTCAACAGAAAACATAGAATCATCAACACGTTCTAAACCATAGGGATCATCACTTCTTTGGAAAGGGTCAACTGAGAACAATGAATCTGAAACTGTATCAATATGAGCAGAGGAAGCTGATGCCCAAGCATCCACAGAAAAGATTGAGCTCATCTTCACTCAGTTCACAGAAGACTGAAGATGAATGACCTTTTTAAATAAGTAGAAATCCAAGATCAAGTGAAGATGTTACATCAAATGTCACATCAAGAAGATATGAAATCAAAAGTTCATTAAAGTACATTAAATTCCATTAAACATCAAATTACATCAAATTACTTAATTACTCAAATATACACTAATAAGGGAACCAAAGATTTGATTCACTTTTGAAAGATGAGATACACAGTTGATTTCTAACTAGATATGAGTCATTGAGTCTTAGCATTATGAGTGAATCAAAATATATCCAAGTTGAGTTCCAACTGGGTTAGATATTAAAATTGTTTGGAGTAGTGCCATTGAAGACTATACAAGAAGAAATTTTACCTTTGGTTAAGATTTCAAAGATTAGGTTTTACTGTGGTCTTGGCTAGATCTCAAAAAGGTAGATGAAAGTATATTAAAAAAGAATTATGTGTAAAAGAGGTACACGGAATGTATATGTAAGAAGTATATGGAAAAGTATATGTAAGAATTATATGTAAGAATTAAGTATATGCTTGTTACAAAAGATTTTCAAATGAATTTTGAATCTACAATTTTTATGAACGTTGAATGCAAAGACAGTGAGTGACGTTTGAAATTACCAAGCTATTTTGTTGAAATTACCAAGCTATTTTGTCGAAATTACCCCAAAGTTCTTTACTTGAACGTTTATTCATACATTAATTTTCCATTTCAACAATGTGTTACAAGATAAATGTGAATATGAACTGAAGTGAGAAGGATAACACTATAAAGATGTCATTAATCTCCCATATTCAACACAACTTAGACTTGATTTTTTCCCAAGCAAGAGGTTCTAAGAAACAATTTATACATGAGATTAGACATCCTCATGTACATACCATATTCTTGCCATTGAAGTGTAAATTCCATGCAAATGTATATAAATAGTTGCAAGGTTCTATGAATATTTCATTAAAGTCGAGGTGAAACAGCCTATTTGTGTGAGTGGTATTTCCTGGTTAAATAAGTTGACAGATATAGTTACCAACTGGACTCATTCAGTTAGATCCAGTTAGTCTCTAGTTCAAGTTACCCAATCGCCTATAAATAGCAGAGGAGGAGATCATTCTCATTTTCAAAATCCACGAGCAAGAGAGAGCAACAGAGCACAGACAGCCATGGAGCACAGAGCTCAGCATACCAGCAAGGCAACTCTCATGGAGAAGAAGAATGTTCGCAAGAGTACCAAGAGGTAGACAAAATCATACCACAAAAAAAGATTCCTAAAAGATTCCTTTTGTATGTTTGAGTAAATAGTATGCTTTCTAGGTTTTTATTTTCCTTACCTCCTAAAATATAGATCCAATGAGGGTACAACTCGATGCTAGGCATCAACCTAATGGTGTAAGTCGATGCTAGGCATCAACTTTTAGGTGCAAGTCCATGCCAGGCATCGACTTTGTGTGCAAGTCGATGCCAGGCATTGACTTGAGGGTGTAAGTCGATGCCAGGCATCGAGTTGAGGGTGTAAGTCGATGCCTGGCATCGACTTGCACCCTCAAGTCGATGCCTGGCATCGAGTTGTACCCTCAAGTCGATGCCTGGCATCGACTTGCACCCCCAAGTCGATGCCTGGCATGGACCTAGAAGGTCGATGCCTGGAATCGAATGTGGCCTGAAAGTCGATGTCAGGCATCGACTTTAGGGTGCAAAGTCAATGCCAGGCATCGACTTTTAGGTGCAAGTTGATGCCTGGCATCGACTTTTAGGTGCAAGCGATGCCTGACATCGACTTGGACCCTTGAAAAACACAATAACGTATGAGCTGATATTTCCAAGCCCCTTCAGGGATGCTGAGTCCAAGAGTGAGAGGCCCTTCAAGAAACTGAGAGTGACCATGAGCTCGATCAGCAATGTGACAAAGGCATTGGTCACAAAGCAAAACCAAAGAAAATTATTGCATCCTTATCCTCTGAGAAGGCCAGCAATCGGGTGGGAATATCCTCTTGTGGACAGAGTAGCATCAAAATTCCTGAGGATGATACAACTAGGAAGGATAGGTCGAGGGACACAGAGGTCTTAAGGACAGATCGTCCACTGTGAGACATGACAAACCTGGAGTGGTGCCTTCAGTCTGTTGAAGAAAAGAATGCAGTCCTTCTTGTGTTCGCAGGGGCGTATGGGAGAGGAAAGATCACGACAACACAGGGTTTTCAATATGGCCTTGTGTACAAACTGGATTATGAAGATGAGGATTCTGACAACCTCCTTGTCCTTGTAGAGACATCGAAAGGTTTAAGAAATGTTATATGCAAGATGGATTTCTTGTGCCCAGAGTGCTGTGTTCCAGATGGGCTTGCAGAGATATGCAAGGACTTAGTGAATCTTATCAAGGACTTGATGCCATGGATCCAGGGCAATATCATGCCAACACAACAGAAGATGACAACCCTTGTAAAGGCAAGGGGTAAGCAGAGCGTGCAGAAGAAGTTCTAGAAGAAAAAGAAGAGAACTGCAGATGAGGAGTCTTGTGACTCAAGCTCTAGCTCTGAGGATATAATAGTTGCACCCGGTGGAGAGCTTGCCTCGGGTGTTCTTGGTACTGAGCAGAACAAGATGAGGGAGGACATAACTAGAAGAAAAGTTGTGAAGAAGGGGCAGTTGTTCCACCTGCCAATCAATATCATCCATAGGCCACCAATAGATCCAGTCACAGGGAGGAGGCCCCTTGAGATCAGGGAGCCACACAATTTGCACGTGCAGAATCTTAAAAAGAAAATGAAAATAAATCCTCATGCTACTGTTGTGCCATTCCTTGTCATGATGGATCCGAATGAGTGCAGCTCTGTGGAGGATTTCAATGAGGGTTTGTTTGAGGATTATACATATTATGTGATTGGAGGTTCACACTCTGTAGAGGCCCGCAGACAGCTAGTGAAGGAGCACCCTACCACATTCTTCTTTAGGTATGCAGAGTGCAAGATATATGTTGGTCTTACAACTGAGGAAGCCAAGCTTCTTGCTTGGGATCACAACAATGACAATGATTACAGGCAAAAAATGTCCTCCATAGAGAGAATTCGGTTCTTCCACCATGAATATGAAGATTGTCTCGTGAAGGAAGCTAAAAGAATACATCCGAATCTACGAAAGCAATGCCTTATTGAGGTTGGAATTGCACTGGATGAGAATAGAAAGTCTGATGCTTTGAGGAAATATGATCCATGGTTTCAACTAGCTTTCAGAACAAGTGAGATCTGGGATCTGCAGGATAAAATTTTCACAATGTGGGAGAACAAGGAGGTCAAGGGCCAGAAGCAACGGAAGTCGAGGCCAAACCCACAGGTTGATCTAAAGGGAAAGGGAAGCAAAGTTGACCTCTCAATTGAAGAGGCTCCTAAGGACATGAAGCTGACACCATGGAGGGCCCTTCAAGGAATCAAGGATGATACATTGATTATATCAACTTTGTCAAGGGTAATCTCCAAGGAGTTAAGCCTAGAGGAGATGGTGACTGAGCTCAATAAGTATGTATGTTATTCTCAGATCCTTTTTCCCTCCTCCCATGTTTCTGTTCTAACCTAGTCTCTTTTTCATTTATGTGACTGTAGTCATAAAGTATACATGAAGATTCAAGAGGTGATGATGAAGAGGCTGGGTTGCTTTTCTTGGACAGAGGTCCAAGTAGACTATCCAACCACATCATCCTACAAAGCTTTATCAGAATATTTTATCCTGTTTCATGATTGGGTAGGTTCTCTTTCAGAGGTCATGCCTAGTTTGCTATTAGTATAGATGCCTTGATTCACCTAACCCATTTGATGCCAGGCTTTTAGTAGGAATTCGATGTCTGGCATCGACTTACTGCTAAATTCGATGCCTGGCATTGACCTGCTGTCAAAAGTCGATGCGACCTCCTGGCATAAGCCGATGCCTAGCATCGACTTGGGGGCATAAGTTGATGCCTGGCATCGACTTGGGGGCATAAGTCGATGCCTGGCATCGACCTCGTGGCATAAGTCGATGCCAGGCATCGACCCCAAAGTCGATGCCAAGCATCGACTTTCAGTAGAAAGTCGATGCCTGGCATCTATCCACACACGAAATCGATGCCATGCATCAATTCCTTATGTTTCGTTTGCTATCTTGAAGAGCTCATTTAATTGTCTTTCCACTTTATGCTGCAGAAACCAAAGAAAAGTAAGTCTGCAGAGCTACTAGATGATTGCCCCCCTGCATTCCTGGCTCACGTTCAAAGAGAAAGGCATGAGAAATCTAGACTGAAAGCCAAGGAGATTGATTTTGATGATGAACATGATTTGAAATGTTTCTCCAATCCCCTAGACCCCCTTAGGCCTGTATATTACAATGTATTCTGTAGTGATGTAAACAACATTTGTTCTGTTGTGCCTAGAAAGCATTTCTCCCTTCTCATAGCAGACATACCCTATGGATTTAGGATGTTGGGATCAGTTAATGATGATGAACCCTTCAAAACCCCTCAGATTCGGAAGATGGTCACTGGTTTTGCAGAGTTGACTATGTCTCCTCTTTGGAGGATAGTAATTTTCCATAGCAGAGACCAGTCTTTCTCTGTTTCAACTGCTGTGAAGGCAAGATGTCATGTTGTGGAGTGCCTCATGTGGCAAGTAATCTTCTTTCTATCTCCATGGCTTTACTGATGCTCTCTGTCACTTATAGTTCTTGTTGGCAGGGTGAAGACAAACGTCAATCACACTCCTTTGCATAGGTTTGTGAGCTCCACTGAATGCACTACAGTTGGCTATTATGATGAAGTAAGCAAAAGGAGAGTCAGGGAGCATTGCAATGAGAATGGGATCTCAAATGTGCTCATGTTCCAAGCCGTTACCAAGAAACTTCGTCATGTAGCTGGGGACATGACATTGGTTAACCCCTATCAGAAGCCACAAAAGCTCATAATGAGATTGCTTCAACTATTCTCATATGATGATGACTGGGTCCTAGACCTTTTTTCGGGCATAGGTAATTTCAATTTTAACAATTTTCATTCGTCATCATGTTGATTGGCCTCTAAGTGGTTTTCTGCTGTTTCAAGAACGACTCTGGCTTGCTCCTCAAAGATGTTCAGGCACTGCATAGCTGTGGAGAAGGATGATGCTCAAGTGAGCTTCATTAGAATGAGAATCAATGGGCTGAATGAATGCCCAGATGAAGACCAAGAGGTTGGAAGGAAGCACATTGCAGACACGGAGAGATTCCAACCGGCTTCAAGGGAGCCTGTTCCCCCACTTGCAGATGAACCGGGGGACATGGCTGACCTTGAAGAGCCAATCTTGGAGCAAGAGAGGCAGGATATGTGTTCTAATGTTCCAGAGGATCCCATTATGCTTGAGCCTGAGGAAAACTATGATCAGCTTCTATTGTAGATTCATATTACTCTTGTAAAACACATGAAATGTAAAACATCATTTTAATAGAAATATAATGTCGAGTTCTGCTTCCACTTTTTGTTCAGCTTGATTTATCTTGAGCATTTCTCTGATGAATGTGTGAATGTTTCTTAGTATAATTTTGTTGATTATTCTTGGGAATGCTTTTGTGAAATTTATTTCATATTCTGTGAATATGGCCCAGCATTCAATGACGATATTAACTATACAAAGGGGATGATCTTAATTGCCTTGTTAAAATGTTCCGATTTTTGCAACACATGTACTCTGATTTTCGAGTAGCTTTTAATCAGCTATAATCTGTGCTTGTTGAGGTTATAGATGTAATGAAGGAGCTTCCTGAACTCTTACTTGTACCTTCAACTCTAATCTCTTGTCAAAGATCATGATGTGGGATTCTTGATCATTGTTGGAGAAACACTCACTAATTAGACATATATTTGAAGGTCAAATCTTAGGAAGAAAACCCCATGCCTATGTGAAGGGACAAATTCACAAATGTATCATATTTGTAAAGTTAGTTCACTTTAGTTCTAGAAGTTTTTTAAAATCACGAGAATACGAAAATCTATATAAGTTAGTTTGTATCAACTGACGCGGTGAGAGAGAGAGAGAGAGAATAGAGAGAAGAAGTAGAAGAAGGAGTTCATTTTATACGACTGAGAATAGTCGGGCTTCTCTGAGTGAGAAAGCATCTGTAAAACTTCTGAGTTTTCATAGCTATTAGAAAGAACTGAGTAAAGTTCTGTGTATGAGTCTCTCTCCATCATCTCCATGCTTGCCTACTGTGTGATGAATTCAAAAGTTCAAGTTTTCTGAGCAATTCGATGCCTGGCATCGAATCTTGGCTGATAAGTCATTTTTTCATTCTCTGTGTGTTAACTATTGTTGAATCTTCTAAAAATATGAAGTTTTTGGAGCAACTCGATGCCTGGCATCGAGTTCCAACATAAAATGGATGCCCGGCATCGACTTCTATCATATAAGTCATCTTCTTCATGTGTGTGTAAAATAGAGTGTTTCTGGTGCAGAAAAATAGCCAAAAAAAGCCCAAAGTCGATGCCTGGCATCGACTTGGACTGAAATTCGATGCTAGGCATCGAATTTTTTATTTTTGGACATCAGGAATACTAAAACAGGCAAGATTTCCAGTTTTGGAAGGTCATACAGGGTCATCTTGTGAGGGCCATAACTTGAGTTCTAGAGATCTGTTTGATGCATATGATAGCTTGTTGGAAAGCTCTACTCTTCTAGTTTCAGGCTATAAAGTTTCATGGAGAAAGCATACTTGAGCTAGGAGAAATTAGCAAAATACTGAAGGTATGTCATTTCGGTGACTATGAATTTCTGTAGAAGCAAAGTTCTCACTTTAAGCTATCATTTCTCAAAGTTTGGAGTGGCAATGAGTTAATGGTGACCATAGAGGTGTTCTAGTGTCACATTAATTCATTTCTTGTGGTGTTTTATACATCAACAAGTGGTATCAGAGCAGAAAGATTCTCGAGAGCAGAAGACGACAAAGGTACGAGAAGTTTTGTAAAGTTTTCCATTAAAGTTTGAAAGGTGAAGCATTTGAAGACACAAGGCATCAAAAGATTACTTTCGAAGTATCCTCATACACAAAGAACTTCAAAAGGTATTATCCTTTATCCTTTAAGCTCACAGGTTGCACCAGAAGGAAAGAACTATGGCAGATCATATCTCCATTGACAAACTGGACAGAGATAATTACCCCGCATGGGTAATGAGAATGGAAGCCTTACTTATGAGTAAGGATCTCATGGTATATGTAACAGGTGAAGAAGAGAAGCCAGTATTTGAAGATGAAAGCCGACCAAAGAAAGAAGAACTTGATGCTTTAAAGCATTGGCAGAAGAAGGATGCAAGTGCAAAAGCCTACATCTACAATACAATCTCAGATCATTTGCTACCACACATCAGAGGATTGGAATCATCAGAAGATATATGGAATGCATTGGAATATCATTTCCAAAGCACTACTAAAGCACGGAAAGCAAGTCTATGGTCAGAGTTTACAACATTCAAGAAGAAGCCAAGTCAAACCATTAGTGATTATGTCACTAAGATGAAGGATCTAGCAGATAGTCTTGGATCCATAGATGAAGATGTTGAAGATCACAGATTGATTGCTCAACTACTTGCAGGTTTGAGAGGGGATGAAAGGTGGAAACCTTTTGTCTTATCAACAGAACTTTCATTGAATCATTATGTTCCAGATTTGAACCAGTTGCTTGGTTTGATGCTCACATATGAGCAAGACTTGAAGGGAGATGGAGATAAAGGTCAAAGTTCTGCAATGTACATGAAGAATAAGAAGAAAGGAGATAAAGGTAAAGCAAAGGATGAAGAGGAGTCTAATTCTCAAGCTTATTATGCAAGAGGTAAAGGCACTGGCAGAGGAAGAGCAAGAGGTTTTGGAAGAGGAAGAGGTAATCAAAATAACAACAAAAAGGCTTGCTGGATATGTGGATTGAGTGATCATTTGGCTCATGACTGTTGGCACAACCAACAAGGATCAAACCAGAATCAAAACAACAATAGCAGAGGTCGAGGTGGAAGATATCAAAGTAATTTTCAAAGAGGTAGACAAAGTCAAAGAGGAGGCTATGGTAGAGGTGGAGGAAGAAGTTGGGGACAGAATCATTCCTACAACACCACCTACTACAACTATGCAAATGACACACAGAATGAAAGTCATACATCATTGATGATGAATTCAATCAGCACATCAGACAAAGAAGATCTAAAGGTATTTTACATTGACTCTGGATGTTCTAATCATTTGTTAGGAAACATAGAATTGATGTCAGATTTGGAAAAAGGCATTTCTAGTCACACAGTTCAAACTGGTGATAATACAAGACATAGTGTACATTCAATTGGAAAAGTGAAATGCAAGAGTGGAGCAGATTTGCTAACCAATGTTTTGTATGTTCCTACAATACCTAAAAACTTGATTAGTGTGGGACAGATAGTTGAAAAAGGTTTTCAAGTCAGGTTTACAAATGAAGGAGTATTTGTGGAAGATCCAGAGAATGGATATAATCAGATTGTCTCTGGTAAGAAAGAAGGTAGACTCTTTACTTTAAGAGTGCAAGGGAACATTGGTCAAGCTTTGCTCACACATGGTGAAGCAGTGATTACAGAACTTGATCTCTGGCATAAGAGATTAGGTCATTTCAATGAAAGAGGAATTAAAGCTATGGTTGCTAATCAGTCTGTACTAGGATTACCAAATGTGCAAAGTCAACATATGGTTTATAAATGTGAAGCATGTCAAATGGGTAAAGCACACAGGTTACCATTTCAAAAGAAAGGATTCAAACATGATGGAGTACTTGAGCTCATTCATACAGATGTATGGGGACCAACAAAAGAAGGATCTATCAGTGGCTCAAGGTATTATGTTCTTTTCATTGATGATGCTACAAGATGGATAACATTATATGTTTTGAAGGAAAGATCAGAAGTGTTTGGAGCTTTCAAGCATTTTCATGCATATGCAGAGAGAGTCACAGGTCAAAAGCTTAAGAGACTGAGGTCTGATGGAGGGGGAGAATACTTCTCCCAAGAGTTCAATGATTATCTTTGGAATGCAGGTATTAAGAGAGAAATAACTTGCAGGTATACACCACAACAAAATGGTGTAGCAGAAAGAAGGAACAGGACTTTGGTTGAGTTTGCTAGAGCTATGCTAAAGGAGAAGAACTGTCCAAATTATCTTTGGGCTGAGGCTGTAAATACAGCTACATATCTTGTGAATAGATTACCATGTGCAGCTCTGAATGGAATGACTCCATATGAAGCTTGGTGGGGTAAGAAACCAACACTAGATCATTGTAGAGTGTTTGGATCAATTGCATATGCTTATGTGCCATCACAACTTAGGCATAAACTTGAACCAAAGGCAGAAAAATATGTGTTCATTGGTTATGATGAAAAGCAGATGGGTTACAGATTGTGGAATCCTCTAACCAAACAATTTATTGTTTCTAGAGATGTTACATTTGATGAACAGAAAAGTTGGTATGCAGATCAAAGTCATACAGCTGAAGAATTTGAAGAAGAGGTAAGAAGATGTGAGAAAGGAAAATCAATTGTGCAGGTGAATAGAGATGAAGACTATATGCAAGCAAGTACATCCAGAAGTGGATTAACAAGAATGAATGAAGAAGCTCCTATATTTGATGAAGAGGTGTATCCAGAAACTTATGAAGAATGTGAACCAAGAAGGTCAAGCAGGACAAGGAGACAACCAGAAAGGTATTCTTATGATACTTCTTACATAACTCAGAAGAACTATGCATATATGGTCGAAGATGATGAAGAACCTCAGAACTATGATGAAGCTAAAGGTAAAAAGCAATGGGAAGAAGCAATGAAGGAAGAGTTCAATGCATTGGAGGAGAACAAGACATGGGAACTTGTTCCTAAACCAAATGGTAAGAAAGTAATTGAAAATAAATGGGTTTATAAAGTGAAGAAGCTTGCAGATGGAAGTATAGCCAGATACAAAGCTAGATTGGTGGTGAAAGGCTATGCCCAGACCTATGGCATAGATTATGATGAGACATTCAGTCCTGTAGCTAAGATGTCAACTATAAGGACTATCATTGCTATTGCAGCTTCAAAAGGATGGACTCTAAGTCAATTGGATATAAAAAATGCATTCTTGAATGGATACATATCAGATGAGGTATACATGGAACAACCTCAAGGGTTTATAGATTCCAGGTATCCAAATTTTGTTTGCAGGTTGAGAAGAGCATTGTATGGATTGAAGCAAGCTCCAAGAGCTTGGAACTATAGACTGGTGAAGTATCTCAATGATCTTGGATATCAAAGTTCAAAAGCAGATTCAAGTCTACTTATCAAAAGAACAAAGGAAGGTACAATCTACATTTGTATTTATGTAGATGACATTATAATCACAGGTACTTCAGATGAAGGAATCAAGGAGGTAAAGAGATTACTTGAGAAAGAGTTTAAGATCAGTGACCTAGGAAAGTTATCATACTTTCTTGGAATGGAAGTTACTTATACAGATCATGGCATATATGTGTCACAAGAAAGGTATCTTCTGAACTTGTTGAAGAAGTTTGATATGGAAAATTGCAGAGAAGCTTCAACTCCACTTGAAGTTAATCACAAGCTCAGTAAATATGATGGTGCAGACTACAAAGATATGAGGAAGTATCAATCTCTTGTGGGTAGTTTGAATTATGCTACACTAACAAGACCTGCTCTTAGTTATGCAGTGGGAGTTTTGTCACAATTCATGCATTGTCCAAAGGACCCACATTGGATTGCAGGTCAAAGAGTTCTCAGATATATCAAAGGAACTATAAAGGAAGGATTATATTATCCTTTTACATCAGATTTGAAGTTGAGAGCCTACAGTGACTCAGACTGGGCAGGTAATCAAGATGACAGGAGATCAACTCATGGTTACATGATATACATTGGTGATGAGCTTGTAAGTTGGTGTTCCAAGAAACAACATACAGTAGCATTATCATCAACTGAAGCAGAGTACAAAGGACTTGTGGAAGCAGCTAAGGAAGTCATATGGATGCAGACATTGTTCAAGAGCTTAGGCATTGATCAAGGTACACCTACAATACATGGAGATAATATGAGTTCACTTTATCTTGCAGCAAATCCAGTATTTCATGCAAGAACAAAGCACATAGAGATACAGTATCATTTTCTCAGAGAAAAGGTAATGGAGAAGGAGATTGAAGTGGAATACATTTCTACTAAAGATCAATTAGCAGACATAATGACAAAGAGCTTGGATGGTGTGAAGACCAGCAGATTCAAAAGCATGGCAGGAGTAAAAGAAAAGAAGATGATATGAAGAAGCAGGGAATGTCAATTAGTGATTGAGGGGGAGCTGTTGGAGAAACACTCACTAATTAGACATATATTTGAAGGTCAAATCTCTTAGGAAGAAAACCCCATGCCTATGTGAAGGGACAAATTCACAAATGTATCATATTTGTAAAGTTAGTTCACTTTAGTTCTAGAAGTTTTTTAAAATCACGAGAATACGAAAATCTATATAAGTTAGTTTGTATCAACTGATGCGGTGAGAGAGAGAGAGAGAATAGAGAGAAGAAGTAGAAGAAGGAGTTCATTTTATACGACTGAGAATAGTCGGGCTTCTCTGAGTGAGAAAGCATCTGTAAAACTTCTGAGTTTTCATAGCTATTAGAAAGAACTGAGTAAAGTTCTGTGTATGAGTCTCTCTCCATCATCTCCATGCTTGCCTACTGTGTGATGAATTCAAAAGTTCAAGTTTTCTGAGCAATTCGATGCCTGGCATCGAATCTTGGCTGATAAGTCATTTTTTCATTCTCTGTGTGTTAACTATTGTTGAATCTTCTAAAAATATGAAGTTTTTGGAGCAACTCGATGCCTGGCATCGAGTTCCAACATAAAATGGATGCCCGGCATCGACTTCTATCATATAAGTCATCTTCTTCATGTGTGTGTAAAATAGAGTGTTTCTGGTGCAGAAAAATAGCCAAAAAAAGCCCAAAGTCGATGCCTGGCATCGACTTGGACTGAAATTCGATGCTAGGCATCGAATTTTTTATTTTTGGACATCAGGAATACTAAAACAGGCAAGATTTCCAGTTTTGGAAGGTCATACAGGGTCATCTTGTGAGGGGCATAACTTGAGTTCTAGAGCTCCGTTTGATGCATATGATAGCTTGTTGGAAAGCTCTACTCTTCTAGTTTCAGCCTATAAAGTTTCATGGAGAAAGCATACTTGAGCTAGGAGAAATTAGCAAAATACTGAAGGTATGTAATTTCGGTGACTAGGAATTTCTGTAGAAGCAAAGTTCTCACTTTAAGCTATCATTTCTCAAAGTTTGGAGTGGCAATGAGTTAATGGTGACCATAGAGGTGTTCTAGTGTCACATTAATTCATTTCTTGTGGTGTTTTATACATCAACAATCATGTTGAACAACTAGTTTTCATGGCACCAAGTATTTTATTATATCTATCTTGACTACTTGGGATATGAGACCAAGCTTCTAGTGACAATATTTACAAGCAAGAACAAGTGATGCTTTCTAGATATTGTAAAATGCCCACTTCATTGCTTGATATCATGGTCTTTAGGTAAAAAGGAATAGAGAACATGTCTTTTTTCTCCTTTGTTGTGACTCAGTGTTATCAATCTTGTGCTTTGTATAATGATAAAAGTAAGTCCAAAGACAACAAAGGAAAAGGGAAGAGAATGGATGATGAAGCAGGTATACATCAAGCTAACTATGCAGGTAGAGGAAGACATGGTAGAGGTAGAGGCAGAGGAGGAAGACAAGGCAGGGGGAGACCCCAAGATTCTAACCCTTGTTCTATTTGTTGACTAAACCATCACACAACTGAAAATTGCTTTAGGAATACTAAGAATCAAAGAGGTAGAGGCTACAATAGAGGAAGTTATGGCTACTCAAGAGGAAGGTCCAACAACTTCAATGGCTACCAAAACAATTACAACCATTCAAACTATCAAGGAGGCAATAGAGGAAGAAGAGACTTCAATAACTACACAGAAGATTCAAATCAAGAGGACTCATTGCTAATCATGAATATGGCAATGACTCAAGGTAAATCTGATGAGCATGTTTTCTACATAGATTCAGGTTGTTCAAATCATGTGGCAGGAAATGTGGCCCTCCTATCAGATTTAGAAGATCCAACGAACAAACACGAAGTGCAAACAGGTGATGATACAAGGCATCTGGTGGAGAAGATAGGAAATGTAGAAGCAGCTGATGGAAACATCAACCTACTTACCAAGGTACTTTGTCCCTACCATCACAAAGAATTTGTTAAGTGTAGGGCAGATTGTGGAGAAAGGCCTACAAGTTAGGTTCACAAAAGGAGGAGCATTTGTTGAACATCCAAATCAAGGATTCAAGAGGTTTGCGAAGGATGAAAAGATAGGTAGATTATTCACATTTAATTACAAGACACAAGGACCATTGATCTTTTTAATTATGTTAGTCAAACACTCACAAAATTGGAAGTATGGAACAAGAGGTTAGAAAATATTGGTGAAAGATGATTAAAGCAAATTTGCAGGGACCAAAGTGTACTTGGACTCCCTAATTTGTCAAAGCAACACATGATTTATAAGTGTATTGCATGTCAATTTGGAAAGTCTCATAGGTTACCATTCATGAAGAAAGGATATATGCATTGAGATCTCTTGGACTTGGTTCATACAAATGTATGGGGACCTAGCAAGGATGCTTCAATATCTAGATCAAGGTATTATGTCGACTTCCTTGATGACTGCAATAGATGGACTATACTATACTTTATGAAACACAAGGATGAAGTTTTTTCATGCTTCAAAAGTTAGTTAGCCCGTGTGGAGAACCAAATAGGTGAAACACTAAAAAGGATAAGGTCAGATGGAGGGGGAGAATACTTGTCCCATGAATTTGATTCTTTCCTTCAAGAGAGGAGAATCAAAAGAGAAGTTACTACAAGGTACACTCCAAAGCAAAATGGAGTGGCAAAGAAAAGAAATAGGATAATTGTTGAAGCTACAAGGTCTATGCTAAATGGAAAACACTTACCTAATTATTTATGGGCTGAGGTTGTATCCATATCCACCTATTTGATTAACAGGTTACCTTCAAAGTCACTTGATGGCATGACACCATATGAAGCTTGGAATGGAAGAAGACCAAGCTTGGACCATTGTAAGAGTTTTGGATGTATTGCTTATGCTCATGTTCCTTCACAGGTTAGAGGAAAGATGGATCCAAAAGCAGAAAGATGTGTATTCATTGGATATGCCAACAACCAAAAAGGCTACAGGTTATACAACCCAACAAACAAAGGTTTCTTGACGAGTAGAGATGTAGTGTTTGATGAGAAGAGTTCTTGGTATGAAGACTCATGCAGGAAGATCAAGTTACCTTATGATCTTGAAGAAGATTTTCCAAAACGTTTTAAGGATACCCCTATTAAAATTGAAGAGCAGGATACCTCAGAAGATGATGAAGCATATCATATTCAAAGACTCAAAATAAGGAAGTCTAAAGGTAAAGCTAAAGGGCAGGAACTTGGACAAGAGGCAGAATCATCACATCATGTCCTAAGAAGGTCCATGAGGGAGAAAAGAAAACTAGAGAGGTATGATTTTGATACTTCTCTAGTTAGTAAATATTCAAACTATTTAGCAAAGGACATAAATGGAGAGGAACCCTCAACATTCGAGGAATCCAAGGAGAAATCAAAGTGGAACCATGCAATGGAAGAGGAAATTGAAGCTCTTGAGGAAAATAGCACTTGGGAATTAGTTCCCAAGACTTCATCAATGAAACTGATATGTTCAAGATGGATTTACAAATTGAAGAAGAATTCATATGGCTCCATTAATAGGTATAAGGCAAGGCTTGTGGCAAAGGGTTTTGCACAAACGCAGGGAACTGATTATGAGGAGACTTTCTCTCCTGTGGCAAAGATGCCTATAATCAGAGTTCTGCTTAGTTTTGCTTCTTCCAAGAATTGGAAGATACTTCAATTGGATGTAAAAAATGCATTTCTTAATGGATGGATAACAGAAGAAGTGTATATGGTAAACCCACCTGGCTTTGAGAATTAAGTACATCCTAATTATGTGTAAAAAGTTAATAAAGCTCTGTATGGGCTCAAACAAGCCCTACCAGCTTGGAATCACAAGCTTGTTTCATTTTTGTAGGATAAAGGATTTCAATCTAGCAAGGCAGATCCATCACTCTTCATAAAGAAGAGTAATTCTGAAGTCATCTATTTATGTGTATATGTGGATGATATTATAATTACAAGAAATGTGCAGATGGGATAAATAAGATCAAGGATCAGATGAAAGAAGAGTTCAAGATAAGTGACTTAGGTTCATTTACATACTTCCTAGGATTGGAGGTAGCATACAAAGATCATGGTCTGCTCCTCACTCAAAGGAAGTACATTAAAGACTTGTTGAAAAAGTTCAAGATGCAAGATTGTAAGATTGTAGCCACTCCAATGGAATTCAATCACAAGCTAAGTTCACATGAAGGTGAACTCATAGAAGATATCATAAGTTATCAAAGCCTTGTGGGTAGTTTGAACTATGCCACATTGACAAGAGTAGATATATGTTATAATGTAAGTGTGCTAAGTCAATTTATGCACACAACCACGAAACCACACATGGATGCTGCAAAGACGATACTCATATACCTCAAAGGAACCATAAGTGAAGGGTTATATTACCCTTATGTATCTGATCTAGGTCTAAAGTTGTTATCTGATGCAGATTCAGTTGGCACCAAGGAAGATAGAAGGAGTACCTCAGGATACCTCACTTTTGCAGGATCAAAACTTGTCTCATGGTCATCTAAGAAGCAACCCATAGTTGCACTCTCTTCTAAAGACGTTGAACACAGAGGTCTTGCCATAGCTACTCAGAAAGCAATGTGGATGAAGACTCTATTCACAGATCTTGGATTGGAGTGTGGAACTCCACACATAGTGGGTGATAATAATGAGCTTTATACACTTAGCTTCTAATCCAGTGTTCCATGCTAGAACTAAACATATTGAAGTACATTATCACTATCTAAGAGAGAAGGTTGTGAGCAAGGAAATTCAGCTATCATATGTGTCAACTCATCAACAATGTGTAGACATGTTGAAAAAGGCCTTGGATGGTACTACACTCAACGGATTCAAATCTATGATTGGTTTCCAAGTAATCTTGGAAGACTAAAGAACTTCAGCTTACTTGACTTGAGGAGGAGCTGTTGGAACAAGTACATAGCAAGTCTAAGTATTGGATTGAGTCTTCAAAATGTCATAGAAACTTATGAAGCAAATATTAAAGATATGAGAAGTTCATGTATGAACTCACCCTTATAACTCTTTGAGCATTTACCTTATGTAAAAGTTGAGGAATCAAAATTGGTTGAATCCACTTAATGTGAAGGAAAAGGAATGCTAAGAATTTGTGACTACGTTAGTTGAGAATCAATCACTAAGAATTAGAAAAAGTGATTTAGGTGAGCAAGATTTCAAATTCAGATCTTGGCTCCAATAACCACAATATATACATGTGATTTATTCATGGGATTTGTACACACATTAGCTGAGCTTCTTGCCATATTAGAGTGTGATCTCAAGGCACACACATGTACTAGTAAGTTCATTGAAATTTGCATTCAATATACATTTGATTTCATGATCATCTATGACCATAACTTCATGTCTATGTGAGTGAATTGTTCACTGTCATAAATCTCAGTTTTCAGTCAGATTGCAGAGATGATTTCTCTGAGTATGGTGCATCATTTTTAGTGATTTAACTTGGTAATGTTAGCCTTCTAAGTCTACTATAAGATCCTAAACTTTTTTTGCATTTGGATTTCTAAATTGTGAGAAATAGTCATTAGAAGTCGCCTATGTCTCTGCACCTTCTTGTTCTTGAAAAATTGAGATTATCTATGTGACTTGCTAAATTTATTTCTCTTAGTATGGTCAATCATTTTTTATGAAATAACTCCCCATAGGTTTCTTTGCTTTCTAATTATAGTCCTCTAAAAGCTCTCTAGCCAATTTTGATAGGAGAATGAGCACTAAGTGAAATACTGAAGCATATATGAACAAAATAGAAAGTTTCTTCATGGTGACTATTGGTCAAACTTGTCTGTTTTGATTCATCTTTCTGAGAGTGATCTTCCAAGTTACATATGGTGTCTAATACATCCTTCGGAAAGCTAAAAGGGTCCACTGTATATCTCTGGAGTTCATTTGATTGGTGTAGTGCAAAGATTTTGCAGCACCACTTCATCTTCATCAAATACAAATCCATCTCCGCACATACCTATGCCAATAGATCTTCACAATTCAAATAGAAACCCATCTCTTCACACCCCTATGCCAATAGATCTTCACAATTCAATCCCATCTAGGCAAATAAGGTATGTGTTGGAGCCCCCCTTCTTTTCCAAAAGAGTGTGTTTCTATTACTGAGGAATAGTCAGTCTCCTCATGCCAAATGTAACAAAGGAAATTAATGCAACATTGTAGCCACAATTGAGTATAAAACTACCATAGATAGAAAGAAATATCCAAAACAAAGCAGATTTTGGTCAAAAAAGGAGATGACCCTTTGCTACTTCAAGTTCTCAGCCAACAAGGTAGTTGAAAGTTCCACGAATAACCAAATATGATGTCAAGAAACAAACAACGATTCAACAAATTTCGGCTTCCAAACATCTTTCTACAGTAAAACTCAACACATCTTTCATGTGGGTGCCAAACACTAATGTATACGCTTGAGTCAGGCCTATCGATTCATCTTTACTAGAAAAACCTAGGCTAAACTCCTATGGTTAGACCCAACATAAATCCATGTTTCCTAACTTATATAAACCTTGTATTGCTCATCCTTGCAAGTTTTGGAAATGGATGCTGAAAGGTTATTTATTTGGACAATACTTTAGAAAGGATGTATGTTGTTACAAAGCATAGTAGACACATGTACACTTGGAAGAGTGAACATATTTTCCCCTCACATGTCCTCTACTAATCCTCATGGTCAGAATGGAGCAGGATCTTCACATGTCTTAGGAGCACAAAAAGAGAAATCCAAGGAACAACCCATAGTAAGTTTTGTGCACATGATAGGAAGAGAAAGATCAGGGCTAGAAATAGACATAACGAAAAAAGAAAGAGGAAGAGGGCATATGAATCAGAGAGGCATGGATGACTTTCCTCTACCTAGACCAAGAGAGCATCCTAGAATATTGAGACCCACTCAGGTGGTGAAATCCATGAAGAATTACTTTGATGGCACAAGAGATCCCTATGATCATGTGGCCAAATTCAAGTGAGTATTGAGAGCAAAACAAGTCAAGGATTTGTTCACTCAATACGAGGCTTTTGGGATAACCTTGAAGAATATAGCTTGGATGTGGTTTCAGTCATTACATCAAGGACAATTAAAGAATATCTCATAGTTGCTAGAGGCATTCATTACAAAATTCCCCATGAGTAGAATTAGGCACAATACTTCATCCTTGATCCATAGCTTCAAATAGACACCTCAAGAAATGGTCAGATGGTCTATTGAGCAAAAAGTTAAGGTCATATGTCTATTTGAAGGAGCCTCATACCTTAGAGCAATGCTTAAGAATAACTATTGATATCAAGGAAAACTTGGGTGATGAACTTGGAAATCCTTATAAACTACAAGGAATGATATTGTTTCACTATTATTATATCCAAACCTATGATATCAATAGATGTATTGACTGAACAAGTAGCTTGAAAGTTAGGAGTTCAAAATAGACAAGTGTAGAGAGTGGTCATAATAAAGCATTGCTACACTTGTAGAGGTGATCACATGCCTGATGTGTGTCCAATGGAAGCTCAAAATATAGGGAACTTAAATGCCCAGTATTTCACTATTGAGAGAAAATACACAAATCATTTGGCTCAAGGTTCTCCCTAGAACAAACAAGTAGTTAGGCAAAACTACTAGCAGCCATATTGGTAGCCAGGTAGGTATCAAAACCAACATTAGCAACAACAATAATATAGGCCACAACAACAGTACCAATCACAATATCACACATAACCTATACCACAACCAATGCTACGAAAACAACCACCACCCCTTGCCAATGTTATATCAATCAATTATGTGGTGATGAGGATAACCTAAATAGGTGTTGAGAGCAGTATGGGCACCCAAGGACCGACTAGACAAGGAAGCCAGCGGAGAGAGTCAGAACAAAGTGAAGGAGTAAGTAGACAAAGCAGTCGACGCAAATCTGGCAGATAGGCCCTTCAAAATTCTTCCAAATCAACATCTTTTAACAGTGATTCTTATCACTAACAATCATTGTAAATACCATTTCATATTTTTGTAGCTCCATTTTGTGCAAGCCAAGGAGTCCTTGAGCTTGAGGAGCCTTAGAAGTACCTACATATCAATTTTCGTATTTTTTAGACTCCGTTTAAGCCCTCAAATTGGCCCTGGAACCTAATTTTTAACTAGGCCGGACACTAGGTCTGGACAGGGCCAAAACCTAGTCAAAAACTATAAAAAGAGCTAGAGAGCTCATTTTTGAGGTTAGATTGTAATTGAAACGAACTTGTAAGAGCATTTTGAAAGATTGAAGAACTCCATTGATTCTCACTCTTTGTCTTGCCGTGTGTGCGCGTGTGTGTGTATGTGTGTGCATGCTAGTGTGCTTCTCACTCACGCACTTGTGCCGCCACTTGCTCGAGGTCTTCATACCATCCTCACGTCTTCCCGGATTGACATTAAAGGAGGTGCTACTCATCATTGAGCTACACCAAATTTTGGCGCCGTTGCCAGGGATCGAGCTTTGAGGACGAGCGTGTGATGGTAAGACGTAGATTGTAGACGTTGGCGTTGTAGGTAAATTTTCTACTTTTCCTATTTTTCCTCTTTCTTACCTCACCACCATCATCATCATCATCATCATCACCATCTTCCACCTCCATCTCCATCATCGCGAAAATTTCAGTTTTTTGACTATATCCCCATCTCCACCTCATTTCCCTCATTTCACTTGTGAGAGAGAGCGAGAGAGCGAAATTGCGTGTGCTGTTTTTGCATGTTTCTTGAGCTATCTTGCAGGTACAGGTCACATCACCATCCCCAGCTTCCTGCGCAGGTACGAAACTCGACGAAACTGTCTCGCAGTCGCCGACTTCTGTCGATCGCGATTGACAGAAATTCTCACCTTTTGGTAAATCTGAGTGCACCACAGTGGACTAGAGACCCTGCACACCACCTTTCCACCAAAACTTTTGAAAATCTTGCAAAATTTCAGTCCATCGCGATTGACAGCCCTGTCCATCGCGATTGACAGCTCTGTCCATCGCGATTGACTGCCAGTCCATCGCGACCGACTGCCTGTCCATCGCGATTGACTGAACCCTCTGTCCATCGCGATTGATTGGGTGTCCATCGCGATTGACTGAACTCTCTGTCCATCGCGATTGACTGAACCCTCTGTCCATCGCGATTGATTGGGTGTCCATCGCGATTGACTGAACCCCCTGTCCATCGCGACCGACTGCCTGTCCATCGCGATTGACTGAACCCCCTGTCCATCGCGATTGATTGCATGTCCATCGCGATTGACTGAACCCCTTGTCCATCGCGATTGATTGGGTGTCCATCGCGATTGACTTAACTCTCTGTCCATCGCGATTGACTGAGTGTCCATCGCGATTGACAGCCCTGTCCATCGCGATTGATAGCCAATTTTAGCCAAATTTTTTAGGGATTGTTAATTGAAGAGTTGGGCTAAATTTTGGGCACAAATATTATACTCTTGAGCACATGAGGAAGCCTTAGGAAAGCAACTTGGGGAAAACCTGTTGCACAGTGATCCTGTTTGAACCCTGTCGTAACCCTAGAACCCTGAACGGTTACAACTTTTTCATACGAAATCCAATTTTTGAGCTCTAGGGCTTGTTGGAAAGCTCGTGGCATATACTACACGCCCTCAACTGTTTTTTATAAAGATAATGCATTGATTTTCAGATAGGGCATTTTGAAGTTGACCATACCCAGGGGGATCAAAGTCAGGGGTCCTTAGTATTGTTTTCTTGAAAATCACTATGCAAGTTTGTGTTTGTGCTACAGGAATGAAAATAATTGGTTATGTCTTTGGACTTTAAATTTCAAAGCTAACTTTGAAACTCTTACAGAGCATCAAAAGGCGTTCTAAGCAAGTGTAAGTGCGAGCTTGGGAACACAATTCCTGGGCACTCAAGGGCAACCGAGCAGGAAACAAAAGGTTGGACACTTTTAACCCCCTCTGTCAATTCATAGTCTAAGCTAAGACGACGAGAGGTAGGAGTAAGTCAAGGCGACGATAGGCAGTTATCAAGTGAAGACTACCTAAAAATTCAAGTTCAAGTTTAAAACCTAATCTCTGTACTGTCGATAACATAAAGGAAAAGAACCTAACGGGGAACGATCAACCTGAAAGTACGAGGAACATTCAAGTATTCCTGATGACGTAATATCAGACAAGACCTTAAACACGAGGAATAACTAAAAAGAATCAAGTGACTGATACCAATTGATCGGCAACGAGGTTGTACTCTGGGCAAAAATTGGGCTAATCAGTTAGGCATATGAACCTTAGATCGGGACGACATCTAGTAAGGGAGAGACAGAGCCTTAGATCTTCAGAGGCTAGTGTTAACCACACTGCTAGGTCCTGGGCCCAGCAGTTGAGCCACCACTCGTACTACCCTAGCTCTGAGACCAGTGAGTCAGAGATGTCTCAAGGCATGGACAGACCTACAGGAAGTTCAGGAGTGCCTTACTTGTACAGGGTGGAAGGCCCTTACAAAACACAGTTGGAGTACCTTAGGACCAACCGATTAGGTGCCAGCATCTATGAGGATGGCTTAGGAAGATCTGTGATACAGATTAAGAATCCTGATCAATCCATTGGACTAGAACACCCAGCTGTCAAGTTTGAAAATGGTGCATACCTGGACAAAGAAGGAACTATATATATAGTCACTAGTCACCCGGATAGGACAGATGAATTTGGGAATGTAATCTCAGAAGCGGACTTAGGTGACTTGGAACAAGGGAACATGGGTGCGGAACCTAGAACCCCTCGAGGTAAATCAGTTCTCACTAGGATTATCACACCTGAGTGGGTACCCCAAGACAACAAGAGCATAGAGTTGCTCCTCAATCGAGAAACCGACGAAGCCTTCTGGAGGTATAAATCTAATCAGCCAACTGATATAGGAACTATCATGATCTATGAGTTTAAGGATCTGGATAGCCCAGGTAGAGTGACCTACTTAGATCACACTTCGGAAAGGATCTTTGTGGTGACAGAAAATGATAGGCATGCTTACACTTGGAAGGGTGAATTCATTTTCCCCCAACCAAGATTGAATGTATCCTATGGTCATCCAGGTGCTGGAACATCCCAAGCTCATGGAACTCAAAGAGATAGGAGTAGAGATAGACCAGAAGTAAGCTTTGCCAACCCAGTGGGCAGAGAAAGAACGAGGACGGAGACGAATCGAGTAGAACCTGAGATACTTAGAGCTCACAGGAACCAAAGAAATGTGGATGGATTTCCTCTGCCGAGACCTAGAGAGCACACAAGAACTTTGAGACCAACCCAGCTAGTTAAGTCCATGAAGAATTACTTTGATGGCACAAGAGATCCCTATGATCATGTGGCGGAGTTCAAGCAAGTCTTGAGAGCTGAACAAGTGGAGGATCTATTCACGCAGTACAATGCCTTCGGGCTAACCCTTAGGAACACAGCACTTACATGGTTTCAGCCATTGGATGAGCGACAGTTCAGGAGCATAGACCAACTCCTAGAGGCATTTATTATTGAATTCTCTAAGAGTGGCATAAGACACAATACCTCCTCGCTGATTCATAGCTTCAAGCAAACCCCTCAAGAAACCGTGAGACTTGCAGGAAGAAGATTTAGGCAATATCTTGAAAGGTGCCCTGTTTCGGAGCTACCCACACCTGCCAAACAAGTGGCCTTATTCCTTGATGGATTGCTGAGTACGAAATTGAGATCCTATGTGTATCTGAAGGACCCTAGGACTATAGAGGAGTGTGTACGCATGTGCATTGACATTGAAGATAACCTAGGGGAAGAACTAGAGCTTTCCAAAATCTATAAAGATTCAGATAGTGCATCTAGTCACTCTTCCACGCAATCCACATCAATTGAGGAACTCGCAGAGAAAGTGGCCCAAAAACTAGGCGTCTCTAGCAAACAAATTCCGAGGTTTACCCCAGCGAAGAGGTGCTATACATGCGGTGGTGACATATGGCAAACGTGTGCCCCATTATGGCTCAGCCCCAAGTAAATCCAAGTAGCCAGTACTGCACCATAGAACGGAGGTGCACCAATCACACCGCACAAGATTGCCCCTACAATAAGCAAACAGTTAGGCAAACCTATCCTCAACCCTATCCACCACAGGGAAGATACCAGAACCAGTACCCTCCACAGCCATATGGCAGACCACAACAAAATTATCAACCACAATATCAAAACCAACAAAGACCTCAACCGGTGCTAGCACAACAACCCCCAGCTCCAGCCATTGTGATCCCGGTAAAGTATACTGCTGTAGAAGAGAACATGAATAGAGCCTTAGTCCCGGTAACATCCTTGCTTTCTGAAAATGACCTCAGTGACCATAGCTTTGATTCTACACATGTTGATAGTCCCCAGGCGTACTACATGCAGTCTCCAGAACATGGTGAGTCCTACTATAGTGAAGAGCCGAATGAACCTAGTTGGGAGTCAGACTACACAAATGTCATGTATGCAAACCCCAACCCTAGGCCTCAACCTAGGCAGGTACGACCACCATTTCCTAGAGGACCATGCTACCGATGTCAGGGAGATCACTTCGTTCGTGATTGTCCCTTACCTCCGCCTACACAAACTCAGTCCGTGACGATCCAAGGCTTTTGCCAAGACTGTGGAAAAGAGCATCTCTTACGAGATTGCCCTAAGAATCCTAATAATATGCCAAAAATCACGCCTATCAACGTTATTGGGTTAGTGGTAGATTCCACAGGAAGTGTCACTTCCACAGCACCAGTGCAGGTAGTCACTAGAGCTCAAGCATTGCAGCAAAACCAAGGGGTAGACCAGGAAAAGAGCTCAATAGCTAGTGAAACTGAGAGCATAACCAAGAAAAGGACTAGAGCTTGGAGAGATAGCCGTGAACGTATGAAAAGGCAATGGGCAAAGAAGATGAGTGAACTTGAGGAAAGTTTACGCGAAACCAAGGCTAAAATCATAGAGATCACATCCCAACCGCACTCTCACACAATCCCACCGCTACCATCCCCATCACCCTCCATCCCTCCACCCTCTAATACACCCCACGTAACCCACCCACCACCCCAAGCAGGATCAGTATTAGCTGATCCCACTCCCGAGGACCTAAACATGATGCTTAAAGCATATCAGGCCAGAATCCAAGAAGGGCCAACCATAACCGATCATGAAAAATGCTACCCTAGAGCCGAGCTAGAGCTTGAACGAACTAAGATTTGTGCCAAAATGGTGGAATTGGCTCAGACCATGTTTGAGGCCAGCCGCCTATTTAACATTTCTAGTTCAGCTAAGACGCAGTTACACTTTGATGGACTGCTGGAAAGAATAGAGAGGCTAATTGCACAATCAGAAAAGGAACCTGCCCCTCAAAGAAAGGACAGGGCAAGAGAACGGATAAGCCAGCCTCTTCAGGAAGCCCATGTGCCTCCTCAAGAAGCTTATCTTCCCCCCCAAAAGGCAGATGAACCCCCCTCGAAAGCTTACGTACCTCCACAGGTTGCCTACATTCCTTCTCAGGGAGCGTATGAGCCTGCTCGGAAGAGTAATAGAATAAGTAATCCTCCCCAGGAAGCTTGTGCTCCAGCCATCTATGAGAACAAGGAGAGAGTCAACGATAGAATAAGCCCTCCTTCCCAGGTTGCTTATGTGCCTAATTCTACGGAGCCAGACACTTCTTCTTCTATGAATCGGTTTGCACCAGACTTCCTACGAGAGATTCAAGAAGACAAATGGGATAACGAAAGTGAAGTCGCCCCTCCCTTTGAACTTGTGGATGATGCACACGACCAATTCCCACAAGACATCCCATCTATTTACGGGGAACATGAGAGTACTCAGTCTCATGAGAGATTGGACTTTGAGTCTAATTCCATACAGGAGCTACCCCACTTCACAGGCCCATGGGAAGCAAAGTCCACATGTATGAGAGCACCCACAGTCATGGTAAGGAACGACGACTCAGTCATACCTAGGAACACGGAGGTAGTAAAGAACACCGAGGTGCATTGCGATCTCACTTTGGAAGAACTGCCTAAGAATAGACCAAAAGCGCGGAAATGTGTAGCCAGTCAAGTGACTGAAGTTGCAGAACCACGTTCCCGAGTAGGATCCCATAGGACAGTGCCAGAAATTCCCTTGGACAAGATAGGAGATATGTGTGAAGGTGAAGAAGGGAATACCTATCTTCCCATTACCTACCAGGACTACACCACCAAGGCAATTTTGGACTCAGGTGCAGGAGTTGCAATTGCCACTACTTCCCTATGGAAGCGTTGGGGCAAGCCAGCACTCAGGCCAACGAGGATGAAATTGCAAATGGCCGATGGTCACATAGAGAGACCCTTAGGATTGCTAGAAGGAATAACTCTCACCACTTGTGGTGTCGAGTTCGAGCATACATTTGCTATATGTGATTTTAGCAAAAATCATGCCTATGAGATGATTTTGGGAAGACCATTTATGCGACAGTTGCAAGTGGTACAGGACTGGGGCACCAACTCCTTGTATTTGCAACACTTAGGCGTTACAACCAAAGTAAATCTCAAAGATTACTCTCATAGAGATGTCCCTCCCATCCAGTGGAATCCCATCCATAGAGCCAAAGATGATACGGAATCTGTGCATTCCATAGGGTCAGGATCCTCTTGGATGCATGAAGACACCCACTTATGGATGTGCAAAGTAGCAGTAGAGGAAGAGAAGAGAGAAAAGGCCAGAGAAATAGGTGCAAAAGAAACACATAGAGCCATTCAAGACCCAGCCTATGCACCTGTAGTTTTTCCTGATGAGGAATTCGAACCCCATGGCTGGGCAGAAATTTTAGCAACAATGGATGTAGCCATCAATGAAGAACAATGGACATCTCACTGTGATGAGGATGGCTATGACATTTCAGTCTTCTCCATAGAGCCAATCATGGGAGAGGCAGTTCTAGAAGAATGCGAACCTAGCCCTGATGCATATGAGGATGCAAGTGACTCCGATCTCGAGTCTATCATTATGGACCCACCATTTGCATCAGATGAAGAATACTTCCATGAAGTAGAATTTCAACCCCAGAGGCATGGAGAGCTTACAAATGATGTAAGATTAGCAACACATGTGAGCCCAAAGGAAGAAGGAAAGAAACGAAAGAAGAGAGAAGTCTCACCAGAAGAGGAAGAATCTTTGTTTGAGGTCCCAGAAAATTTTAAGAAGTATGAGATAGATGACAGGAGATTCATGATTAGAATGCCTAAACGAGAGGCACAATCAGGAGAGGCCTATGATAACAAAGAAACCACCAAGAAAATAGTAGTCGCCCTAGAAGAATGAGAGGAGAGATGCACGTACATAGGCCATGACCTAACAGAGGAAGAAGAGCATGCGTTAATTGCCTTGCTAAGAGAATACAGAGATGTATTTGCTTGGAGTTACAAGGACTTGAAAGGTGTTGACCCTGACATATGCTCACACACTATCCCCATGACTTCAGACGCTAAACCCTCTAAGCAAAAGCCTTATACATATAACGATAATTATGCTGCTAAGATCAAAGAAGAGATAGATAGATTGGTTGAAGCTGGATTTATCTATGAAATTGAGCACACTGAATGGGTATCCCCCATCGTAGTGGTGCCCAAGAAGAATGGCAAGCTGCGTGTGTGCATTAACTTGAAAAAGGTTAATGCAGCCACAATTCGAGATAACTATCCGCTTCCCATCACAGAACATCTCTTAGAAAGAGTGGCAGGCAAGGAAGTGTACAGCTTCCTTGATGGATTTTCGGGCTACAATCAAGTAGCCATAGCTCCAGAGGATCAGCATAAGACAGCCTTTGCCATAGAATGGGGCATTTTTGCCTTTAGAGTAATGCCATTTGGGCTTACCAATGCACCAGCTACCTTCCAGAGGCTGATGTGCCATGTGTTTAAGGAGTTCCTGAGGAAGAGTTTAGAAGTCTATGTTGATGATCTTTGTGCTCATTCCAATATTAGACAAACCCATATTCCTGAACTCAGACAAATCTTTGACAAATGTAGAGAATATCAAGTCTGCCTGAACCCAGAAAAGTGCGTTTTTATGGTCAGGCAAGGCAAGATTCTAGGACACATAGTGTCAAAGAATGGCATATCTACCGACGAAGAAAAAGTGAGAGCCATAGCAGAGCTACCTAGGCCAAAGAATGTCAAGGAAGTACAAGCTTTCATGGGGCACTGTGGTTATTACCGACGATTTATACACATGTATGCTGTCATTGCAAAGCCCATGTACGGACTTCTGACAAACTTTGAGTGGACGGATGAATGCGAGAATTCCTTCCAGGAGCTTAAACGAAGATTATGTTCAGCACCAATCTTGACCACACCAGATTGGAATAAGCCATTCCACGTTCATGTGGATGCATCCAATTATGCCATTGGATGTGTGCTTGCACAACCTACTGGTGAAGGTAATATGGATCTTCCAATTGCCTATGCCAGTAGACAATTGAATGCGGCTGAACGGAATTACACCACTACAGAGCGAGAAGGATTAGGCATGGTATATGCAGTTAAGAAATTTAGACACTATTTGCTTGCAAATAAGTTTAAATTTTTTACTGATCATCAGGCATTGTTATATCTCGTAAACAAGCCATGCAATACAGGAAGATTAGTAAGATGGTTTCTCTTGCTAATGGAATATGATTTTGAGGTTGTGGTAAGAAAAGGGAGGACCCATTTGAGAGCTGATCATCTTTCTAGGCTCACATCGGGAGAAGCCCCACAAGGAGTATCAGATGACCTTCCTGATGCTTACTTGTTCAATTTGGAAGTGGTGCCGCAGTGGGCTAAGCCATTGGTACCAGTATTGACATACGGGCCTAATCATCCAGTGGTAAACACACGGAATAGAGAGGTTGTAAAAGCCCAAAAGTACCACATCATGGCAGGAAGTATGTACAAGCACACAGATCAAGGGATCTTGGCTTGTTGCGTAGAAGAGGATGAGTACTCTAAATGGTTGCAATTAGCACATGTAGGTGCACTAGAGCAACACCATTCAAAACAACGAACTTTACAGACCCTAAGGAGACTTGGAGTACATTGGCCAACTATGGAAGCTGATGTCCAAAAGTTGTGCAAGGAATGCCCAATCTGCTGCACTAAACCACCTGTGGAACACGCTACTCTTTATCAAGTATCCATAGTGCCAGATTGGAGCGAACCTCTAGTATCCTTCCTGAGGACAAACACATTCCCTCCAGACATGACTCTGGCTAGGAAAAGGAGTTTAGAACAAGAAGCCCTGGATTACTCACTCATTGGTGATAATCTATACAAACGCGGTAAAGATGGTTACCTGAGGCTATGTGTCCATGAAAGTGAATATCTGAAGATCTTAGAAACCGCTCAGCAGTGCAACTAGCCACGTTAGAGGGTGATGTTCTCCCAAACTACATTAGCGGTTGCAGAGTCAAGTTGTATCAGGAACCCCTCACGGAGGAAATGCTCAGCCGACTCAACACTGCTAAGAAACGCAAAGAGGAAGAAAAGCGAATTAGAGAAGAAGCTCAAGCAGAAGCTTTAGAACGCATCAGAAGGATGAAATTACGAAGGCAAGGTAGAGAGCAGCCTAGAACAAATGACTATGCAGATCAACGATATCATATGGCAATGTGTGAAGTCGCAGGAACAAGCTCGCATAGGATAGTTGATCGACGTCCTTTCATAACCCTAGATATAGGACAAGGAACGAGTGCAAGGACCGTAAGAGCCTTGATTGACTCAGGTGCAGCCACTAGTGCTGTTAAATTATCTTACTGTCAAGAGTTGCAGTTAACTGTCAATCCTGTGGAAGCGTATCTCATAGGATTGGGAGGCGTGGAAACCCCTTGCATGGGCGAGGTGGAACTTCCCCTCTACATTCATGATGAGGCAACGACAGTTAAAGTACTAGTGTGTCAAGATGAGGATCTCACTGAACCTCTTGTTTTGGGTCAAGACTGGATCTATGACCAAGCAGTCAACTTGAACCTAAGAAGTGGACTTCTTCAGGTATGGGTCAATCATAGTCGAATTACAGTAGAGTTGGATAATGGAGCACTCAAGGAACTAGAAAAGGCACAGACTCCTGGTCCCTCCAGGGGTGCACATGAAGTTGACCATGCTGTTCTTGTCCAAAACTATGTGTTGCAGAGGAATGATATTCGCAAAAAAGGAGTCAGGGATGCAAAGGAACTCCCTTCTTTTCCAAAGGCCAGAAGGAGGCAACAACCAAAGGTGGATCAAAGGCAGAAGAAGCAGGGTACTACCTATGTCGAGGATCCAAAGTACCTGCGCAGCAAAATGTCCCAGCAAGTGAAACAAGTGTGGGTGCGGAAAGGCGAACACCCGGTTGCACTCAAGCCAACCACACGGGCAAAGCCTCTTATTAGTAACCAACAACACGACACTAATAAGAAGTCTTTCGGAAATTCTTCTGCTAACGTGAAATCTATTTGGCTGCCCAAAAAGTCGATGAAGGCTAGCCCACAATCAAGACAAATTTGGGTGCCTAAGGCTTGTTTGCGGGCTCAAATAGCTACACCAAGAACACACCCTACACAGCATGATCCATTCACTCGCACAGCCTACATCCACTCATTTTCAACACCAAGGCACATGAGCACGAACAGAATCAGTTGTAAATGGGTACCTAAAAGGCCTCATGTTCAAGCTGACACACCTATAAAGCTCTCGAGAATCTCTACGGAACCACGAGCAAAACCCATCCACTGCATTTGGCAGCCCAAGACTTGTAACAAAACCCCGGACCCCGATTGTAAATCCATGACCACCTACTAACCGCTTCACTCTCACATCACATCATTTCGCTTAGCTCTTAGGTCTACCTAACTCCTAACTACACACACCAGTACCGAGCACTTATTAACCCCTAACCACTCCCGAGCTTTAAGTTAATGTTGTAACAAGGGACACCATGTCATTTTTGTGTCCATTGCAATGTTAACGTTTATTCATATATTCTCACAGAATCAGCTGCGACATTTTCAACATGGCGGAGGCAGCAGGAACTAGCTCTCACACAGAAACAAACCCGCAAGTGGTGGACTTGGACAGTTTACCCGTTTTGCCTGAGACAATTGAAAGACCAGAAGAATTGCAGGCCGTCAAAATCATACCTATTGCGGACCCTCCGCGTGGCCACACCATGCCCGTGGGAAAGACTTCCCATTGGTTTACCGAGGTGGCAGGACCCTTGGGTGAAGGAACGTACCTATGGGAATCAGAGTTGGACTTCAATGGAAAGCAAGGCAGATACCATTTCTTTACAAGAGAATTTGAGAAATTACAAAATGCGGAAGGTCTACGTCCGATATGGGAAAAAGCAGGATTGAGTGCCTATTTCAGTGCCCGACTCCCAAAACCTGACTTCATGCGATGCTACTATCTCATCAACACCTTGACTCCAAATCAGAACCCAAAAGGTGCAAGCTCATTTGTGATTCCATCTCTGACAAATGGGAATGAGCTCAAGAGGTTCAGGCTATCAAACAATTTGGTGAGAGAGGCTCTAGATATGCGCGGAATGCATATTCCTACAGAAAAGGAAACCCTAGTACCGGATTACATGAAGAATCGAAGTCTCACCAAACTCAAGGACATGGTATCCATGACGCCTAATATTGCAATACACCTTCGCATGTGCATGCAACACTTTGCTTTCCCGGCACAAGATCGATTCACCATGCCTCCCAAAAAGATTTGGTTTAGCCTGTATCTGGCAGAGACACAGAGCCTCACCATCAACCTACCCCATTGGATAATTGATCAGATACACCTAGCTCACAAACGCTGGCCGCGGAAACAGGTTTTATATGGTTGCTGTGCTCTGACAAGAATCATTTATAGGTGTTTGGCTTATGACATTCCGATCCAACGGGCCCTAATGTGGAATCGGGTTGAGCAGTTTAGAGGCAGAACATCCACTGGACCCCCTTCTAAGAAGATGAGAGGCACTGTCCAAGTCCCATGTGCTCAACCACGTGGAGCCACCCTAACACCAGACGTCACCCCTCCACACCGAAGAGTCTGACCATTCACACTCCGACTTCCAAGACGCAGCACCGATGGTTCCACCTTGATATTCCCTCCCATTCCAACCGATCTTGAATTTCCTAGTGGTGCACCTTTGGAAGAGCTCACTAATGAAGATTTCGAACAACTATTACAAGATGTAGAGTTGGAGGCAGAAGAGGCACAACAAGCGGAAAACGTGCAAACGCAGGCCACAACCTCCCAAGCACCTGTCACACCTGTTGAAGTGGATGCAGAGGATGACGGAGATGCAGAACAGGAGGATGATGAGGAGGATTATGATCAAGAACACCAAGAGGAGCAACAAGAAGTGCCAGAACTTGTAGGTGCACCAGCATATACAGCTCAACTACGAAGGTTATATGACACAATCAAAGCAGTACAGGAAAGGCATCAGCTCTCTCTGGTATCAGGTCAAGCTTTGATGCAAGAAATGCTATCAGATGAAGGGGTGGACCAACACTTCATTGACACCCTCAAATTAGTGTCAGACTCTTTAGGAGTTCTGGAGGCTGTCCACACCGCAGTCCGCTAGTCCGTCAGGTACGACAAACGCAGAGTGGACACGTTACCACGAGCAGGTAAGACTATCAGGATACCCGTCACAGAACCAGAAGTACCCATTGAGACCACAGCCACCCCCACAACCACCACTGACCTCTCCGCCGAAACCTTCGTTCAGACATCACCCATCTCACCCCAGCATCCTCCATCACCACCTTCTCCACCCCCACCACCACCTCCCACCTTGGAAGAAACGACAGTCATCACCTCTACCTTCACTTATAACCCATCCTCATTCAAATCATTCTCATTTCGAGAACCCACCTCACAAGACACCCTCTTCTCCTTCGTCACCAATCCTTGTACACTTCGTCCTGACTATCCTCTGAACCCATGACTGGCCATCCCATAATTCCAAGTGTAGTTGGAAACCCAGCACCCACAGAAGGCACCCTGTGTTTCCCGACCTATCCCCCAATACGGGTACCTCCATTCCATGACCCCCACTTCCCATCTGGCCCCTACACCTCTTTCAACCTGACCGCGCCACCCCAATACCCGTCCGTTGTGGAGCAGTTCACCCGCTCTCCAATGTTTCCGAGGCACATTTCTCCGATGTTCGCAACGACATCAATTTACACGAACACCACACTCACTTCACCTACCATACCCACCTACATGGTAGCCCCTGTACACACCACCTTGTCTGACCCAATGGACATTTCACCAACCACAGCACCTCTCCCCACAATTCCACCATCTTCCCCTCCCTTGCCCCCCACCTCACCACTCACATCATTGGCACACACAACATTCACTACCCCCCTACCCAATCCCACCTCCCCTGCATTTCAAACGTTTCCCCTTGCATCTCATAATGTAAATAGCACGTTCAACACCTTACTTCAGTGTGCACATCAACTGCAACAAGAGTACCATCAATTGGAAGAACGCACTACGGCACTCCAAGCAGAATCTCAACGTCTACAAGCTAGAGTCACCACTCTTGAAGCTGACTACCAGACGCTCCTAGCCGAGCATACCACCCTACAGCAGTCTCACTCCGAACTGGAATCAAAGACATCAACAGTAGATGACCAAGCAATCAAAGAACTAGAAACAGTGCTTCAAGCGCAAATGATCTCTAACGCTACACTCAGACGCAACATTGGGCTATTAAGGAAGCATATGGCCGCAGCACTAGAAGAGAACAAACGACTTCAACAACAAAACCAAGACAACTTTGAAGCGGCTATGGAAGGAACCATAGGAGCAACCATTAGCCCGACCAGATATAGAGCAGTCCCATCGGAAGACATTCGCATCTTACTTGAGGAGCATGCAAATTTCTTGGAGTCATATGAAAAGCTAGAGACTGAATGTGCAGATCTCAAGAAACAGATTGCCAGTGTGCCCACAGCTCAACAGGAGCCGGTAATCTTGCAGCACTCTACAGAAGAAATGGAGACCCTCCGGAAACAGGTGGCAGAACTCCAATCACGCCTCCTCCCATATGAACGACCACCCTCGCCCATTGAAGAACCAGAACCTGAAACAGTAGTGGAAATCCCCGTCGATGACAGCTATGAAGAGCCATACGAGCCTATGCCGACGCCTGGTGGTCGAACTACGGAAGAAGGACAAGACACGTTAGAAATTCAAGTTCCAGATTGGGTCAAAAGGGTCGAGAAAGTGGGTAAGACACATGATGATCGTGTGGCCGTGCAAATGCAATCTCTCACAAATCTAGAAGAAACTGTCCTTCGGTCTTCCTACTTTCAAAATTTATCCCATCAACGGTTAATCACAACATCAGAATCGCAATACATGCCTTATTTTTTCTTACTACATGATTATAATGCAGAAGTCAAAAGACATACAAGGAAGGAGCCCACATTCGCCACTCAATTTGAGATAGGGGATTTACCGACAGATGCACGTGCTGGCTCGATCTTCCAACCTAATTGGCATGCACGTCTACTCACCGATTACCCAGAGATGATGAGTACTTGGGCAACCATGCCACTATATATCAAGTATAATCCATGCTATTGTCCAGTGGTACGTCGCAGATCCTGGCAAGCATTTGCAATCAAGGTACGCAACAATAAAGAGTGCTCGGCTTGGGTTAACTACCCATATTTCGCTCCACCTCGAGGGACCCCAACCGTAGCCTACATGATATCAACAATTCGGCACTGGTCTACACGTCTAAATAATGTACCCGACATAGCAGCGAAAATGTGTATGAAGATATTCGAGCTCATGACCATTGTCTTCAAAACCTTTCGGAATGTCCAAGCTCCATACATCTCTGCCCCTGGATTCTCTCAAGGCAACAAGGATTTAGTCTACGACATGAGCCAAACCCCCTCGGTCACTAATCTTTGCTTGGCATGCACGAATAAAGTACTTGCCCACGTGCTTCAAGCCGACATTTGAGGAAATGTTCTCTACGGGATTCTGGGAATACAATTCCGAAATTTTCATTCCCAGACCCACACATTTGCTACATCTATTCGCAGTAGAACAAGCGATCCATGCAGATCAGTTACGTCTGCCACATCCGGACATTCCAGCACCAATCGATTGGGATCGTATGATGATAGATTTGGCCAGAGGACTACGCATACAAGAACATCAGCTTGCCACTCAGGTTGTGGAATACTACATCCAACACTCCCAGCAACAAGGGTCTGTCAGGGACGACAGACGCGAGAGAGGGGGGGGTGTTGAGAGCAGTATGGGCACCCAAGGACCGACTAGACAAGGAAGCCAGCGGAGAGAGTCTGAACAAAGTGAAGGAGTAAGTAGACAAAGCAGTCGACGCAAATCTAGCAGATAGGCCCTTCAAAATTCTTCCAAATCAACATCTTTTAACAGTGATTCTTATCACTAACAATCATTGTAAATACCATTTCATATTTTTGTAGCTCCATTTTGTGCAAGCCAAGGAGTCCTTGAGCTTGAGGAGCCTTAGAAGTACCTACATATCAATTTTCGTATTTTTTAGACTCCGTTTAAGCCCTCAAATTGGCCCTGGAACCTAATTTTTAACTAGGCCGGACACTAGGTCTGGACAGGGCCAAAACCTAGTCAAAAACTATAAAAAGAGCTAGAGAGCTCATTTTTGAGGTTAGATTGTAATTGAAACGAACTTGTAAGAGCATTTTGAAAGTAATTGAAGAACTCCATTGATTCTCACTCTTTGTCTTGCCGTGTGTGCGCGTGTGTGTGTATGTGTGTGCATGCTAGTGTGCTTCTCACTCACGCACTTGTGCCGCCACTTGCTCGAGGTCTTCATACCATCCTCACGTCTTCCCGGATTGACATTAAAGGAGGTGCTACTCATCATTGAGCTACACCAATAGGGAATTAGTGAAAATATCTCCATTGATCTCAAAATGTGATCTGAATGCCCACAATTGACATCGGATCCCTAGAGCCTATCATTGAACCTAGTTGGGAGTAAGACTACACTTAAGTGATGTACATGAACCCCAAACCTAGACCTCAATTGGGAAAATATAGGCCTCAAGGAACTAGAGCACCATGTTATAGATGTTAGGGAGATCACTTTATTTGTGAATGTCCACTTGCACCACGAGGGCAAACCCATCGATAGTATTCAAGGCTTTTTTCCTGATTGTGGAAAGGAACATCTCTTTCAATGTTGTCCTAAAAATCCATCCAATGCTCATAAATTTAGTCCAATCAATGTAATTGTTTTGGTAGTAGAACCTAATGGAAACATGGCTAATATTTCTCAAGTATAGGTGTCACTAGAGCACATGCTCTACAAAATACTTTAGACATAGAACTGGAAAAGAAGTTCGAGGCTAGTGAATTAGAAGGCACTAGCAAAAAAATAACAAAGACTTGGAAAGATATCCATGAAAGAATGAAGAGACAGTGGGCTAGGAAATAGACTGAGCTAGAAGAGAGCCTGAATGAAACAAAAACAAAAATAGCAGAACTATCATCTCAAAACTCCTCACAAACACACCCACCATTTAGTACACCATTTCACAACCCACCATCCATTGCACCTCAACCCTGAGCACGATTAGTCTTAACTGATCCTACACTAGAAGGCTTGGACATGATGTTCATAGCTTACCAAGCTCAACTTCAAGAAGGGCCAAATGTAATTGAGTTAGATAAATGATATCCCATAGTAGAGTTAGATATTGAAAGGACCAAGCTATATGCAAAGATGGTAGAATAGGCTATGTTCGACACGTCGTCTTTTCAATCAGAAAAACTTAGTGAAACCAAAGTTATGATTTGAAGGACTATTGGAGAAAATAGAGCAATGGGTGGCTAAACCACAGACATAAGCAACACTAAGGCCTCAAGATAGTGGAAGCAAGAGGAAAAGCTTACCCCCATCGGAAGATTATGTTCCTAACTCTATGAAGAATGGAATTCCTTCCTCCATAAATCAATACTTTCAAGAGTTCTGAAGGGAAGTACAAGAGGAGAAATAGGCCAAGGAGAGAGAGAATCCCCTCCCATTCAAGAAGTAGATGATCTTCATGATCAATTGCCTTAGGACATTCCCTTTATCTATGGAGAGCAAGAAGACATGCAATCAAGTGAAGGATTAGACTTTGAATCTAATTCCTTACAATAATTTCCCGATTTCATAGGCCCTTGGGAATCAAACTTTATTCAATTGAGAGCTCCAATAATAGTGGTTAAAAGTAAAGATTTTTTTCTATCCATGAGCACAAAAGTAGTTAAGACCAGTAAAGTGTAATGCCACCTCACTTTAGAAGAACTACCCAAAGGCAAACCAAAATTGTAGAAGCATGTAGCAAATCAAGTACAAGAGGTTGCTAATTCCCACTCTGAAGTAGGACCACAAAGGAAAGTACCGAAAATACCCCTAGATAAGATAGGAGACATGAGCAAAGGAGTTATGGACACACTAGGGCACACTAGCTTTACAGCTCACGAGAATGATGTTGAAAATGGCAAATGGACATATAGAGAAGCCTTTAGGATTGTCAAAAGGAATGACTCTCACTACTTGTTGTGTAGATATTGAACACACCTTTGCTATATTCAAATTTGGAAAGAACCATGTCTATGAGATGATCTTGGGAAGAACTTTCATGAGGCAGCTGCAAATAGTGCGCTATTGGGGAACCAATTCCTTGTACTTAAAACATTTAGGGGTAAGTACCGAGGTCAATCTCAAAGACTATTCACATAGGGATGTACCACCTTTGTAGTAGAACACTATCCATAGAACCACACTTTGTAGGATTAGATCCTTCATAGATGCACAAAGATACACATATATGGATGTATAAAGTTGTAGTAAAAGAGAAAAAGAGACTAGAAGCTAGAAACATAGGTGTGACAAGAAAACATAGATCACTTCAAGATCCAGCCTATGTGCCTATGATATTTCTAGATGAAGAGTTTGAAGCCCATGGTTGGGTAGAAATCAGCAACAATGTACATAGTTGTTAAGGAAGAACGGACCCCCCATTGCGATGAAGACGGCTATGATGTTTTGGTATGCATGTGTGAATCTATCATCGAAGAATGTGAGCCTAGTATAGATGTACTAGAGGAAGCAAGTGACGAGGAATTAGAATCCATCATCATGGATCCTTTTTGTGCCTTAGAAGAAGAGTACCTATATTTGGTAGAAGCTATAACTCACGAACACAAAGATTGTAAGAACGACATGATGCTAACTATGCAGGTAAACAAGGAGAGTAAGAAAAAGAAACAAAAGAAGAACTCCCCCGCACAAGAAGAAGAAGAAGAATCCTTGTTTGAAGTGCTCGAGAACTTCAAGAAATCTGAAATGGAGGATAGAAAAATCATGGTATAGAGGCCAAAAAGAGAATCTCTCATAGGAGAGGCCTATAATAATAAAGAAGAGTCCAATAAAGTTGTAGTAGGAATAAAAGCCAAGAAAAAAGAAGCACCTATATAGGACATGAACTAAGTGAGGAAGAAGAGTGAGAATCGATAAGTTTTCTAAGAGAGTATAGATATGTGTTTTCTTTGAATTACAAGGACTTGAAAGGAGTGGATCCGAAAATGTGTTCCCATAGTATCCCTGTGACTTTAGAAGCCAAGACAATGAAGCAAAACCCTTACATGTACAATGATACTTCTCCAACAAAGATAAAAGAAGAGATAGAAGATTGATAGAAGTTGGATTTATCTATGAGATTGAACATACAGAATGGTTATCCCCCTTTATTGTTGTGCCCAAGAAGAATGGAAAATGTTGTCTGTGTATTAACTTGAATAAAGCTAATGCAGCCACTATTTGAGAGAGTTATCCACTTCCTATCACTAACCATATGCTAAAATGCATAACGGGCAAGGAAGTTTATAGCTTCTTTTGATGGACTTTTAGGTTACAATCAAGTAGCCATAGCCCCAGGGGATCAACACAAGATGGATTTTGCCATAGAATATGATGCCATTCAGGCTCACTAATGCACCTACTACATTCCAAAGACTCATGTATCATGTGTTCAAAGACTTCTTGAGAAATAATTTAGAGGTCTATGTGGATGACTTGTGTGCTCATTTGCACATAGGAAAAACTCACATCCCAGAGCTCATGCAAATTTTCGACAAGTGCAAAGAGTATCAAGTCTGCTTGAACCTAGAAAAATGTGTTTTCATGGTCAAGAATGGCAAGATCTTAGGTCATATTGTGTCAATGAACAAGATATTGATGGATGAAGATAAGGTAAGAGGGATAGTGGAGTTACCAAGACCTAGGATGATCAAGGTAGTACAAAGCTCCAAGAAGCACATGTCAAATTTTCAAAAGAAATCCCTATAAAAATAGTGATTTTTATCACTACAAACCATTGTAAATACCATTTTCCATTTTTTTTGTAACTCCATTTTGTTCAAGCCGAGGAGTCTTTGAGCTTGAGGAGTATTAGAAGTATCATCCTACCAATTTTCATAATTTTTAGACTTCAGTTGAGCCCCCAAATAAGCCCTGGAACCTGATTTTTAACTAGGCCGAACACTAGGTCTAGACAGGGCCAAAATCACTCAAAAAACAATAAAAAAGGTTGGAGAGCTCATTTTTGGGGGTTAGCTTGTTAGAGATTTGATCTTTGTAAGAGATCTCTTTGGTAATCGAAGCTTTCCATTGTTCCACTCTTCACTCTTACCTTGTGCGCGTGTGTTGATGTGTGTGCATGCTTGTGTGCTTTCACTCACACACTTGTGCCATCACTTGCTCATGGTCTTCATAACGGTCCTCACGTCTCCACGGATTGACATTTATGAGGTGAAGCTCCTCACGTTGGTACTTGCCATTGTGCTAGAATGACACCATTGCGCCGTTGCCGGGGAGAGAGCTTGGCGGATGAGCGTGTGATGGTAAGGCATACAGTAGCGACGTTGGAAGGTAAAAAAATCACCATTTTTAGTTCAGTTTCTGATTTTTTCTCCATCTTCATCATCATCACCATCTTCTCCCACCTTCATCTTCTCTTTTTTTTTTTCATTTTTCGATCGTACATTCACTTCATTTTCACTGGTGGCTGCGAGCAAGAAGCTTAGAGGGGGTGCAGAGCTGAAACGCTGGAGAAATACTACCAAAATACCCAAAAAATAGTGATCAATCTCGGACGTGACACCACATGTGCCAAGTGTTGCGAGTGCAATATCATGGGTTTGAAGGGAGATTTTGCATCTACAGGCATACAGGAGTGACAAGGAGGTCACAAGGTACTCATATTTGCAAAAATTTTTGGTTTTGGACTCCAAAAGTCCAAATGTCGTGACCGATTGAGTTGAAGTGTCGTGATACTTGAATTCCCGTGTGTCGCGATATTTGGTAGATATCAAGTGTCACGATATCTGTAACCTCCAAGTGTCCCGATATCTATGACCTCCAAGTGTCACGATACCTGACAAGTGTCGTGACATCTACCAAGTGCCGTGTGTCATGATCGCTCACGTGTCGAGTTTCGTGCTCAGGGCCAAGTGTCGCGATATTCCTTAGGTGTCGAGTGTCATGACCAACCAAGTGTCATGTGGCCAAGTGTCGTGATATTCCTCAAGTGTCGAGTTGTCATGACCAACCAAGTGTCGTGTGTCGCCTAGTCCAAGTGTCGCGATACTTCCCAAGTGTCATGTATCATCGAATTCCTAGTATCATGTATCATCTACTTCCAAGTATCGCCGATACTTACTAAGTGTCGTGTGTTGCCTGTTTTGAAGCACTCCTTGAGAGGCCTTGTTTCCCTGTTTTAACCCCCAAAACCCTAAACTAGCATAACTTTCTCATATGAAATCCGTTTGTTGTGATTTTGGGTTCGTTGGAAAGCTCGTGGATTATTAGATATAGTGCTTTGAAGTTGACCCTTGGGTTGGAGTAGGAAGCAAGGGGTTTCACAAGATTTTGAGCAATACAAAGGACAATTTTGGACTTGTAGACAAGGCTTATGAACCTAAGATCAAGTAGACACTTAGGAAGAGATAGATAAAGTACCAAATCATTTGAGGCTAGTGTCAACCACGTAACCAAGTCGGGGACTCACAACTCAGTGGTTAGCACTATGTGCTGAGTTGAGTTCACAGACAAGTTAGTCAGAAATGCCATTTAACTTGGAGAGACTCTTGGCTTCTCAAGACATGCATAGTTTAGTACCTAGGGAAGGTTTTATGTCTAGAGTGGAAGGGGAATAGCAAATTTTTCTTCAATATATATCCACTAACTTGCAAGGAATACCCATCTACCTCGATGGTCTACACAAGTCAATAGCAAGAATGATAAACACTATAGAATTGGAAATATTTCCAAGACCAGCTATCAAGTATGAAGATGGAGTTCACATTGACAAGATGGGCCAGATCTATGTAGTAGCCGAAAACCTTGATCAAATTAATGATAGAGGAGAATTAGAGGGACAAGGAACTTCCGGAAAATCTAACCAAGAAGAACTGGTGACTACCCCAAGGGGCAAGTCTCTAGTGACTCAAGTCTTGAGAGGGGATTTAATACCTCAAGATGATTACCTGTTAGACATATACCTGATCCATGGATCTGACCTACTCCTCCAAACTGATTCACTGACACAAGGAGAAAGCATCAGCCCAACAACTATATACGAGTTAAGGGATCCTGTAAATCCATCTAGAGTTACATACCTAGACCAAATTCAAAGGAGATATTGGCCTGTAAATGAAGTGGAGGGATCTAGATTAAAGTACATGGATCTGCCTATATCCCCTCCTCGAGATCAGGCAAGTACCTCACAAAACTCATTCCAAACCCAGCAAAAAATGGAAAATGTGATGTCAAGACTAATGAGCCAACGTAGTAGGCCGAACAGACCTCATGTGCAATCCACTATGCCAGGAATTAACTCCCACAATCAAACTATCCAGGGAATAGGAAATATGAATAGAACCACCCTTAGGGCAGAACCAACTCAAGGTGTAGGAGCTGTAATACACCCAGTAAAACCCGCTTTTCCCATCATAATTCTAACCCCAGAGCCTAGCAGAATACTGAGACCAATCCAATTGGCCAAATGTATGCAAAATTATTACGATGGCACAGGAGAGCCATATGACCACATTGCAAAATTCAAGCAGGTATTGTGAGCAGAGCAAGTGGATGACTTTTTCATGCAATATGAATCCTTTGGGCTAACCCTCACGGGAGTAGCTTTAACTCGGTTTCAATCCTTGGATCCAAATTGCTTTCGTCATATCGAACAATTCTTCCAAGAACTTATTTAGGAATTCACTAAGCAAGAGATCAAGCACAATTCGTCATCCTTAATACATAGTTTCAAACAAGCTCCTAATGAGACAATAAAAAATGCAGCACGAAGATTTAATCAATATGTAGCCTGATGCCCTGTGACAGAGAGACCTTCTCAGCAAAAAATGATATCGCTACTTTTAGAAGGTCTAACCAATGGAACATTGAGAATCTTAGTATACGTAAAATGGTTGCAAACCCTAAGTGAGTGTCTTCAGGAGTGCATAGATTTGGAAGACAACTTAGCTGAGGATCTCAAAACCACACAAGATCCTATCAAGTCAGAGGATACAAGGAGCAATGAAACTTCTAGTTCGAGTTATGTGGAGGAAGTGGCAGAGTTAGTGGCCAAGAAATTAGGGGTACAAGGACAAAGGAACTACCAGAACTCTTCCTTGAGAGTGCCAATGTTAGGAAGTTGCACACGTTGCGATGGAGATCATCCATCTCATGTCTGCACCAGAGAAGGATTAGGGTTATCACAACCTTACCCTTACGATAGAGAACCAACCCAGGGACCGAACATGTACTCTTATAGTGAGCAGAAGTACATCTACTACAATAGCGAAAACTATCCAATAAATAGACAGCCACAACCATTTGTATCACCCCAATGTAGACCATATGGGTACCCTCCTAGAGAACAAGGCAGAGAAGTTCCTAGGTATAACCCATGTCTAGGACCACGAGGAGCAACTAGACCTTATGAGCATGGAGGATATAGCCAACCTCAACCTATACCAGGACAACAACCACCCCAGCCACTAGCTCCGATACAAGCAGAACATCACAATACAAGTCGTTTGGCTTGAGTGTGGCAAAGAACAGCTCCTGAGAGATTGTCTCAGACATCCCTCTAGTGCACCAAAGGTTACACCCATTAATGTAGTAGGCCTAGTAGGGGATTCAAGTTCCAGTAGTGATAATGTGGCTCTTATACATGTAGTACTAGGGCACAAGCCTTACAAAAAGCTAAACTAGCTGAGCAATCAGAGCCAAGTGAGTTAGAAGAGCCTAGTAAGAGAAAAACAAGAACATGGAAGGATACTAGAAAGAAGGCCAATCGTAAGTGGACCAAAAATTTATCCGAACTAGAAGAAAGCTTGCAAATAATTTGGTACGAGTCCTCACCTTTGGAGCTACAAATAAGAATGTGAAGACGAACAAGGATGAAATTTTACAATCACAAAACTATCAAATATTGGCAGGAAGCATGTATGAACAAGATACGGAAGATGTTCTTGCTTGTTGTGTCGAGTACGATGAACATAGTAGTTGGTTGCAGCAAGCCCATGAAGGATTTCTAGGGAATCACTATTCTAAACAACAAACATTGCAAAATCTAAAACGTTTAGGAGTGTATTGGCCTAATATGGATAAAGAAATACATGAGTGGATTAAGAATTGTCCAAGGTGCCAGGAAAAACCTCCAGTGGAGCATGCTACCCTTTATCATGTGCCATTTATTCTAGATTGGAGCACTCCATTGGTAGAATTTATGAGAACAGGAGCATTACCCAATGAGGCTAGTCTAGCAAGGAAACAAAGCATGGAGCAAGAGGCTCTAGACTATGCCTTAGTAGGAGACAACCTATACCAAAGAGGCAAGGATGGTTACTTAAGATTGTGCGTTCACGAATCAGACTATTTGAAAATCTTAGAAACTGCCCATAGTAGTGTTGCAGGTGGACATTTTGGTCCTCACCGAGTAATTAAGACTATTCTATTCTCAGGAATTTGGTGGCCCACTCTTCATATTGATGCACATACCTATGTGAAGAAATATGACACATGCCAATGTGCCCAAGACCCCATTAGAAAGGATAAGATGCCTTTGAGGCCAATGATGGGAGGACATGCATTCTCGAAGTGGGGTATAGACTTTGTTGGTCCCATTAACCCCCTAGCTAGAAACTCCCATGCAGAATACATTATTGTAGCCATAGATTACCTTACCAAGTGGGTAGAAATAAAAGCTACGACCAAGAATGATGCTCAAACAACGGCAAGGTTCTTATTTGAGAATGTGTTCACGAGATACGGATTACCAATAGAGTTAGTAAGTGATAGAGGCACACACTTCTTGAATGAAGTCATTGAAAACCCTCTTCAAGAATTCTTGGTGATACATAAGAAGTTTGCCCCCTATCATCCACAATCTAACCGACAAGCCGAGAGCACCAATAAGATCCTATGTAACGTATTGACAAAAATCGTAAATAATAAACGCTCTGATTGGGACAAACAGCTTCATCATGGTGTTTGGGCTTACCGAGTTGCTTACAAAATAGTGCTCAATGCTACCCCATTTCAGATGGTCTTTGGACATAATGTTGTGCTAGCATTGGACTTCCTAATCCCAGCATTAAAAGTAGCACAAGAGCATGAGTGGAATGGACATGAATTTTCCTCTAGGATCTTTGATCTAGAACGCTTAGGTGAGACGAGGCTCCGCGCGGCAATAGGCATCTATGCTGCAAAGAAAAGACAAAATGCATACTTTGATGCACATATCAAAGATAAAGGATTGAAAGAGGGAGACCTAGTGCTAGTTTATACACTAAAGCATTCTTCTTCTAGCCCATGCACTAATGCACTTACCCATCAGTCATTATGGGTTACATGTACTTGCCATGAAAACTATGCAATCCATCTTTGTAAGAACCAAGGGATATCAAGGTGACAATAGCAAGAGCAAGGAAGCAATCCATCGCCAAGCACTACTCACGATCAACATTGACAGCCTCTTTTGAGCAGCTCGCAAATTTTTGAAAGCTCAAAAATACCCCATCAAGCTGGAATACTAGGATGAAGTACATACAAAGGAACTAAATTTGCAACAACTAACCAAGCCACATTTAAAAGATGGACGACTGTTCTTGATACATAAAGGACACCACCTCTCAAAGTACTACAAGGGACAACCCTTTGAACAAGGGTCTATCGGGGATGACAGACTCTAGAGGGGGGGGGGGGGGGGGTTGTTGACACTCAAGGTTAAGGAGAAAGCATGGAAGCAAATCAAGGAAGTGGACACACAAGAAGAAGGAGCATGTAGGGAACCCCAAGAAGCACATGTCAATTTTTCAAAAGAAATCCCTATAAAAATAGTGATTTTTATCACTAAAAACCATTGTAAATACCATTTTCCATTTTGTCTAAATCCATTTTGTTCAAGCCGAGGAGTGCTTGAGCTTGAGGAGTATTAGAAGTATCATCCTACCAATTTTCATAATTTTTAGACTCCGTTTGAGCACCCAAATAAGCCTTGGAACCTAATTTTTGAATAGGCCAGACACTAGGTCTGGATAGGACCAAAACCACTCAAAAAACTATAAAAAGGGCTGGAGAGCTCATTTTTGGGGGTAAGCTTGTTAGATATTTGAGCTTTGTAAGAGATCTCTTTGGTAATCGAAGCTTTCCATTGTTCCACTCTTGGCTCTTACCTTGTGCATGTGTGTGTGTGTGGATGTGTGTGCATGCTTGTGTGCTTTCACTCATGCACTTGTGCCATCACTTGCTCACGGTCTTCATAACGGTCCTCACATCTCCACGGATTGACATTTATGAGGTGAAGCTCCTCACGTTGGTACTTGCCATTGTGCTAGAGTGATAGGCATGGTCTATGCAATGGAGAAATTTAGACACTATTTGCTTGCAAATAAGTTCAAATTCTTTATAGATCATCAAGCCTTATTATATTTGGTGAAAAAACCTTGCAATATAGGCAAATTAGTATGATGGTTTCTCTTACTAATGGAGTATGATTTTGAAGTTATTGTTAGGAAAGGTAAGACCAACCTTGGGACAGATCACCTTTATGACTCGCTTCTGGAGAATTCCTACAAGGTGTGTCAAATGAAATTCCTGATGCATACTTGTTCAACCTAGAAGTAGTTCCACATTGTGCTAAACAATTAGTGCCTCTTCTCACATTTGGCCCGAGAATCTAGTGATATAGATAAAAGATGAAAAAATTGTCAAGTCTAAAAAATATCATATACTTAGAGGGAGTATTAACAAGCAGAGTGACAAAGGCATCTTAGCTTGTTTTGTGGATGAGGAAGAGCATGACAAATGGTTGCATTTAGCACATGAAGCTTCCTTAGGGCAACACCATTCTAGTCATAGAAACCTACAGACATTGAAGGGATTAGGTGTATATTGGCCAACAATGGAACAAAATGTCTATAGGTTGCTCAAGGATTACCCATGTTGTATTAGCAAGCCCCCATCGCAACATGCAGCTCTATATCAAGTGTCTCTAATACCTGATTGGATCAAACCTCTAGCTGAATTTATAAGAACGAAAAAATTTCTCCAAGAGATGACTTTATCATGGCAAAAGATTCTAGAGCAAGAAGCTCAAGAGTATATGCTCATTGATGATAATCTATACAAGCATGGAAGGGACACATACTCAAATGAAATTCAAATTCTTAGTGATTGAAGGACTTGAGGACATGGACATCTTTGATCTTGAGCAAGTCCTCCAAGGATTTCTACTATCAGATGTGGAGTTCAAGTTAGAAGAAGAAGATGAGCAAGAGGCAACAAGACTATCAGGGAGGCATGATGAAAAACAATGCATCGAAGAAGTATGTCATGTCCATTGGGAGGAAGAATAATATTAACCCACATCTCAAGAAGAGGATAGGCAAGGAAGGGATAAGGAAGTATAAGGTGAGCTTGCTTATACACAAACTCTTAAAATATTAAGAAAGACCATGGAAGATATTCATGTCCATAGTCATCTATTGGAGCAAAGGAGTCAAGTCATTTTGGAACAAGTACTTGAGGCAGATGACATGGATCCCTAGTTTATTGAATCCCTATGCACATTGTCCAAAGTAGTTATAGTGGTTAAGGCAATAAAAGACATGCTAAAGAAGCCTAGTGTGCAGTATGATGAATTTCGAGTTAGGACCCATCCATAGTTGGGTAAAATGATACAAATCCTTGTGACCTCAACTACTACTTCTACAACCACTCCCATAACAATTAATCATACCACCATTGCTAAAACTAATAGTCAATTAATAGAAACCACCTTCTAGATGCCTCCTCACTCATCCACACATTTCATGTTGCCAATTAGAACTTTTGAGCCCGTTCTAACCACTAACATTGACTTATCAATAACCAAAAACCTTGTAACTACCACAATGCCCTTTCTTAGCTTTCAATTTCATAGTCAAGTGTCACATATGCAACTTTTTTCATCCCATGATAATCCCTTGTATAATACTAGTATTTTTGCACCCACAAGCTTCTTCTTCGAGCCAAAAATTATTCATCCCACATCCACCTCATCTTACATTCACCCACCTACCATACCATCTACACCTCCTCTCCACATCTCCTTCGCTACATTCCCACACACACAATGTTACTCATTTCCCCTCCATTTTTTGTTTGATTTTTCTTAGACATTCTATCTGCAGCCTAACTATCCCTCCATTTGGGAATCCCTTAGGGCTTCACTTATGCAACAAGGTCCCTTTTATGTACCACCCGATAATCAATCTTCATGACAATTTCTATCAAGCACCACAAGCACACCACTATGCACCACATCCACCATATTAATATTCACTATTGACACCACATAGAACAACACCTCAAATCCTATGGACATCTCACCTCCACTCAGTGCATCTCCCCCACACCCCATAGTACCAGAAACCCCGATCCCCCCTCCACCAACATCACTGCCATCTTCTTTTGCATTTTCCACTGTAGCCACTCTCCCCATCCCCATTCACATTCCCCTTGCATACAACACTTTCAACATTGCACCCACCTTGCTTGCATCGAACATCAATTCTAACATTTTGATGATGATAATTTATGCCAACCAACTACACCAAGAATACACATCATTGGCACAAAGGAACATAATGCTATAGGACCAATCAACTCAACCACAAAAATGCTCTACAAGAGCCACACACATAGCTAGAAGCATAGGTATAGGAGCAGAACATGCAAGCCATCAGTGACATGAAAGACATGCTACACATGCAGATGGAGTGAAATGTCAAGCTCAATCACAACATGGCTTTATTGAGAAGGCATTTATCAATAGCTAAAGAGGAAAACCAAAGGTTATAGTGACAAAATATAGAGAATCTAGAGGTGGCCATTGAAAATAGGCACAGTGCCCCCATTAGTCCATCCAAGATTCAAGATGTTTCTCCCAAGAGCATCAAAATATTTTGGAAGATTATGCCAACCTACTAGAAGCACATGATAAGTTAATATAAGAGGTCAACTAGTGACAAAGGCAAAAACCCACATGACTGCCCACACCACCAATGATAGTCCTTGAACCTTCCATGTCTACTTCAACATCATCTAACATTGTCAACTTACAAAGCCAAATAATTGAGCTACAAGACGAACTCCAACAATATGAGCGGTCTGCATCCCCACCTCAGGCCCTAGAAGTAGAAGAGACACTCAAGATATTGGTATACCAAACATCTAAAGAATAATATGAACCTCAACTGGCACTAGGAGGCAAGGTCACCGAAGAAGGAAAAGATACATTTGAGCTACCTAGACCAATGTAGATGAAATAGGTAGAAGAGATTGGCAGGACTCAAGGAGAACGTGTGGAGTTCTAGGTTTTAGAAATGGTTGCAATTGGAAAACTTCCTGAACCTAGCCCATTGTGGGCTCATCACAACTTCAAAACAGTAGTATGGCCATATTTTGTCATCCTAGTAGATTATAACATGGAGGTTAAAAGGATTTTATGCAAAGCACCAACATTTACCATACAATTTGACCTAGAGGACCTCCTAGAGGCACCATGCAAAGGGACTATTTTTCAGCCTATCTAGAGGGCAAAGTTATTACAAGAGTACTTCGAAATGCTATGCACATGGTGAAACACTCCATTACTCATCTTACACAACCCGTGTTGTGGACCAGTCCCAAGGCATCATTCATTGAAAACATTTGATATCAAGGTAAAGAATAATGCACATTCCCTAGATTTAGTTAACTACCCATATCTTGCACCTCCACATTGACCCCCAATAGTAGCATACATGATCATGATGATACACCATTGGATGACACAATTGAAACCCATGCCTGATGTTGCTGCACAAATTCTTATAAAGATTTTTAATCTCATGCTAGTGGTGTTCAAGATCTTCTGAAACATCCAAGCACCCCCTGTGTCTACACCTAGTTTTGAAAATGGAAACTTAGATTTGGTTTACGACTTGAGCATGATGCCTTCCCTAAAGATATTTTACACATGGTATTGTAGGGTGAAGTACCTTCTCACCTATTACAAGAAAACATTTGAAGATATGTTCATGATAGGATTATGAGAGTAGCACTTTGAGGTATTTATTTCAAAACCCACTCACCTGAAGAAACAACATACAGTAGCATTATCATCAACTGAAGCTGAGTACAAAGGACTTGTGGAAGCAGCTAAGGAGGTCATATGGATGCAGACATTGTTCAAAAGCTTGGGCATTGATCAAGGTATACCTACAATACATGGAGATAATATGAGTTCACTTTATCTTGCAGCAAATCCAATATTTCATGCAAGAACAAAACATATAGAGATACATTATCATTTTCTGATAGAAAAGGTAATGGAGAAAGAAATTGAAGTGGAGTACATTTCTACAAAAGATCAGATAGCAGACAGAATGACAAAGAGCTTGGATGGTGTGAAGACTAGTAGATTCAAAAGCATGGCAGGAGTAAAAGAAAAGAAGATGATATGAAGAAACAGAGAATGTCAATTAGTGATTGAGGGGGAGCTGTTGGAGAAACACTCACTAATTGGACATATATTTGAAGGTCAAAGCTTTAGAAGAAAACCACATGCCTATGTGAAGGGACAAATTCACAAGTGTATTATATTTGTAAAGTTAGTTCACTTTAGTTCTAGAAGTTTTTTAAAAGTCACGAGAATGAGAAAATCTATATAAGTTAGTTTGTATCAACTGACGCATGAGAGAAGAAGTGGAAGAGAGTGATAGAATGTGAGAAGGAGTTTATTTTTGTATGACTGAGTATAGTCGGGTTTCTCTGAGTGAGAAAGCATCTATAAAACTTCTGAGTTTTTCATAGCTATGAGAAGAACTGAGTAAAGTTCTGTGTATGAGACTTTCTCCATCATCTCCATGTTTGTCTACTGTGTAATGAGTTTAAAAGTTCAAGTTTTCTAAGCAACTGGATGCCTGGCATCGAATCTCTGCTGATAAGTCATATTTTCATTTATCTTTTTCATTTAGTGCTGAAGTGTTTGCAAATCATGACTTTGTTGGAGCAACTCGATGCCTGGTATCGAATTCCAGTTGATAAGCCATATTCTAAGTGTGCATGAAATCACTTATTGTTTTGGTATCTGAAAGCTTCAGGTTTTATGAGGGAATTCGATGCCTGGCATCGAATCCTTGCTGAAAAGTGGCTAAAAACACCCCAAGTCGATGCCCGGCATCGAATTCTCGTTGCACTTCGATGCTAAGCATCGAATTCCATTTTTAGACAGGTGCTTTTTACTATAATAGGAAGAATTTCCAATTTTGGCAGTTATATATAGTCATCTTGTGAAGGCCATAACTTGAGTTCTAGAGCCGTTTTTTGCAAATAATAGCTTGTTAGAAAGCTCTACTCTTCTACTTTCATCCACCAAAATATCTTGAAGAAATAATATCTGTGCAAAGAGAAATTAGCAACATACTGAAGGTATGTCATTTCAGTGACTAGGAATTTCTGTAGAAGCAAAGTTCTCAGTTTAGACTATTATTTCTCAAAGTTTGGAGTGGCAATGAGTTAATGGTGACCATAGAGGTGTTCTAGTGTCACATTAATTCATTTCTTGTGATGTTTCACACATCAACACTCTCCCACATGCAAAAGGTCTCAACAAAGAAGCCAAGGAGAGAAAAGGGTAAGAACCAAGCACAAAGACCAAAAAAAGATAACCTCACCTCTTTGACAATAACCAAGCACTCATCAAGGATATGGCTTTGGAAGCCAAAAGTGCCAGTAGCATCCACACAACCAAAGAGTGAACCATGTCGGATAAAAATTTTCAGAAACCATCTCAAGATGAAGAGACCATAGGTGATCTCTACAGGGCCAAACACTATTCTGAAATGGATCCCTATAAGGAGGACTACATCATTGCAAGATTCAATCGACACCTCCAAACAAAGATTGCATCAAGGCTACAAGTAACATCAAAAACCTTGACCATCAACAACCATGTGCCTTTGGCATAACCTTGTCTTTTGCACCATCCAGGTCATGCATTTCCAAAGTATGCATCAATATAGGGCCACATTACACGACCGTGCATAGACACCATTGAGAAATCCTAGGCACATGAGATGCATATGACATATGTAAAATATTTTGTTGATACTAACCTCTTTCTTCCTGTTTTGTGATATTGTTCCACAACAAAAAAAAAAGAGAAGAGGATTGTGTGTTTGAAGAAGCTCATCAACAAACCATCAGCAAGGACATCCATCAACAAAAAAGACAAGCCAATGGTCAAACACCATGATGGAAGTACAACATGAAGAGATGAAGATTGATGGACGTTTCACCATGGTAAGAAGTGTATGCTTCTATAACACTATAACCATGATAGATTAGGAAACCTCTTTGTTGGCATACCCTTGAGCACTTAGCTCAAGACCCAACTTCTTGCACCATAACTCTTCCAATGCATTTCCCAAGTATGCATGCATAGGGCTACATTACAAGGCCGTGCACAAGGCACATTCTTCTTCCAGCCCATGCACTTATGCACTTACCCATCAGTCATTATGGGTCACGCGTACTTGGCATGAAAACTATGCAAGCCATCTTTGTAAGAACCAAGGGACATCAAGGAGAAAATAGCAAGAGCAAGGAAGCAATCCATTGCCAAGTGCTACTCACGATCAACATTGACAGCCTCTTTTGAGCAGCTCGCAAATTTTTGAAAGCTCACAAATACCCCATCAAGCTGGAATACCAGGATGAAGTACATACAAAGGAACTAAACTTGCAACAACTGTCCAAGCCACATTTAAAAGATGGACGACTATTCTTGATACATAAAGGACACCACCTCTCAAAGTACTACAAGGGACAACCACTTCAACAAGGGTCTGTCGGGGATGATAGACTCTAGAGGGGGGGGGAGTCTTGACACTCAAGGTTAAGTACAAAGCATGGAAGCACATCAAGGAAGTGGACACACAAGAACAAGGAGCATGTAGGGAGCTCCAAGAAGCACATGTCAAATTTTGAGAAGAAATCCCTATAAAAATAGTGATTTTTATCACTAAAAACCATTGTAAATACCATTTTCCATTTTTTCTAACTCCATCTTGTTCAAGCAGAGGATTCCTTGAGCTTGAGGATATTAGCAGTATCATCCTACCAATTTTCATAATTTTTAGACTCCGTTTGAGCCCCCAAATAAGCCCTGGAACCTAATTTTTAACTAGGCCAGACACTAGGTTTGGACAAGTCCAAAACCACTCAAAAACTATAAAAAGGGCTGGAGAGCTCATTTTTGGGGGTTAGCTTGTTAGAGATTTGAGCTTTGTAAGAGATCTCTTTGGTAATCAAAGCTTTCCATTGTTCCAGTCTTCGCTCTTACCTTGTGCACATGTGTGTGTATGTGTGTGCATCCTTGTGTGCTTTCACTCATGCACTTGTGCCATCACTTGCTCACGGTCTTCATACCTGTCCTTACATCTCCACGGATTGACATTTATGAGGTGAAGCTCCTCACGTTGGTACTTGCCATTGTGCTAGAGTGACAGGCATGGTCAAGCAATCGAGAAATTTATAACTTATTTGCTTGCAAATAAGTTCCAATTCTTTACAAATCATCAAGCCTTATTATATTTGGTGAAAAAACCTTGCAATATAGGCAGATTAGTAAGATGGTTTCTCTTACTAATGGAGTATGGTTTTGAAGTTATTGTTAGGAAAGGTAAGACCCACCTTGGGACAGATCACCTTTTATGACTCGCTTCTCGAGAATCCCTACAAGGTGTGTCAAATAAAAATCCTGATGCATACTTGTTCAACCTAGAAGTAGTTCCACATTGGGCTAAACAATTAGTGCCTCTTCTCACATTTCGCCCGAGAATCCAGTGACACAGATAAAAGATGAAGAAATTGTCAAGTCTCAAAAATATCATATACTTGGAGGGAGTATTAACAAGGAAAGTGACAAAGGCATCTTAGCTTGTTTTGTGGATGAGAAAAAGCATGACAAATGGTTGCATTTAACACATGTAGCTTCCTTAGGGCAACACCATTCTAAGCATAGAAACCTACAGACATTGAAGGGATTAGGTGTATATTGGCCAACAATGGAAGCAAATGGATATAGGTTGCTCAAGGATTATCCCTGTTGTATTAGCAAGCCCCCATCTGAACTTGCAACTCTATATCAAGTGTCTCTAATACCTAATTGGATCAAACCTCTAGTTGAATTTATAAGAACGAAAAAAATTCTCCAAGAGATGACTTTATCATGGCAAAAGATTCTAGAGCAAGAAGCTCAACAGTATATGCTCATTGACGATAATCTATACAAGCATGGAAGGGACACATACTCAAACGAAATTCAAATTCTTAGTGATCGAAGGACTTGAGGACATGGACATCTTTTATTTTGAGAAAGTCCTCCAAGGATTTCTACTATCAGATGTGGAGTTCGAGTCAGGAGAAGAAGATGAGCAAGAGGCAACAACACTATCAGGGAGGCACGATGAAAAACAAACCGAAGAAATATGTCATGTCCATTGGGAGGAAGAATAATATTAACCCACATCTCAAGAAGAGGATAGGCAAGGAAGGGATAAGGAAGAATAAGGTGAGCTTGGTTATACAAAAACTCTTAAAATATTAAGAAAGACCATGGAAGATATTCATGTCCATAGTCATCCATTGGAGCAAAGGAGTGAGGTCATTTTGGAGCAATTACTTGAGGTAGATGACATGGACCCCTAGTTTTTTGAATCCATATGCACATTGTCCAAAGTAGTTGGAGTGGTTGAGGCAATAAAACACATGCTAAAGAAGCCTAGTGTGCAGTATGATGAATGTCGAGTTAGGACCCATCCATAGTTGGGTAAAATGATACAAATCCTTGTGACCTCAACTACTACTTCTACAACCACTCCCATAACAATTAATCATACTACCATTGCTAAAACTAATAGTCAATTAATAGAAACCACCTTCTAGATGCCTCCTCACTCATCCACACATTTCATGTTGCCAATTAGAACTTTTGAGCCCATCTAACCAGTAACATTGAGTTATCAATAACCAAAAACCTTGTAACTACCACAATGCCCTTTCTTAGCTTTCAGTTTCATATTTAGGTGTCACATATGCAACTTTTTTCATCCCATGATAATCCCTTGTATAATAATAGTATTTGTGCACCCACGAGCTTCTTCTTGGAGCCAAAAATTGTTCATCCCACATCCACCTCATCTTACATTCACGTACCTACCATGCCATCTACACCTCCTCTCCACTTCAACGAGTGACAAAGGCAACAACCCACATGACTACCCACACCACCAATGATAGTCCTTGAACCTTCCATGTCTACTTCAGCATCATCTAACATTGTCAACTTACAAAGCCAAATAATTGAGCTAGAAGAGGAACTCCAACAATCTGAGCGGTCTGCATCCCCACCTCAAGCCCTAGAAGTAGAAGAGACACTCAAGATTTCGGTAGACCAAACATCTGAAGAATAATATGAACCTCAATTGGCACTAGGAGGCAAGGTCACCGAAGAAGGACAAGATACATTTGAGGCACCTAGACCAATGTGGATGAAATAGGTAGAAGAGATTGGCAGGACTTAAGGAGAACGTGTGGAGTTCTAGCTTTTAGAAATGGTTGCAATCGGAAAACTTCCTAAACTTAGCCCATCCTGGGCTCATCACAACTTCAAAATAGTAGTATTTGTCATCCTAGTAGATTATAACATGGAGGTTAAAAGGATTTTATGCAAAGCACCAACATTTACAATACAATTTGACCTAGAGGACCTCCTAGAGGCACCATGCGAAGGGACTATTTTTCAGCCTATCTAGAGGGCAAAGTTATTACAAGAGTACCTCGAAATGCCATGCACATGGTGAAACACTCCATTACTCATCTTACATAACCCGTGTTGTGGACCAGTCCCAAGGCATCATTCATTGAAAACATTTGATATCAAGGTAAAGAATAATGCACATTCCCTAGATTTAGTTAACTACCCATATCTTGCACCTCCACATTGACCCCCAATAGTAGCATACATGATGATGATGATACACCATTGGATGACACAATTGAAACCCATGTCTGATGTCGTTGCACAAATTCTTATAAAGATTTTTAATCTCATGCTAGTGGTGTTCAAGATCTTCTGAAACATCCAAGCACCCCATGTGTCTACACCTAGTTTTGAAAATGGAAACTTAGATTTGGTTTACGACTTGAGCATGATGCCTTCCCTAAAGATATTTTACACATGGTATTGTAGGGTGAAGTACCTTCTCACCTATTGCAAGAAAACATTTGAAGATATGCTCATGATAGGATTATGAGAGTAGCACTTTGAGGTATTTATTTCAAAACCCACTCTCCTTCTATAGCTCTTTGCATGCAAACAAGTAGTATAATCCACACATTACAAAATGCCTCATTCAGAAGTCCTATGTGCAGTTGATTATAAATGACTTGAAGTAGATCTCACAAGGGGACTCTGCCTCAAAGATCGAGAACTTTGCATTGATATGCATCGGTATTACATTTGATAACCCCACACCACAAGGGTCTCCTAGGGATGAGAGACTCGAGAGGGTGGAGAGGAAGTGTTAGTGGTAGAAGTAGATAGGGAAGCTTAAGTACACAAGGGATTTTGAAGGAAGAAATCCAAAGAGTTTCGGTACTTCCATTCTGCTGAAGTGATATATGTTTTTGTATGAACATGACAAGAACCTTACAAAGAAACACCTAATTGTTTCCAATTTCATGTGGCACTAATGCTTCTTCAAGTCCAACCCAATATGGAGTATGTACAAAACCATGTTCCAAATTATATACACTATAGATGAATTTGTGCTCCCTTTACATGTAGAAGGTCATAGCCCCAATATGACATAATAGGGTCTACTCGTCATCGGCCAAATTTTGGTTGAGTTTTTAGACCATAGTTGTATCTAAAGAATCATTATTAGCATCCAAAATATTCTCAAAACCATCGAATTTTGGCGAATAGAGGTGGAAAATCTCCCCCTAAACATTGCAACGTTTCTTCCTTTACAGCATAGATCCATTTCATTTTTACTTGATCCAAACCCTTCATTTAGCATACTACAATAGCTACCAATATCTAGCTAGGCACCATGTGCAAACGTTTTAAGAAGCCTTTCATGCATGATTCAAGGAAAGTTTCTTAGAAACTTTTTGTAAGGTATGGGGTGCTCTTTCCACGTGTATCACTACCTCTAGCAGCAAGAAATATCGGATAAAATGAGCAGCTATGTGTTTGGCCCACACGCATCACTACAGGGATGAGGTCGCACATGAAGAAACCAATTGGCTATGACCTTGAAAAGCCCTAATACGTGCCTATGAAGGACAAGAGAGCCGAGGGAGGGGTTAATTTTTGTTAATGGTAGAAAAAAGAAGGGAAAGGCCTAGATATTTGAAGTAAAGCTTCTAGTAGAAGGGGCCCACCATTTTTTAAAAATTGGGCCATGAAGTGGATGAAAAATATATTGGGACAATCAATGAATAAAGCAACATCAAAGGTTAGGGAGTTGAGACCAAGAGGAAACAAATTTTAGATTGAGCCTATTTTGTATCATTCTTCATGTAATTGATGCTTATTAAAATATGTATCATGTTTTTACTGCACTTTTGTAATGTCCAAGGAGTCCTTTAGCCTATTTGAGTACTTCTCTAAAACCTTAAATTTTATTTTGAGAATTTTCGGGATAAATTTTGATGTTTAATAAAGCTTTAGGACTACTTTTAAGTGACTTTTTCCAAGATTCATGTGAAGAGATCCATGTCCAAAAGTGTAACGCATTAAAACCCCTAATTTTAACTTAGTTTTGAATCCAAGAGAGTGAAATTTTTTGTGCATGTTGCTTCACTTCTTCACTTTCTTTCCTTGGCTTTCTAGTAGGATTTGGTTTTATCTCATCGTTACACACAAATTTTCCTTTATTTTCTCTTATTGATGCTTGTATTGGTAGTGAGAGAAGTATATCATTCATGAAAATCATTCAAGCATTCATGCATTTGCTCACAAGAATTCACATTATGACATGGAAATTGATGCACTTTGGTTCACAATATATATACATAAATTTTCTTTCAACATGAAGTAATTCCAATATATATGGATCCAATCCTATCCTAGACAATTGTCTCTCCCATTTCTACGTCATCGACCAGATAGAAGTCTTGAAGAGTTATTATACCATGTGAAATTACTTACAAAGTTGTATCTCCCATGACACACTTGTTGCCCATGTATGTAAGTGTGAGCAATATCTCCTTTGTAGATGGGTTCTCCAACATGCAAATCATACATGAATATATTTTTAGGACTAGATTGATCTGCAAAAATGATGGCTTCCACTCATGTTTTACTTCCTAATAGTCCATGAGAATATGGCCTATATTCCTAATGGCTAGATATAATTGAAGAACAATTGGTCAAAACACTAGATAATGGGTCAAAGGACATAGCTAAGACTAGACAGAGTAGAAGAAGGGAAAGTAGATTTTTTTTTTTTTTTAAGACAAGGCAAAGTTATGGTTTGCTTATGCATGTTCTTCTACTATCGTGTGCTTATGTATGTCTGTGTGTATTCTTGCTTGCTTGTCCTTGGTGTGTGTAGGTCATAATAGCACTGAATGTATCCTTGGATTGACATTGTTATGCATTGCATTGCCCCTACTAGATGCCATTTGGGATTCATGTAGTCCAAGTTAGTCTACAATGTGGCACATTGGCACCACTGCCAATGACAATTTTTTTTAATCAACTTTGCATGATGGTGAGTGTAACTACATGTTTCTCTTGGTGCTTTTCTTGTGTAAGCTAGCGTGATGTAACTTTTTCTATCTCTTTTAGCTTAGGAAATCCATTTTTGGGTAAGGTAAGAGTTAGAGAGTAAAAAAGCTAATTTACTTCAACACATCTTTTGAGAGGGAATTTCTACATTCTCATGTGTTTGGAGGTTCACTACATGAAACGATTCTTGTTTTACCATGGTATGAAGTGGTTGTTACATGTATCACTTAGTATGTGAGAACTTTGATATATAAAAGAAAGGTATTGGCATTTTGTGAATATTGATGTTTGCATATAGGATCTTAAAAGCATTTCTTGTCGCATTAAGTGTGACTATTTGCTATTAAGCATGGCACATTTCTAGAGTGTAGTGCCTTTCTTGGAAGCACCTTGATCAGTGGAAGAGAGGCAAGGTGGGCTTTTTTTGCCTTTGGGAGTGTAGAGCAACAACATGTGGTGTCACTGGTGGATAAGGTGAGTCACTATCCTTGCATTTTTGTTCTCTTTTAGATGAATATATGCTTCAACGCACTAGTAGAACAACCTCCCAAAAGTGTTGAGGGGAATGGTTTTGATCCCATCATTGGGGTTTAGCTCACCAAAAGTAGTACAAAAGAGGACTACTCTTGATCTTGTGGTATTCATTTAGGAGGAATCAGCAAAGGTTAGTGAGGACCTATGCACTACAAAGAAGTGAGAGGGGGCAACACTATTAGTTTTGTAGGTGCATGATTGGATTTTAATAAGTGTCGAGAGACACATTCTAGGTAAGCAACCTTTTGTACTCCTCTTTATGTTTCCTCTTTAAGTAAAGGAATAAGGTGCTCGCAATTGCAACTCTATAATGCATATTGGTGCATACACTATTAAAGAACGCATTAAGAGTATGTGAGTGATATCTTTTCTTGATTCTTATCACTAGGATAGAAAGATTAAATACATATATTCATCAAGTGAAGAATATGAAAAGAGATGAGTTGAGAATAATAGGTTAGGGGATATATTTAATTCTCAGAACATCCTTGGACTCTCATTGAGATTCTAATCTCACAAGGACATGAGCGGAATTGGTTGTGCATAGAGGGGGCATTTTTCAAATTGGCGTCACTTGTAGAAACATGTTTCATGTTTGTGCATTAAAAGGATTGAAGGTTAAGCCTTATGCATCCTTGCAATCATTAGACTAGGCCATTGAGGGTGTTACCGTTAGTGTTCATGTGAAAGGCCAAATGGCCACCAGACACTTTTGTACATGTTCATTACTAAAACATATAGTGACCAGGTCAGCCATAGATTGTATGTTCCACTGCATCTGTTCGTGCTTCCTGTGTACAATGTTTTCTGCATATTCTCGACCTCTATGTAAAGTGCCATGTGATGGAGAGTGTTAATCTCCAAAATAACAAGTTATCCTTGATGTTAGAGCACCTCTATATCAAGAACAACTCAAATCCTCAATCAATTTTGGAAGACTAATGCTAGATTACCAATATTTGCACTAACTGTGAAGAGAGTGATTATTCAGAAAAGTTTGTTGCACTTAAATCACTCATTGAGTTATCAAATGTGTAAAGTTTTCAATAAAAATTTGTAAGAGATGTCGGCTAGTTTTTATGCACCTTGTCGAGGTTAAAACTTCTCAAAAGGATCAGTAAAACTTGAGATTTACTCCAAACAATTCACCTATGTCTAAAATTGTACTTCTGTACAGCCGACTTTGACACCTACAACTTCTTATGCATACTTCTCTTAAACTAGAACCCTTTATTCAAATGCTTTTAGCCATATGTAGCTTACCTTCCAACTTAAAGAATGAGTGCTAGATTGCTAAAAAATTTACCCTATGGAAGGAGAACTAACCAAAAACATTATCATCAAATATGTACCTACTGCAGTCTTCTCTTCCTCACATTTACACATGTAAATGTTCCTATTTGAAATTCTCTCAGCCTGATCCCAATTAGGATCTGAAAATTTAATCAGAGGTCACTCAACTATAGACTTAGATTTCTACAAAAGCATTTCACAAAAGGATAAACAGAGAAGAAGCATTGAGCAAAAGATCGTGTGCAACTTTTCTTCTATTTAGGAAAACATTACATCTGATTGATGAGACATATTCTCTTCACTTCTTAAGTGTCTAATGACTCTTACAGCTTGTCATTCATCATCCTTCTCTTACATGTCGTGACTTTCTACTTGTATATATAGGCATATATGTACAAACTCGTAACCATAACAAAGGTATAGGTGAGTTAATTACAAGTTTAGTGTACATGTATATACAAGTCTTCATTCATTGATCATACACTAACTTCAAGCTTCATATATTGGTCTTTGATTCATTCTTTGACTTCAATCCTTTTTCCTAATCACCAATTGTTGATTGTCCTACACCAACAGCTCCCCCTCAATCATCAATTGTGATTTTCTCCATCTTCTTTATACCTGCCATGTCTTTGAATCTCTGTAACTTTGGTCCATCCAAGCTTTTGGTTAGCATGTCTACAATCTGATCTTTTGTTGAAGTATGTATGACTTCAGTCTCCTTATCAATCACCTTCTCTCTCAAGAAGTGATAATGAATCTCAATGTGTTTAGTCTTGGCATAGATACAATGAACTCATATTATCAATCACCTTCTCTCTCAAGAAGTGATAATGAATCTCAATGTGTTTAGTCTTAGTAGCTAGATACAATGAACTCATATTAACTTCATGAATAGTGGGTGTACTCTGAATCATGTCAAAACTCCTCATGAGAGTTTTCAACCATATGACCTCCTTTGTAGCTTCAATGATACCTTTATATTCTACTTCTGTAGATGCCAAAGCAATTGTATGTTGCTTCTTAGAACACCAATAGATTAACTTATCTCCCACATAACATAAGTACCCATAGGTTGATCTCCTATCATCACGATTACCTGCCCAATCTATATCACTATATATCTTGATGTTTGTATCTTATGTGAAACCATAATACAAACCTTCCTTGAGTGTACCCTTAATGTATCTTAGCACCCTTTGTCCTGCAGCCCAATGTTCTTTCCTAGGACAATGCATGAATTGATACAACACACCAACTGCATATAACCAACCAGACTTTGATATAGCTTCATGTCCTTGAATTCTTCTCCTCCGTATCTGTTCAATTTGTGATTCACCTCCATTGGAGTAGGTGCTACCCTGCAATCTTCCATTTTAAACTTGATTAGCAAGTTCCTCAAATACCTTTCTTGAGTTACATATACTCCATGTTGAGTATATGAAATCTCCATGCCCAAGAAATATGACAAATCTCCCAAGTCACTGATCTTGAATTCTTTCTCCATTTTCTTCTGAAGACCTTGTATGACCTTCTCATCTATACCTATAAGAATTATGTCATCAACATATATGCACATGTAAATGAACCCATCATCACTTGCTTTAACAAGCAAGCTACTATCTGCCTTAGACACTTGGAAACCAAGTTCCTTTAAGAACTTCACAAGTCTACAATTCCATGCCCTTGGGGCCTTCTTCAAACCATACAAAGCTCTCTTGAGCTTACATACATATTTTGCATACCTTTTATCCTTGAAACCTTCTCGTTTCCCCATGAAAACATCATCTGAAATGTAACCATTTAGAAAAGCATTCTTCACATCTAATTGACATATCTTCCAACCTTTACATGAAGCAATAGCTATGAGAGTCCTTATAGTTTTCATCTTTGCCACAGGACTATAAGTCTCATCAATCTATACCATATGTCTGAGCATACCCTTTCACAACAGGTCTAGCTTTATATCTAGACACACTTCCATCTGCATACCTCTTTGTCTTGTAGACCCATTTGCATCCAATGATCTTCTGACTATTTGTTTTAGGAACCAGATCCCATGTCTCATTCTCCATTAATGCATCATACTCTTCCTGCATAGCTTTCTCCCAATTTTCCTTACCTTTTTCCTCTTCATATGTAGAAGGATCCTCCTCTGCTTTCACCATATAAGCATAATCTTTAGTGATCAAAAATGTTAGTGGTCAAAAATGAAGTATCATAACTATACCTTGTAGGTTGCCATTTATGCCTTGATGACCTTCTGAGTTCTCCACTCTTGAATTTTTTGGTTCATCACATTCTAGATCAAACCTTAGCATTTCTTCAACTTCAAGTTGTGCTTCATTATTCTCTTCTTCATCAAATATTTGAACCTTTGATTTTCCTTTCTTTTGATTCAAAGTTTCTTCATCACCTACCTGAATATTAATTATACCTGTATACCAAGTACCTTGCTCATCAAATGTAACATCTTTTGACACAAGGAATTGCTTTGTGGATGGACTCCACAACCTATAACCCATCTGCTTATCATCATAGGTTTTTCAGCTTTAGGTTCCAATTTATGCATCAACTGAGATGGCACATATGCATAGGCCAAACATCCAAATACTTTGCAATGATCTAAGGAAGGTCTCTTACCCCACCAAGCTTCATATGGATTCATACCCTACAAAGCTTTACATGGTAACCTATTAACCAAGTATGTGGCTGTATTTACAGCCTCAGCCCACAAATAATTGAGACACTTTTTCTCCTTATTGACCTTGGAAACTCAACAAGAGTTTTATTTCTCCTTTCAGTTACACCATTTTGTTGAGGAGAGTACCTACAAGTAACTTCCCTTTTTATACTTGCATTCCACAAGTATTCACTAAACTCATTAGAGAAATACTCTCCCCCTCCATCTGACCTTAATCTCTTCAATTTTCGACTTGTGATTCTCTCTGCATACACATGGTAATGTTTAAATGTATTGTATACCTCTGATTTATCTTTGATCACACATATTGTGATCCTCCTGGTAGCATCATCAACATAAATCACATAATATCTTGAACCATTAATGCTAAAGTCCTTTGATGGCCCCCACACATTTGTATGTACCAATTCAAGCTTCTCTGAATACATGAAACCATGCTTATTATATGATTGCTTATGAGCCTTACCTAATTGACATGCTTCACATCTGTATGTCATATGTTGACCTGCAACATTAGGTAACCCAAGCACTAAACCATTGTTAATCATATCCTTAATACCTCTTTCATTGAAATGTCCAAGCCTTTTATGCCAAAGGTCTAACTCAGAGATCTTATGTCCTCCATTAGTGAACAAGGCATGTCCAACATTGCCATGAATCTTCAATGTGAATAGCCTTCCTTCTTTCTTTCTTGAAACAACTTTTTTATACCCATTGCTAGGGTCCTCCACAAAAACTCCATCATTAGTGAACCTTACTTCATGACCTTTCTCTACAATTTTCCCTACACTTATCAAATTGTTTGGGATTGTAGGAACATACAAAACCTTACTCAGAAGAGTACTTCCATCCTTGGCCTTCACTGATCCAATGGACTTCACATTATGCTTTGTGTTATCACCTGTTTGAACCACATGATTACTTACTTTATTCTCCAAATCAGTCATCAACACTATGTTGCCACTCAGGTGATTGCTACACCCTGAGTCAATGTAGAAGACTCTTTGATCTTCACTTTGTCTTTCACAATTTGCATTCATAATTAAGGTTGAATCCTCCTTCTGATCTGAAGCATAGTTGTAGTAGTTATTATTGTAGGATTGACTTTGAAATCTTTTACCTGCATTTCTTCCAAAGAAACCTCTACTACCTATACCTCTGAAATCACCTCTCTGATTTCTATTACCTCTTTGTCTTGAATTAAAATTCTGATTATATCCTCCACCATTCTGATTATTATGCCAACATTCATGAGCTAAATGATTATTCTTACCACAAATCTAGCAAGCTTTGACACCATCTTCATTGCTTCTACCTCTTCCTCTACCTTTGCCACCTCCTCTTCCTCTTAGGAAGTTAGCTTGGTTAATAGTGCCTTCATCTTCATTCAATTGTTGCTTGCCTTTGTTAATCTTCTTCTTGTCCTTTGAATACATTGTTAGACCTGTACTTTTATCAATATCACCTTTAACATCCTGCTCAAAGGTTAGCATATGTCCTAGCAATTGATTCAAATCAGGAGTGAAATGATCTAGTGAAAATTCAGTAGATAAAATGAATGGCTTCCATTTCTCATCTCCTCTCAAACCTGTGAGAATTTTCCTTACCAATTTATCCTCTTCAATATCTTCATCAACTGCTCCTAATGCATCTGCAATGTCCCTCATCCTTGCTACATAATCAAAAATGGATTGAGAAGCCTTCTTCTTGAATGTGGTAAATTCTACCCACAAAGATGCCTTCATTGACTTTGTAGTGTTTTGGAAATACTCCTCCAAAGCATTCCATATGTCACTTGCACTTTCAAGTCCTCTAATGTGAGGTAGCAAGTAATCATTGACTCCCATGTAGATAATGCTCCTAGCTTGAGCATCTTTCTTCATCCACATCTTCAAATCTGAGAGCTCATCCCTAGTTGGAACACTAGGATCTCTGAATTCTAGTTTTTCTTCTTCATCTATAATGTATCCTATCAAGTCCTTGCTCATAAGATGAGCTTCCATCCTCATTGACCAAGCAGGATAGTTTTCTCTATCAAATTTCTCTATCTGAAGAGAATCTCCCATCCTTTCTTTACCACTGTATTAAATTCTTCAAGCTTTGTGAGGAATAAGTGTACCTTTACTTCGAATGTAGTTCCTTTTGGTCTTCTTGATAACTTCAGGATTCCTTCTCTAGCTTTCACTTCAATCTTTCACCTTTTGAACCTTCAAAGGTTGATTTCTGTATAACTGCAACAGTCGGGGTCCTTCTTTCTTCAATTGTGATGGCTCGTGCTCTGATACCACTGATGGAGAGTGTTAATATCCAAAAGAACAAGTTATCCTTGATGTTAGAGCACCTCTATATCAAGAAAAACCCAAATCCTCAATCAATTTTGGAAGACTAATGCCAAATTACCAATATTCGCACTAACTGTGAAGAGAGTGATTATTCAGAAAAGTCCGTTGCACTTAATTCACTCATTGAGTGATCAAATGTGTAAAGTTTTCAATAAAACTCCAAGTTAAACTTTCTCAAAAGGTTTAGTAAAACTTGAGATTTACTCCAAACAATTCACCTATGTCTAAAACTGTACTTCTATACTGTCGACTTTGACACCTGCAAATTCTTATGCATAGTTCTCTTAAGAACCCATTTATTCAAATGCTTTTAGCCATAGGTAGCTTACCTTCCAACTTAAAGAATGAGTGCTTGTTTGATGAACACTTTACACTATGGAAGGAGAACTGACCAAAACATTAACATCAAATTTGCACCTGCTGCAAACTTCTCTTCTTCACATTTACACATGTAAATGTTCCTATTTAAAATTCTCTCAGCCTGATCACAATTAGGATCTGAAAATTTATACAGAGGTCATTGTTGCTCTAGCACAATGGTAAGTACCACGCCTCCTTAATGTCAATCCACGGAAGAGATAGGAGTGATATGAGGATCCTGAATGTGAGATGTAGTGAGACTCAAGGTGAGAAGCATAGAGATGCACACACACACACACATGTAAGAGACAAGCAAGACACAATGGAAGATAGGAAAAATAGACTCTATTACTCAAGATCTCAATTACAAACTTAAAATAGATCTAAGCTCACACTAGCCAACACTAACCAACCTCAAAAATGAGCTCTCTAGCTCTCTTTATAGTCTTTTGACTAGTTTTGGCCAGTTTCACATCTAGTGTCCGGCATAGTTAAAAAATTGGTTCTAGGTACTATTTAGAGGTCTAAACGAGGTCTAAAAATAACCAAAATTGGTAGCCTCATTCTACCTAAGCTCCTCAAGCTTAAGGACTCCTCGGCTTGCACAAAATGCTACTAATTACAAAAATGGTTGTTCTATGTTACATATGATACAAGAGTGATGAGAGAGTTTCGGAAAAGTATTATGAAACATATTTCTTTGAAAAAATAATCCACTTGGCTCCCCACTACTTCATTGCAATCCGCCTTCACATACTCCCTCGTCGTCTGTGCCTCTGGTTACTACCAACACCCCCCTCCCTCTCGCTTCTATCGTCCTCGAGAGAACCTTGTTGCCGGGTCTGTTTGATATAGTTTTGTAGGAGGTCATGAGCGAGGGTGTGCTCTAAAATGCGAATACCTCTTGCAAGATCTGCTTCAAGTTTTTCCCAATCTATGGGTTGAGGTTCATCTGGCGGCAAGAGTCTATAGTGCGTGGAGTACACCAGTTGTTCACAGGCAAATAATTGGAGTAGGTGTGTGTGCCTGCTTATGAACACCTCTGAATGGTACTCCCAAAAGCCGGTAGTAAACATCTCTTCAAATGTCATTTTATAGCATGCCAGTAAATGCTTGATTCGACAGTGCTAGGCATAACATGAATCAAGGAGTGCCAGGCATAACACACCTGGAGCGATGGTGTCATGCTCATATCATATGCTAAATCCTGATTACCATGCTTGAATCATGGGGTGTTAACGTGTGGTGCCTTGATGCGATGGAAGAGTTTAAAAACAATTTGCATCATGTCAAATACTTTGATAGTCATATGCACGGCAACATCATCCATGCGGCATAAGCAGGGGAGCCAGTGGCAAATCGTTGCCATCATGTATCCTACTATGGGTGGTCTACAGGGTGACGTGAAATAGGGGTAATTAAGCCAGTCCTGGCACTGCTTATTATTCTGCACTTTGATTGCAAAGACCTTCCATGAATAGCATCTGGTATTGGTCCCCAACATGGGTTATACTTCAAATGCAGTGGTGCCTTGACCCATGTGCTCATCATTTTTGGATATTGTTGTAATAATTCCTGGTGCCAAGTTCGAAAGATTTCTCCACTCTGTGCTTTTGATGGCAAGTCATCAGGATCAAATTGAGTTGCATGTGAGGGTTTCTTGCATGTCTCCTTTTCGATCGCCAATTGATATTCTGCCATTAGCATGAAATATGGCTTACATTGTAGCTCATGGACAGATATATACCTTCGAGGGGCCAAGTGAGCGAAGTAAGGGGATTGTAAAATGTGTTCCTCTATCATAGCCATGGCGTGTAATTGAGCCTCCACACGTGCTGAGTGGTTCTATCCAAGTTCTTCTACGGTCTTCATCCATGCGAGGGTAGGGAGTTCAAAGGTGGTCTGGCCTTCAGCCGTGACACGTCCGCCTGGGATGGGTTGTGGTTCGTAGGCTTCTTCATACCTTTCCTCCATCTAGATAGATACAGTTTCTTCCTCCGTTGGGAGTTCAAGTGGGGAATCAGGCATAGGGGGTTCAGAAAAGGCAGTAATTTGTGCTTGAAGGGTAAGTACCTAAGCGTGTAAAGCATTGAGTTCCTCTATGATCTCTGGAGGTGTGGCCTCAGGAGCTGGTGGTGCTTGTTGTGTAGGTGTTCACAACTGTAGCATTTTATGGTCTTCCTTGAGCTTCTGATATGCCTCATTCATACTGTCATAATCTTCTAGTAGTCTGACATGGTCTTCCAATAATATCTTCATAGATTCAGAGGGGACAGCTTTAAAGCAGTTGCGACTCAGAGGTTCATCCGGTTGGTCTAAAGCGGCTTCGAGGTTTTCTCTGTTTTGTTCCTGCAATCGTTGGTTCTCTTCTTTGGCTGTTGCTAGGTGGCATCCTAGTAGTCCCATGTTTCGAGTGAGTGTCGCATTTCGAATGTTTTGAGCCCTTAACAAATTATCGATATCCATAATGGCTTCCTTTGTCTTTTGTTCACTTTCTAGTTTGAGTGTATGGTAGGCCTGGCGTAGCTCTTGATAGCGTGTGTTAAGGGAGGCGTTCTCAATTGATAATAAGTTTAGTTGCACCTGTAAATCTGTGGTTGTCTGTTGTAGCGTCTGGTAGCTAGTTCCAAGAGATGCAAATTCATCTCTAACTTGTGTCATGCACAAAAACATTTGACAGAATGCGGTGTCGATTGTGGGTGACAATATTGTGAGTGAGTGAATATGCTATGGGTGTGGGTGTTGATGCAAGGGGAAGGGGAAATAGGGATGGGAAAGTGGATGTAGTGGTGACTGTGGAGAAATGTGATGTGCCTAAATGTGGTGGTGAAATGGATGAGATGAGTGGTGGTGCAGTGGGTGGCGATATGTCCATGTCACTGGATATGGTGTCGAGTGCAGTGACCGTGAAGAGTGGAGTGATAGTGGGTGCTTGAGTGGGTGTGAATACAGGATTTACAAAGGTTGAGGAATAAATTACGGACTGTGTTTCTCGTATTGCTTGTTGGAGAGGGGAGGAGAGAGGGAATTCAATGGGATGGGGAGGTGAGATGGGTGAGAAGGTCATGGGAGGGGGAAATGGGAATAGGGGTCTGGGAGGAGTGGGGAAATAAGGAAAGGATGGAGTGAGAAATGGGTTGGATGGAATGGTGGTAGCTAGGGAAGGGAGGATAGGTGGGAGGGTTACAAGAAGAGTTTGTGGGGTTGAGGCAACTAGGGCTTCTGCAACAGCACCTTCGAGAGACATGGATGATCTTGGAAAGGTAGGGTGTACAGGAGAGAAGGAGGTGCGGGAGGTGAAAGAGCAACAGGTGTAGCAGTGGGTACTTTGACAACAGTAGTTGTATTTACAGTAGAAGGATGAGGTGGGAAATCAATCATGATGGTTGCTTCTTCAATGGGGTTTTCTGGAAGGAGTCGTGCTTCTCTGACCTGGTGTGAGGAGTGGGCATCCATTGGTACACGAATATACTGACCCGGTTTTGATAGCAAGTGTATTCATCGTGGGCCGAACTTTGGTAGTGGTTTCCTCTGCAAATAGCAAAGTGCTTCATTGGTTCCCACTGACTTAACCAATTCTCTGAAACCTTGAATATAAGCTTCTTCGAATCCTCTTGTGGCAAGTTCCTGTTCTACAATTGCTTGACTTTCTTCTTCTGAGATGTTGAAGCTCAAGGTCAAGGACAAAGCACAGGAGCACATCAAAGAGGTGGACACATAAGAAGAAGGAGCACGTAGGGAACTCCAAGAAGTACATGTCAAATTCTCAGAAGAAATCCCTACAAAAATAGTGATTTCCATCACTAAAAACCATTGTAAATACCATTTTCCCTTTTTGTAACTCCGTTTTGTTCAAGCCGAGGAGTCCTCGAGCTTGAGGAGTATTAGAAGTATCATCCTACCAATTTTCATAATTTTTAGACTTTGTTTGAGCCCTCAAATAAGCCCTGGAACCTAATTTTTAACTAGGCCAGACACTAGGTCTGGATAGTGCCAAAACTAGTCAAAAAACTATAAAAAGAGCTAGAGAGCTCATTTTTGAGGTTAGCTTGTTAGAGAATAGAACTTTTGTAAGAGAACTCTTTGTAATAGAAGCTTTCCATTGTTCCTCTCTTGATCTTGCCTTGTGTGCGTGTGTGTGTATGTGTGTGCATGTTTGAGTGCTTTCACTCACACACTTGTGCCTTCACTTGTTCGTGGCCTTCACACCGGTCCTCACGTCTCCGCGGATTGAAAAGTAAAGGAGGTGGTGCTTACGCTTGAGGTAAACTATAAAAAGAGCTAGAGAGCTCATTTTTGAGGTTAGCTTGTTAGAGAATAGAGCTTTTGTAAGAGAACTCTTTGTAATAGAAGCTTTCCATTGTTCCTCTCTTGATCTTGCCTTGTGTGCGTATGTGTGTGTATGTGTGTGCATGTTTGAGTGCTTTCACTCACACACTTGTGCCTTCACTTGTTCGTGGTCTTCACACTGGTCCTCACGTCTTTGCGGATTGAAAAGTAAAGGAGGTGGTGCTTACGCTTGAGCTACACCAAATTTTGGCACCGTGCCAGGGAGAGAGCTTCGAGGACGAGCGTTGTGATGGTAAGATCGTAGATTTGCGACGTTGGAAGGTAAAAAAACTGTCATTTTTGTTCATTTTCTGATTTTTCTTCTTCTTCATCATCACCATCTTCTTCCATCTTCTTCTTCATAGAAATTTCTTGTTTTTTAGTGCATTTTCACCATTTTCATACCATCTTTCATGCATTATTGTGCGAGGAGGAGTTAGGAAGTGCAAGAGAGAGCAAGCTCTTGTGTTTTTTCATGATTTTCTGCACATACGGAGCTCGCCATTGCTCGGTGCTCAGAAATTTGAATTTCCTGCCAAAAAAACACGATTTTAACAAAAAATCGCGATTTTCCTAAAATTCAAATTTTTTCAAAAAAATACGATTTTCTATTTCTCGCATAAAAGCCTTTTGAAAAGAACACGATTCTAGGGTCATTCTTAGAATCGCGATTCTGTGGTTGTGCTCAAAATCGCGATTCTCTAAATTTTTGAAAACCACGATTCTGAGCCAAAATCACGATTTTCAAGTAAAAACACGACTTTGATAAAACACGATTTTCATTGGGCTCAAAATCGCGATTTTCATAAATCATGATTTTTAGCAAAACACAATTTTGGGAAAACACGATTCTCTGGTTGTGCTCAAAATCGCGATTCTCTAAATTTCTCAAAAACACGATTTTGAGCAAAAACACGATTCTCTGTTGGCAATCGTGATTTTCAAAAACACGATTTTCATCCAAAATCGTGATCTTCATGTCAACAACACGATTCTGAGAAGACACGATTTTCAGTGGGCTCAAAATCGTGATTTTCACAAATCACGATTTTCAGCCAAAAACACGATTTTGTGAAAACACGCTTCTCTATGGCTCCAAAATCGCGATTTTCACGATTTTAGAAAACACGATTTTCACTACGGTACAAAATCGCGATTTTCAAAATACGATTTTCATAACACGATTTTCAACCAAAATCGCGATTTTCATGTCAAAAACACGATTTTGAGAAAAGACGCTTTTCATTCAAAATCGCAATTCTGTGATCATTCTCAAAATCGCGTTTTTCACGATTCCCACTCAAAATCGCGTTTTTCAAGATTTTCATGACACGATTTTCAAGCTCGACTCAGCATCGCGATTGTCTCACAACATCACGATTGTCTAGTCTCCAGGATCGTGATTTTCATCAGTGCTCAGCATCACGATTTTCATGATTTCACAAAATCGTGATTTTCACGGTTGCTTAGCATTGCGATTTTCATGATCCTTCAAAATCGCGATTTTCATAAGAGCTCAGCATCGCGATTTTCAGACCCCTAAAAATCGCAATTTTCATTCAAAATTGTGATTTCCAAGGTTGTCCAAAATCGCGATTTTCACACAAATCATGATTTTTCCAAAAGATCCTATAACTTTTTCATCAAAAGTCCATTTTTTGAGCTCTTTAGCTCGTTGGAAAGCTCGTTTCGAATCCTACAAGGCCTCAACTAAGGCAATGATTTTCAGATAGAGAAATTTGAAGTTGACCCTCAAGTAGGACCAGGAACCCAAGGGGAATCCAAAGGATTTTGAACCATACCAAGGAGAAATTTTGGACTCTTAACCAAAGCTTATGAACCTGAGATCTGGTAGACACCTAGGCAAGGATAGACAAAGCATTAGATCTTCTGAGGCTAGTGTCAATCATATAGCTAAGTCTTGGGCACAACAACTAAGTGGTTATCCTTACGTACTAAGCTCTGACACAAGTGACTTGGAAATGTCTTTTAGCATGGGGAAACCTGCAGGAACCTCAGGCACTGCCTATTTACAAACACGAGAAGGTCCCTATAAGACACAGTTGGAATATATTCGGACCATCCGATTAGGTGCTCGCATCTATAAGGATGGCTTGAGGCGATCAGTGGTCCAACTCGAAAATCCACATCAACCCTTTGTACTTGAACACCCAGTAGTCAAGTTCGAAGAGGGTTCATATATTGATAAGGAAAGAACCATGTATGTGGTCACCAACCTACCAGATAGGACCGATGAGTTTGGAAATATCATTCCTGAGAATGAGATAGGAGACCTAGAACAAGGAAATGTAGGACAAGGACCCCAGACTCCTAGAGGTAAGTCAGTTTTGACCAGAGTGATCACTCCAGATTGGATCCCTCAAGTCATCATCTACGAGCTCAAGGATCCAGAGATACCAGGCAAAGTTGTCTACCTAGATAACACATCAAAGAAAATATTCTTGGTAACAGAACATGATAGACACGCATATACTTGGAAGAGTGAATTGATTTTCCCTCCACCAAGATCCAATGTTTCCCATGGCCTCCAAGGAGTAGGACCATCCCAAGCTCATGAAACCCAAAGAGAAATAACTAGAGAGAGAGACCTGAGGTAAGTTTTGCACACACTGTGGGCAGAAATAGGTCAAGATTTGAAAATGAAAGACCTGAAAGAGAGAGACATCAAGCACATAGGCAACAAAGGGATGAGCATGATTTTCCATTGTCAAGACCCTGAGAGCACCCAAGAACTCTTAGACCCACTCAAGTGATCAAGGCAATGAAGAATTATTATGACGGGACAGGAGATCCTTATGATCATGTGGCCAAGTTCAAACAAGTGTTAAGAGCCGAACAGGTTGAGGATTTGTTCACCCAGTACGATGCATTTGGTTTGACTCTTAAGGGCACTGCCTTAGCTTAGTTAGCTTGGTTTCAACCACTGAGTAGTTGCAACTATCGTGATATAGGTCAACTACTAGACGAATTCATTGTAGAATTTTCCAAGAGTGGTATTAGGCATAACACATCATCTTTGATCCACAGCTTCAAGCAGACACCCCAAGAAACAGTGCGACTAGCAGGTAGAAGGTTCAAACAATACATAGAAAGATGCCCTGCTCCAGAGTTACCCACACCAGCCAAACAAGTGGCTTTGTTTTTAGATGGCTTACTAAGCACCAAGTTAAGATCATATGTGTACTTGAAAGAGCCTAGAAGCATAGAGGAGTGTGTGCGGACCTGCATTGACATAGAAGACAACTTGGGTGAAGAGTTAGGATTATCCAAACTCTATAAAGACTCGGACAGTTCTACTAGTCATACTTCCAGAGCCTCGACTGAGCTGGATGAGATAGCAGAGCAAGTTGCCAAGAAGCTAGGAGTTCAAAATAAACAAATACCAAGAGTCACCTCATTGAACCGGTGTTACACTTGTGGAGGCGACCACATGGCTAATGTATGCCCATTGCACAACCAGAACATGAGAGAAAGGAATGCTCCATATTGCTGATACTACTGCTTGTTTTGTGTCGTCTGGTGTGCTCGTCGGTCTAGGTTCCTCCGTCGTGGGTGACTCCTTTGTGGTTGGGGTTGAGAGGTCGGATGGACACTCTGCTTTGGAAAAGAAGGGAGGTCCAACATTGCAAAACTTGCCCATTATGAAGTGAAGCATTTTGTACCATAAATCTAGGCCAGTCCACAATAAGTGTGGAAGGATGGGCACTACAGGCTATAGTGCCCATTTGGTCGTTGATGCAGTCCACCTGATCGCTGATGTAACCCACCTGACCGTTGCTCGAAGACCGGGGAAAAATCTATTGATGTTCTTTTGTCTGGCAACTATCCATCGCCAAGCTCTCATGGGATGACTTTGGAAGGAGCGTGCTTAGCCGAGGGATCTGGCCGAAAATGTTTCGGTCCTCCGTCGCATGCGTTTCATAAGGTCTAGGGGTACATATCTCAGGCGGAGTGTTGTTAGGGAAGTCAAGCGGTATCACTCGTTGCTGGTCTAAGGTTCCAATCTGCAAGGAGCCTTGTCTAAGATTTAGGTCCACTGAGTGATCATATAGCCAATCTTGGCCAAGGATTACGGGTTCTATCAGGTCATCATCATGGCACACTAGTAGCTTCGTTGTCATGGTCACTTCCTGTATGAGGATAGGAAGGTCCACCTCACCCATGCAAGGGGTTTCCATGCCTCTTAGCCCTATGAGGTATGCCTCAATTGGCTTCATTTCTATTCCTGAGTCCTTATAGTGGGACCATCTAATCGCACTAGTCGTAGCACCTGAATCAATTAAAGCCCTGAGCTCGTGGCAAGGGTTGTCATGCTCTAACCTGATTGTAATGAATGGTCTCTTGTCCACTATGCTAAGATGAGTAATTGACTTTGCTTGACACATGGCCATGGGGTATCTGGGTGTTATTTCGAGATGGTTATAATGTTCTCTCCCTAGTCATTGTCTTCTTAGCTTCATGCACTTAATGTGTTCTATAGCTTCTGTTTGAGGTTCAGCGCGTATTCTTTGTTCTTCCTCCTGCGCTTCTTTGCCAACGTGAGCCGTCTAAGCATATCCTCAGTAAGAGGTTCCTGACTCTATAGCCACTAATGTAATTAGACATTATGTCTCCTTCTAGGGTGGTTAATTGTACTGCTCCACTTGTTGAGAGTCTGTTAATGATCATAGGTCCATAACCTCGCTTTTATAATTTATGTGCATGTTGTTTTAGCGTATACACTAGGACTAAATCTCCTTCTTTTAAGCCTTTATCTTTCACATGTGCATCGAAATAGGCTTTCTGTCGCTTCTTTGCTGCATATATACCTGCTGCTGCTTTCAGCCTAGTTTCTTCTAATCGATCCAAGTCCATTATTCTTGATGATAATTCATGGCCGGTCCACTGATGTTCTTGTGCAACCTTAAGGGTGGGTATCAAGAATTCCAAAGGAAGCACAGCATTTTGATCAAAAACCATCTGAAAGGGACTTGCATTGAGTACGGTCTTGTAGGCCACTCTATATGCCCAAACAGTGTGGTGTAACTGTTTGTCCCAATCTGAACGTTCGTTGTTCACGAGTTTCGTCAATATGTTACAAAGGATCTTGTTCGTACTTTCTGTTTGACCATTGGCCTGAGGATGATATGGTGCGGATTTCTTGTGAATCACCATAAAATCCTGTAACCAATATTCAATGACCTGATTTAGAGAGTGAGTTCCTCGATCCCTCACTAACTTTATAGGCGGACCATATCTTGTGAAGACATTTTCAAATAAGAATTTTTCAGTCGTGTGTGCATCATTCTTTTTCGTGGCCTTAGCCTCTGCCCATTCGGTAAGATAATATATCACTACAATAATGTATTCCGCATGAGTACCTTTTCTTGGGGGGTTAATGGGTCCAACAAAGTCTATACCCCACTTAGAAAATGCATGTCCTCCCATCATGGGTTTCAATGGCATTTCATCTCTGCGAGTAGGAAACAGAGTTCTCTGGCACACATCATATCTCTTAACATAGGTATGTGCATCCATGTGAAGAGTGGGCCACCATAATCCTGTAAACAGTATGGCTTTGATTATCCTATCGGGGCCAAAATGACCTCCTGCAGCACCTTGGTGTGCAGTCTCTAGTACGCTCAAATAATCGCTTTCATGAACACATTGTCTTAAGTATCTATCTCGTCCTTGTTTGTATAGATTGTCACCAATAAGTGAATAGTCTTGAGCTTCCTGCTCTAGACTGTGTTTTTGTGCTAAGGTCATCCCTTGAGGGAATGTTTTCGTCCTCAAGTATGTCACTAATGGTTCACTCCATTCTGGTATGAGAGACATATGATATAAGGTGGCATGTTCTACCGGTGGTCTTTCACAACAAACAAGACATTCTCTATACCACTTGTAGACATCTGCTTCCATAGAAGGCCAATATACTCCTAGTCTATGTAGAGTCTACAATGTACGATGTTTCGAATGATTCATCTACACAACAAGCAAGAATCTTTCGATTATCCTATTTATATATACTTCTTGTTATTATTTGATATCTCTGAGACTTGGTAATCTCTCCTTCTTTGATCCTTATCCTAGGATTCTTGGGTCCAAACGTGAGAATAGGGACAGTAGGCCATTCTGGTATGATATCAAGGTTAAACAGGTATGCATTGGGTAATTCATCTGCTATTCCTTGAGGATCTTCTCCTGTGGTTAATCTTGAGAGGTGGTCTGCTCTAAGATGGGTCTTTCCTTTCCTCACTACTACTTCAAAGTCGTACTCCATGAGTAATAGAAACCAATGTATCAGTCGTCCTGTGTTACAAGGCTTATTGATTAAGTAATAATGCTTGATGATCCATATAGAACTTGAACTTATTTGCCAACAAATAATGCCTGAATTTCTTTACTACGTAGATCATTCCTAATCCTTCTCATTCTATAGTGGTGTAATTTCTTTCTGATGCATTGAATTGTCTGCTCGCATAGCGAGGAGATCTGCATTACCTTCATTCATGGTGCCAACACACATCCTATGGCATAGTTGGATGCATCCACATGTACATGGAATGGCTTGCTCCAATCTGGGGTTGTTAATATAGGTGCTCAGCACAAACGTCATTTAATTTCATTGAATGAATTCTAATACTCATCTATCCATTCAAACTTGGTCAAAAGAGAGTACAAAGGCTTAGCTATGATGGCATACATGTGTATGAATCGTGTGTAATAAACACAATGACCCATGAATGCATGTACCTCTTTTATTATTTGGCCTAGCTAGGTCTACAATTACTTTCACTTTTTCCTCATCTGTAGAGATTTCGTTCTTTGACACAATGTGTCCTAGAATTTTGTCTCGTCTAACCATGAAAACACACTTTTCTGGGTTCAAACAAACTTGATATTCTCAATATTTGTCAAATAATTGCCTTAGTTCTGGGATATGAGTCTGCCTCATATGCGAATGAGTACATATATCATCAACATAGACTTCCAAATCCTTGTGTAAGAATTCCTTGAAAACGTGACACATAAGTCATTGGAAAGTGGCGAGTGCATTTGTTAGCCCAAATGGCATCACACAAAATGCAAATATGCCCCATTCTATGGCAAAAGCCATCTTGTGTTGATCTTCTAGAGCAATGGCTACTTGATTATAGCCTGAGAAACCATCAAGAAAGCTATAAACTTCCTTGCCCGCAACTCTTTCCAATAAGTGTTCCGTGATAGGAAGAGGATAACTCTCTCTAATCGTGGCGGCATTAACTTTTTTAAGGTTAATACACACATGCAATTTTCCATTCTTCTTTGGCACAACCACAATCGGGGATACCCATTTGGTATGCTCAATTTCGTAAATGAATCCTGCTTCTATCAAACAATCTATTTCCTCTTTAATCTTACTAGCGTAGTTATCATTGTAAGTGTATGGTTTCTGTTTTGTAGGCTTTGTATCTGGAGTCATAGGGATTCTATGGGAGCATATATCTAGGTCTACTCCTTTCAAGTCTTTGTAACTCCAAGCGGACACATCTCTATATTCATGTAGTAGGGCAATTAACTCTTCTTCTTCTTCGTTCGTCAAAACATGTCCTATGTATGTACATTTCTCTTCTCCTTCCTCTATGGTAACTATGATTTTTTTGGTTTTCTCTCGATTATCATATACTCCTCCAACATCAGCTTTTCTTTTAGGCATTTGTACCATAATTGGTCTATCTTTTATTTCATACTTCTTGAAAATTCTCAGGTACTTCTATGAGTGGTTCTTCTTCTTCTTCTTCTTCTTCTTCTATCTTAGGTGATTTCTTTCTCTTCTTTTTTTTGCTTTCTGTATCTCTCATGGATGGCTCAAGTTGTTCCATTTGACTTTCTCATGCAACCATGAGGGGTCTGATTCCAATGAGTGTATTCATTGTGTTTCTTCTTGTGTTTTGTGGATGGTATTCCATTGTATTGGGGGTACATCTCGATGGGAATAGTCTTTAAGATTGACTTTAGGAGTCACTCCTAAATGTTTCAAGTACAACGAATCAGTTCCCCAATCTTGTACGATTTGCAACTAACACATGAATGGTCGTCCTAAGATCATCTCGTAAGCATGATTTTTCCCAAAATCACAAATGGCGAAATTATGTTCAAACTCTACACCACAAGTGGTGAGAGATATGCCTTATAGTAAGCCCAATGGTTTTTCTATATGTCGGTCAGCCATTTGTAGCTTCATCCTGGTGGGTCTTAATGCTGGTCTACCCCAATGTTTCCATAAAGCAGTAGTAGTGATGGCTACTCCGGCTCTTGAGCCTAAGATGTCTTTGGTGGTGTAGCCCTTGTGGGTTATTGGAAGATAAGTGTTACCTTCCTCTCCCTCGCTTACATCTCTGATCCGTTTTGCAGGTATCTCTAGTACCTTCTTGTGTGAACCTATCTACGAGTGAGTAGTAGCAAGCTTAGGGAATTGGTTTGCTACATGCTTCCACAATTCCCGTTTAAGCTTCAACAACTCCTCTAGAGTGAGATGGCACTGTACTTTGGTGTTCTTTATCACTTCTGTGTTTCTAGGGATTACTGATTCTTCATTCCTCACTATTATAGTGGGTGCTCTCATGCTAATAGACTTGGCTTCCCAAGGTCCTGTGAACTTAGGTAATTCTTGCAAAGAATTGGATTCAAAATATGTGTGTTCACCCAATTGTTCTTCCTCTACATCATTATAAATATAGGGAATGTCCTGGGGATAGTTCCTATAGGTCGTCTATTTCTTGAATAGGGGGATGGGTTCCTTGTTCTTTTCTCCACTTCTCTTCTTGGATTTCTCTTAGAAATTTGTGTGAATATTTATGTATGGAAGACAGGTTATCTTCTATCTCTATATTTGGTACTTGAGACAGGGATGGTGCATTCCTTTCTTATTTCTCAAGGTCATCCAGGTTCCTATGCAGATTCTTCTTCTCGTTGCTATTGACCATGTATTATAGCCTCTCTCGTAGTCCTTGAAAGTGTACTTCAGGTTTTGCCATGTTATTCCAATTAAGATAACAAGAGGCTTCGAACATAGTTTGTGCTAATTCTACCATCTTCATGCAAATTTTAGTCCTCTCAATTTCTAGATCCGCTCTTGGATAGTTCTTACTCATTTCAGCTATCTAGGGTCCTTCTTTTAATCTAGCCTGATATGCACGAAACATCATGTCTAAGTCTTTTGGCATGGGTTCAGCTAAAATTGATCTTGATCTCTGAGCTAGATTCTCCTGATTTGATTCTTGAGAAGTCAATTCTAGGATTTTGGCTCTCGATTCCTTTAAACTACCTTCCAATTCAGTTATCTTTCTACTCCATTTCCCCTTAATTCTTTCTTCTGAATCTTTCCAAGATTTCGTCTTTTTATTACTAGACTCTCCAACTTCACTAGTTCTGGCTATTATTTCAGGATTAAGTTGTTGGTTTTGTAAGAGCGCCTGGGCTCTTGTTATAGCTTGGATAAGCATGTATGTAGGGTTGGATCCATCTGCATTATGTACAATACCTATCATGTTGATCGGTGTCACTTTTGAGGCGTGAGCAGGGTTCTTAGGACAATCTTTGATGACATGCTCTTTACCACACTCGGCACAAAAACCTTGTATGTGATAGTATTGTGACTGTCTTGCTATTGGAGGATGTGGACAATCCTTTATGAAATGATCTCCTTGGCACCTAAAGCATGGTCCTCTAGGGCCCTGTGGTCTTTGCTGTCTTAACTCGGGTCGCAGATTAGGGTTGGTATACATCACATTAGCATAATCGGACTCCCAACTAGGCTCCAATGGTGGACTATGGTATTGATGTTTCCACATGTTCTTGTGACTCCGTGTAATATGCGGGTGGACTATCTACATGAGTAGAGTCGAAACTGTTAGAAGTAGGGTCACTTTCTGTAATCCGGGGTGAAGAAGCCACTAAAGCCCTATTGAGGTTTTCTTCTCCAAGAGCATATTTGACTGAGATGACATTTGCTAGTCGTGGTGGCTCCTGAGCTAAAATAAGTTGAGGTCTCTGAGTTTACTTCGCATACTCCTCATCAGCTTATGCAAAAACAAAACCCACTTTCTCTGCGCATGAAGTTCCAAGTTTGGAGCAGCAATCTGATACGGTTGGAGTCGGCTCACCCCTTCTTCTTACATCATTAGAATCGCCTTTTTTTTTCCTCTCTGTCGTATCTTATCTCTACAGCGATTCCCCCTTCGCAGCTTTCTCTTTTGCTCTTTAATCAATAATTCTCTCTCAGTAGATTGTGCCTCTCTCTATTTTCTCCTTTATGTCTCCTTTTCTGAATCGATCCCCTTCTTCTATCACTGCGCAACAGGGTCCTCTGTCAACAGTGGATCATATATGTCCTGAGCAACAGCAACCGAGAGCCCTTTGAAGTTGTATCCCCTTTTCTTGTTATGGCACTCCTCCCCTTCTGATCAAGGACAACCGTCTTCATGCCCCCTTTCATCTCCCCCCACACACGTCTCCCATGCAAAACTATTTTAGTAGGTGCGCATGCCAACGCAGACATCTCTTGTCGTGAGTAGAAGATTGAATCCCATGTTATCACCAAGTAAATCACCAAGTAAAGCTTCAGTTAAAGCTTCATGATCAATCATCTTCGTAGATATTTCAGCAAACTTAACATCAATATGAGACGTGTGACAATCATGAACCGCAAATAAAGTTGCATCAAGCACTTCTCCACATCACTTAGTTATAACAAGATGACAGCATAACGAATTACAAATGGGAGAAGGAAGAAACTCTTATGAAGAGCTATGAGCTTCGTCAATTTCTTGTTCTTCCTCTTGTCGCTCATACTCATCATTCTAAGCATATTATTCTGAAAATTGTTGATACTTCTCGTTTCTCTTTTTTTGTATATAGTTGAAGGTTCTCAACTAGAATACGGGGAGAAATTCTCTCCGACAGTGGTGTGATTCGTGTATCATCTCTCAATCGTACAGTACTGGCCACTAGGGTTGGCTTGCGGTTGTGTTACATTGGGACACACATTTGCCATATGATCACCACCAAAGGTGTAACAACGCTTGTTTGTTGTTAATCTAGGCATTTGCTTGCTAGAAACTCCTAGTTTCTGGGCCACTTTTTCTGCTAGGTCTTCTATCGAGCTAGAAAGTTTTGAGGATGCTAGAGATGAACAATCTGAGTCCTTATAGACTTTTGAGAGTTCTAACTCGTCTCCTAAGTTGTCCTCAATGTCTATACAAATTCTTACACATTGCTCTAGTGTTCTGGGTTCCTTCAAGTATACATAGGAGCATAGTTTAGAGTTCAAGAGGCCATCTAAAGGCAATGACACTTGCCTGGCTTGTGAGGGAAATTCTTGCATCGGACATCTCTCAACATATTGTCTAAACCTATGTCCTGCTAGCCTAACTATTTCTTGAGGGTTCTGTTTGAAGCAATGAATCAGCGAAGATGTATCATGCATGATTCCACTTTTGAAGAATTCCATGATGAATGACTCTACAATTGATGAATATCTCTAAATTGCCTTTGTTGCAATGGTTGGAACCAAGTTAAAGACGTGTTCTTTAACGTTAGTCCAAATGCATTGTATTGCATGAATATGTCTTCTACTTTCTTTGCTCTTAATACTTGCTTAAATTCCACAACATGGTCATAGGGATCTCCTGTCCCATCAAAGTAGTTTTTCATTGACTTTACTAATTGAGTGGGTCTTAGTATCCTTGGGTGTTCACGTGGTCTAGGTAAAGGAAAATCATCTCTACCACCTAGTATTCTTGCTTCCCTTTGTCTTTCCACTCTATCGGTGTCCATGGTTGGTCTATCTCTCCCTATGGGATGAGTGAAACTTACTTCTGGTCTCTCTTTGTTCTTCTCTCTTTGAGTACCATGGGCTGAGGATGTTCCAGCACCCTGATGGCTCGTGTTTACATTTATTCAAGACGGATGGAATACTAAATCACCTCTCCATATGTAGGTATTTCTCGCATGGTCTGGTACTACAAATACTCGTTCTGAAGTATCATCCAGGTATACAACTTTTTCGGGTGTATCTGGGTCCTTGAATTCGTAAATCATGATGGAGCCTACCTCACTAGGTTGTTCCATTCTATACCTCCAAAATGCTTCATCAGTAGAAACGACTCTATGCTTCTATTTTCTTGAGGGATCGAGTCTGGGATTAGTACTCTTGTTAGTACAGATTTCCCTCTAGGTGTCCTAGGTTCTTCTCCTAGTGGTTCTTTTCCGTGGGTTCTCGCTTCTGTATCTAGCTGAACTACACCAAACTCATTGGTATGATTAGGTTGTGTACTTATGATGTACATTGTTCCTTCTTTGTCTATGTATGCATCTCTCTCGAATTTCACCACTAGACGTTCCAATCCAATGGGTTGATCAGGGTTGTGCAATTGCACCACTGATCTTTGCAAACCATCCTCATAGATGCAAGCACCTAAGTGGTTGGTTCAGACATATTCTAATTGAGTTCGGTAGGGTCCTTTGGGTCTTTCCAAATATGCTATGTTTAACCCTCCTTCTGGTCTTTTTGTGCTAAAAGGCATTTCCGATTCACTGGTATCTGAGCCCAACTTGTAAGTATAGCTATTTAATTGTTGTGCCCACGAACGTGCAATAGTTCCTACACTTGATTTTGATGATCTAAGGCTTCGTCGGTCTGACTTACCTATATGCTTGCCCGATCTAAGGTTCATGAATTTACTTCTTGAGTCACTCAATACACACAATGATCATCAATGTCTCTTTGTTCTTTATTGCTTGTTTCTTTTTTCTTCCATTAAATTCTTGTCTTGTCTCAATGTTTACGTCAAGAGTCGATTTCTCGTTGTACTTTTGAGTTCTCATTCCGTCAAAATTAAATTCTTTCCTTTAGTTTTTCCGTATTGCACACTTTTATCTTAGTCTTGGACTTGAAAAATTAAGTCTCTTGAATTTGATGCGTTCCTATCATCATTTTGACTTAATCAACAATGCTAAACATTTCACCTAAGCTAATAATTGAGTGAGGGGGTTGAGTATTCTTCCAACCTCGAGTCAGCTTCTTTGATTGCCTTGATGCCCAAGAAGTTGCACTTCCCAAGCCTTGCTTTGATTGCCTTTGATATCCCTTACTAGACCTGTAAAAATCCAATGTTTAGACCAATTCTTAAATTGATGATCAAGCACTTTGATATATACACCTTTAAGGGTCCTTTGTCCTTGGCCCAAATTTTAATGCCCCCTGGATTTTCTAGTCCCAACAATGGGTCAACCTCAAATTTTCTTATCTAAAAAAAAACGTGTTCTTCTTGAGCTTTCTAATAAGCTATAAAGCTCAAAAAACGGACTTCGAATGAAAAAGATATGAATGTTCAGGTCCTCGGGGGTAAAAATTGACAAACAAGTTTTTCTTCAATTATGAGCTAAGGGGTCTCTAATGAGCTTAATCACCAAAAAATTTTCTCAAAATAGCCTCAAATTATCCCACAAAATTAAACCCTAAATTTGGTGTTTTGGGTGGACAATCGCGATGGTCTGTGATAATCACGGTGGTCTGGGACTGTCGTGATGGTCCAGTTGAACCGTCACGATGGTGTGGTACAATCGCGATGGTCCGATGGTGTGAGGCTTCGCGATGGTCTATCTATTGAGCAATCACGATGGCGTGGGCCTGTCGTGATGGTCAACGGGCAACGCAACCGTCACAATAGCGTGAGCCCATCGCAATGGTCACGGGGCGGGATGGCTTGAGCCAATCGTGATGGTCCGATTTTGAAGCATCACGATGGCGTACCTTGTATCGTCCCGATGGTCTATCCTGACACGTGGTAGGTGGATTGTCGCGATGGCATGGGTCAATCGCAATGGCATGGGGTTGATGGGATCCTCACGATGGTGAGTGACACTAACTTCAAGCTTCATATATTGGTCTTTTCTTCATTCTTTGACTTCAATCCTTTGTCCTTATCACCAATTGTTGATTGTCCTACACCAACACCATGTGCGATGCCTGGAACTTGGTGTGAAGCTCTTGAGAAGGATAGCACATTGTGGTGCATCATCATCAAAATACTTCACTGGTATCAGAGCATTTTGATGCAAAAGCTTTGTTCCTTTTGTGCAAGCGAAGCAAGCACCCACCCACCCACCCAAGGCTTTCTCCAAGGCTTAAGGCTTATGACTAAGGCAATGGCCAAGGCATAGATAGACCTTGGCATATTGTCCAAGGCTTAAGGATTACAACTAAGGTAGCAGCCAAGGCATAGACCCACCCACCCACCCAAGCCTTTCTTCAAGGCTTAAGGCTTATGACTAAGGCAGTGACCAAGGCATAGACCTTGGCATACCTTGTCATCTAAGTAATTGAAGTCACCATTGGTGTCGTTGGCTACGCGCAAAGGAGGACTTCAATGAGCAAGGAAGATGGAGGCTCCCGGTACTTCTCGAGAGGTCACCCATCCCAGTATTGTTCCCCCCGGAGCTCCCTTAACCATGGCAATCTCTTGCCACTAATCTACACTCATGTGGTGCTTGAAGAAGGGGAAAGACTAAGGTTCACATTATCTTCAACAAGTTTTGGGCCCTCAAAGCTTCATTCTTTGCTTTGAAAGCATATCTTTGAAGCATTTTTGGGGTGTTTTTTGGAGCCATTTTGGAGTATTTATGTGCATAGTTCTCTTCATAGAGGTCCAACAACATCAAGAAGAGTGTTCTTTGTGCTTCTTCAACAACAAAAGTTCACATTTTGGGGCTATGTTTTCAGTCACACTAGTTAATCTACAAGGTTCTTGAAAGGTTTTAGTTGTGGTGGCAGGAGCCACCACAAGTCTATGCAAGTTTTTTGAGCCTAAAGAACAGAGCTGACACATACTTGCAAGTATTATTGGCCAATTTTTGGGTAGTGAATTCAGCCTTGCAATGCTATTTTACTGCATATATTATGCACATACACACTATCTATGCTTTTGTGGATACCACTTATGTACTTCCATGTGGTCATTGATATAGCAGTTACATTTTGGCATAAAGCCTCTCAAGTTTAATAAAGAGGGTCATGGTGAGGTTTTATTAACTGGGAGACACCCAGATGTCAGGATCTCTTCAGTGATGCAGGTGGAAGACTTACCCAACCTCACCATAGGAGATATATGATAGTTTTTATAGGCGCTCGATAAGCCTAGTTGGCTTCTTTCAGGTAACTGATTATATGCAGTGGAGTCAGTGATTCACTATGCAGGTAAACATGTCAGTACTTGTAGTTTTATGAGATTTTGACACTAGTAATATGATCAATTTGCAGAGGATACTCTAGCAAAATTTTTCTAGTTTTTTTGGTTTTGACAACTATACAATGGTCAATTTAGTCCTTGATACAGTTATTGGTGTGAGCACATTTATCCTCACATAATCCTTTTGGTTGGTCATTAATGTCCATAAATTCATTTTTTTGGGAAGACTACCGAATTTTTCCCAAAATCTCATACTTGGTCATCCTTTTTTTAGCCTTAGTGGTGTTTGGACTCCTCTACCTCCATTATCATTCTATTCAATCCTCTATCATTATGGCATCAGAGGTCTCAGGCACATCTAGTAGATCAAGGTCTAATGCCAATGTTCAGAGGAGGAGCTATAACTTATAGGGCTAGGGCCATTTTGAGATTCAAAAATTTGATGGCTCAAACTTTTCTCTATGGAAGAATCAAATTAAAGATGTGCTAATTCAGAGGAGGCAATGGAAGCCAATAAATGGAATCTCAAAGAGGCATGCTGACATGGATGAAGATGATTGGGATGATTTAGATAAAATGGCTAGGTCTACCATTCAATTGCAGCTAGTAGATAATGTTTACTTTACAAAATTGGACTACAAAAGTGCCCAAGAGCTTTGGAAGAAGTTATGCAATACATATGAAAAAGAAACGACATCAAACAAAGTGTATCTAATGAGAAAGTTACATGATCTTCACATGAAGAATATAGACAATGTTGTTGCTCATATGAATGAGTTTGATGCTATATTCTCCTAGTTATAGGCTCAGAAAATGGACATGGATAATGAAATGAAAGAGGTCTTGTTGCTATGCACCTTGCCATCATCATGGGATACGTTTTGCACAGCTATTACCAATAGTGCACCTAGTGGTAAACTAGTTTATGGTGACATATGTGGAGCACTCTTGAGTGAGGAGATTCATAGAAAATCTATGGTTGGCACTCAAAGTGGAGATGCATATAATGTTCATGATTCTTACCAAGGAAAGAATCAATAATGTGGCAGGAGCAAGAATAAGGAAAAGTGAAATAAGAGTAGAAGTAAATCAAGGAAGAGGGATATCAAATGCCATTATTGTCATAAGAAAGGACATATGAACTAAGGAAAGAATCAATAATGTGGCAGGAGCAAGAATAAGGAAAAGTGAAATAAGAGTAGAAGTAAATCAAGGAAGAGGGATATCAAATGCCATTATTGTCATAAGAAAGGACATATGAACTTCCTTTATTTAATTCAAGTCCGGGAGAGTAGGCTATTGCCGAACTTCCTTTATATCAAAAAAAAAAAAAGAAAGATTGTTATGTGTTAAAGAATGCTTAAGGTAAAGGGAAAAATGTTGATGGGTATGTTAAACAGTTGCCTGCACCATCTACTTCAATCGTGAATATTGAAGAAATCAATGCTATTTTTTATGATGTTGATGTGTTGACACTTGATAGTAATGTGCCTACTGAGGCTCTTATGGATGATTCTCTTTCCCATGCATGGCTGCTAGATTCTAGTGCTTCTTTCCATATGATGCCACATAGAGAGTGGTTCTCTACTTATGCAGCAAAGTCTCTTGGTACTGTGAGACTTTGTGATTCTTATCAGTGTGACATTGTCGGGATTGAAGATGTGGTTGTGTAGTTCATTGATGGTTCAAAATTTACTATGCATAATGTATGCCATGTACCTCAACTTGATGACTTTTCTTACAAGGTAGTGTTATATGGTCAATCCTTTCGCATATCAAAGGGCAATATGGTTATTACAAAAGGAAGCAAAGTTGGCTCACTTTATCCTTTATTTGTATCATAGAAAGAACACTTGTTAGTTGTTACTGAATAGCCTATGGCTTGTATTTGGCATGGTTCTATGGACCATATATCTCATAGTGGAATGGAAAATCTTTCTTGTTTTGGCTACTTACCTCTATCATCTTTCTCTGATTTTTCATTTTGTGAGCATTGTCAATATGGAAAGCAAACCAGAAACCTGCATAAGACGCATATTGAATCTTCAATTCAACCTTTAGATCTCGTTCACATACATGTGTGTCGTCCTATGCGCACAAGGTCATTAGGTGGTTCTCTTTACCTTGTCAATTTCATAGATGATGCTACTAGAACAGTCTGCATATATCCTATCAAATCGAAGGAGGAGGTATTCCCTACTTTCAAAAAATGGCTTGCTTTAGTTGAGACTGCAAAAGGAACTAAGCTCAAAGCTTTACATTCACATAATGGGGATGAGTATACCTCACATGAATTCAGCCGTTTTTGCCAATCTAGAGGAATTCATAGAGATTTTATAGCTCCTTATACTCATTCCAGGATGGTGTAGCTAAAAGGATGAATAGAATTATTCAAGATAGAGTAATTTCTATGTTGCATCATGCAAACCTTTCACAAGGCTTTTGGTCAGAAGCTGAGGTTGAAGTGAGAAGAGTTATATTTGAGGATACTATTCCTCCAGTTAGCATGCATAAAAATGTTGCACATAGGGATGTTCAAGAGAATGCTCGATCACACCAGTATACAAATGTATCTTCTCTAAGTTAGATACATCCCTTCATCTGTATAAATCACTTCATACCTAGGAAATATGTGAGCTCACCTAAGTCACTCATATTGAACTCCTCTTGCATGTGTCTCTTGATCCTTTGAATGCCATTCAGGTCATCACCTATCAAAATAATATCATCTACATATACACATAGATATATAACCTCATTGTGATCCCTTTTGATGAATAGAAAAGGATCTGAGTTGCTAGGTTTGAACCCTTGATCTTGAAGGTATATAACCAACCTGTAATTACAAGCTCTAAGAGCTTGTTTCAATCCATACAATGCTTTCTTAAGTTTGCAAACATAAGATGCATGATTAGGGTTTTCAAAACCTGGAGGTTGTGACATGTGTACCTCTTCACTTATCCAACCATTTAGAATGCATTTTTTACATCAAGTTGGAGGAGTCTCCAATTTCTCGTAGCATCTACACTTATCAATGTTCTGATTGTAGTCATCTTTGCAACTGGTGAGAATGTTTCCTCATAGTCTATACCATGAGTTTGTGAGCATCATTTGGCAAGTAATTTTGCCTTGTACCTGCAAACTGATCCATTTGAGTTTCTTTGAGCTTTATGTACCCATCTGCAACCAATTACCTTTTGATTGGATGACATTGGAACCAAATCCCAAGTGTCCATCTCTTTCAATGCATCTATTTCTTCTTTCATGGCCTTTTCCCAATTAGGGTTTCCCTTTGCCTCTTCATAGGTTGAGGGTTCCTCTAAAATTGAGTCTTTTGCCAAGTAGATTGAATGCTTTGTAACAAATGTGCTAATTGATGAGAATCAGAATCAAGATCATATGGTAGAGTTACCTTCTGTTTGTCTTCATTATACCAAGACATGTGTTCTTCAAACACAACATCTCTACTTGTAGTGAATTGCTTGTTTAAAGGATTATAGAACCTGTAACCCATCTAAATCAAGTCATACCCAATAAACACTACCTTTGTTGCCCTTTCATCTAGTTTACCTCTTATTTGTGATGGTACATGAACATAAGCAAAACAACCAAACACCTTACAGTTTTGAAGACTAGGTTTTCTTCCATGCCATGCTTCATAAGGAGTCATACCTTGAAGTGATTTGGATGGTAGTCTATTGACAAGGTACACAAGAGTTAAAATAGCATTTGCCCATAGATAATGTGGCAACCTCTTCTCTTCAAGCATTGTTCTGGCTGATCCAACCAATGTCTTGTTTCTCCTCTCCACAATTCCATTCTTAGTCTCTTCCCTTTTGATGCCTTAACCTTGCAAGAACTCATCAAACTCTTTGGAGAAGTATTCTCCCCCTCCATCAGATCTGAGCTTCTTGATTGATCTACCTGTATGATTCTCCACATGTGCTAGATACTAATCAAGCACCTTAATCTTACTCTTGATAAAGTATAGAATAGTCCATCTAATATGTTCATCAATAAATGAGACGTAATACCTTAATCCTACCAATGAAGGTTCTTAATTTAGTACCCATACATCTATATGTACTAAGTCCAATAAGTTGGTGTGGATGTAGCCTTTGTGGTTGAATGGTTGTCTTTGTGCCTTCCCAATCTGACATGCATCACACCTGTTGATCATGTGTCCCTCTAATATGTTTGGTAGTCCAAGAACACTTTGATACCTGCATATATCCTTAAAGGTTCTTTCATTCACATGAGCAAGTCTCTTATGCCACACTTCAAGATCACTTAGGGTTTGTCTCTTACTTCAAAAGTAAAGAGTCTACCATGCTTCTCACCTCTGGCTATCTTCTTGAAGCCTTGACATGGATCTTCCACAAAAGCTCCATGTTGGTTTAACCTAATTTGCAAGCCTTTTTCAACTATTTGGCTTACACTTATTAGGTTTTTAGTGATAGTGACTACATAGAGAACCTTACTCAAAATGTTTGTCCTACCATTGGAAGCTTTGAAATTACCAATCTTCTCCACATTGTGCTTTGTGTTATCCCCTGTTTGAACTTCATGTCTATGCTTTGGACTTTCCAAATCAGATAGAAGAGCAATGTTGCATGCAACATGATTTGAACATTTGGAATCTATGTAGAACAAATGATCATCTTCTTTACCTTCTTTGTGACTTAGATTCATTAGAAGCAATAAGTCTTCATGTGCTTGATCTTTAGAATGATTGCTATAGTCCCTTCTATTATGGCCTCTATTGTTGTTGTTGAAGTTGTGTCCACCTCTACCTCTATTGCTGCCATATCCATCTCTTCCACTTCCTATCTGGGTCTTTCCATTGAACCAGCAATTGTGAGTGGTGTCATTGGTCTTATCACAGATGGCACGAGGTTGAACATTATGAACTTTGGCTTTGTCATGCTTTGGTCCTTTCTTCTTCCCTTTCCACTTGCTCTTGCTTGCGAAGTTGGCTTGGGAAGTCTCTTCTTCTTCTTATTCCTTCTTCTTGCCTTTCATTTTCATGTCCTTCTTATCTGCATATAAGTAGGTGAATTACCATGATAGGATTTACCTTCCTTTATGCTATTATTGGCCTCTTGATTGAAGAGTCATCCAAGAATGATGTTGAAGTGTGGAGTTTGCACATCCATGATGAGATCATAAGCTATGGTGAAATATTGCCATTCCTTATCACTTCTAATCTCATTAAGAATTTGCCTCATGATAGCCTCTTCTTCAATCAGCTCTCCAGTGGATGCTAACTGATCTGCAACCTCCTTGACCTTGGTAACAAACTCTATGATGGTTTGTTTAGGTGTCTTCTTCATTTGGTCAAACTCATTCCAAAGATGATTCTTTCTTGCTTTGGTACTAGCAGAGAAGAAAGTCTCTAGGGCATCCCAAGTCTCTTGAGATGTCTTGCATCCTCTAATATGTGGTAATGTAAAGTCAAAGATAGATTTTAGTATGTATGACCTTGCTTGAGCATCCCTTGTGCACCAAAGTGTGAGCTTATATGTCTCCTCTTGTGTAGGTCCTCCTTTGGATCTTGGAATAGGCATAGATTCATCACCTACTACAATTCCTTAAAGATTTCTACCTTGCAAATAGGCCTCCATTCTGATTTGCCAAGCTGCATAGTTGTGTAAATCAAGCTTCTCAATCATTGAGGGGAAGCCATCACCCATCTTGATCTAGCTCTGATACCACTAAAAGAACTTGGAGAAGTTAGTAGGAGGAAGAAAAATGAGTTGTAAAGCAACAAAGTTTGGTCCAACCAACCAGCACAAGAATATCCCTTGAGCTTATGGATACTCAGATAGACCCTATCGGCATGCGATAAGTGCAATGAAATGCACTATGTAATTTGGAGCACCAAGGAGAAAGAGTCGATACAAAACAAATAGGTTTGCACATTGTCTAGCTTAAAAAACTTTCTATCTTTGGATGAGACAATCAACTTCAAATGCCCAGCTAACATGATTAAAATTGGAAAAAGTCCTTTTGAAGGAGTAATACACATAAGGTGGAGTGTATAGAATTCATAAGATTACAACAAATAAGCAAAATATGCTTTTGGAATGAACCTCATACTCAACAGCGGTACCTCCTATTTTTCAAGAATGCGTAGAGATACACCCCGAGATAGAAAAACTAAGGTTTCTCTCAATCTAATGAACCAAATTCTTTGAAGATTCATACACATAAACTAAATACCAATATCTTTCCAATGAGTGCTCACGTATTCAACTTGGATCTCTATAGAGAGAGTAGTAGCCTCTGCAAGCTTATTGTTATTGAAGAAGATGATGCAGAAAAATGAAGGAGCAAGACAATGATGGCCACAAGTGTATGCATATTGCTTCCATGTAATGCACAAGTGATTTGAAGTCTTTATATAGACTCTTCAAGTGCTCCACGACTTCTACAAGTGGATTTAGAATTCAAATGAAGGCATTAAAGGTTGTTGAAGAGAATCAATTCACTTTCCTATAATCTAGGAAAAGTGAAGATCTAGATTGATCTACTTTTAGGTGATTGATTGATTCATTGATTGCAATTCAACCACCTAAAATTCTTGGAATTTTAGCTTTCTTTTTCCCCTTTTACATGTGTAAAGCTCTAGGCTTTTACAATGGTAAATGATCCATAAAAAATCTTTTAAAAAATTACAATAAATGAGCATGGGTAAAAGAACGCTTCAATGGTTATTTTGGCATAATCCAAACCATAATGTCTTGATGTAGATCAAATCCACCTCAAGCATAGTGTAAGCTTGATGTTCCAACACTTTCCAGCTTCAATTGCTAAGGCCACACTCTCTCAAACAATACTCACTAAAGGATTTCCTCAAGTGGAACTTGTGCTTTAACTAGAGGAACTCCTAGACAATAGTACAATCAACAAAGAGTGGAAGGTAGGTTTTAAATAAGTGATCTCTTAGAACAAATGAATGCATGCATGAGCAAAGATATATGAGAGAGAAACACATAAGAGATGAAAATAGTTCATACCTAGTGGGGATTCACATCCTCATGTTTCCCACAAACTTGGCTAGAGTAAAGCATGGCTATTATTCAAGGATTTCTTAGCCACACAATTGGAATCTAAGGTTTTATAACATTTTATTTCCATCAATTCCATTTTGTACCCAAAATGGAAATAAAAGGCATATTGGAAAGCTTCTCTAATGGTTGCTCCCACTGGAATCTATGTATTCAATACGTACTCATCCATATTTATTGATTACCCTTAAGAATACTTGCGGCAAGGAAAAAAAAGGTGGGGAACTTCTCACGTGTCCATTTTCTCCCATCATAGACATCTAACTCTGAAACCATTACTCCCATTAAATTATCATCATCCAAGTGACCATAGTTCATAAAATATGATGTTGCCTTGGTGGAGTAATAATATGAAAGACAATTATGAAACTCTATAGAGATAATAAACAATATAACATATATAAAATATCCATAAGGAAAATGATTAGAAAATCTTCTAGAATGAGAATGAAAGACTTTCCCTCATTCCACTCTAGGTATTTGTAGCCTTGGACGTACTCGCAACAAAGAGTTTTGGCCTAAACATTCTCATGTCTATGCAAATCCATCATCCTAGTTCACATCAAAGAAATATTTCATAGCATGAAATCTCTACATCCTACTAATCGATAATTGTGTGGTTTTCCATTCATATAATTTGGATTAAACTATATTAGAAGAGTCTTTTTTCACATTGTAGTACAAACACTATTATTTCTCTCCCACATAAGTTTACTATATGAATCCAAAAGAATTACTTCTTGAGACACATATAATCCATAGGTATCAATCTTCCTAAATGATGCTAGTCCATCATCCTCATGCATGAAAATCAAGTAAGAGGTTAATTCTATTAGTCAAATTTATCTTTATCTCTTCCAACTTTAAAGCAAGAAAATATTACTCAATTTTTAGTCTCACTAACATCAAAAATTAGATATTTTCCTCTAGTCAAAGGTATCACTAGAAATAAAAACGTCTCATCTAGAGACTTCAAGTGAGATTCATTTTGAACATTGTGAATAAATGATATCCATATTTCCTTTGAAAAAATAATGCCACTCCTATTTATGTAATGTAAAAGATAAAATGTAAATCTACACTATTCCTTTATAAGCAAGCTAGATTTACTTCTTATCTCTCATAGAATAATGGTGAGCACCATCATCGATGGAGATCCACCTCATAAACTTTTGTTTATTTTGAATTGTGTTTACCTACTTCTTTATTTGCTTGTTCTTGGATTGGCAACACCCCCCTCCTTCTCATGTCTATCGTCACTGATGGAACTTTGTGGTTGGGAATGGTCAATGCAATTTTGAATGATGACTTGCACCAAATTTTGCTCTACAATTTGTAGTCCATGTGATGGATCCTCTTCAAGTTTGTTTTAGTCTATAGGCCTTGGTGTATCCTATTGTTGCATGCAATAGTGTTTCTAATAGTGTATAGTCTCACAAGCAAAGAGTTGCAACAAATTGGTTGGATGAGATATGAACACTTTAGAGTGATATTCCTAAAATCCTATTGCCAACATATCTCGAAACATTTGCCTATAGCAAGAAGGAGGTACTTGATTTGATAGTTCCATGCATAATAGATTTTGACTAATGGGGTAGTCCTCATGTCACATACTAGATCTACATCTTCATGTTGAGATCCAAGCATATTGACATGTAGAGCCTTAACTTTTTTGAACACTTTGAACAGTGTTAGCATCACATGAAATATCTTGGTGCACATGCATGCAACTATATTATGTGATTTTTATAGGCTAAGCAACTAGTCTCGAGTTGTAGCAATCATATAAGACACAGTTGGGGGCCCTTGATGTGGCACTAGGTACAGATAGTTAATCCATTCTCTATGGTTGCGATTATTCTTGAATTTAATGGAAAAATATTTCCAATCTCTTCTTCATGGGAACAGGAGATAGCACAAATTATAGATTATGTGCAACAAGGCCTTGTTCCAGGTTTGTAACATCTCTAAATAGTCATTGAGAAGCTATGCCCACCAATTAAGTTGAAATATTATCCCTTGTCTTGTTGCCTCGAGTAGATTGTTTGATTCAAATTGGGTGGCAAATGTGGTGCATTGTCTACCAAGCTCTCTATCTTTGTGCTTTATTGTCTTAATAAGATAAATTATAGATAATATTGAAGTTCATATGTAATTAACTGGTGGTGAGGTGCCAGTTGTTGAAAGTATTTTGACTTCAGAATTGTATCTTCAAATAATGTGACTGTTGTTGGTTCAACTTTGACATGAGCAAAGTGTGTCTTTCTAGTCTCTTTGATTTGCTTTCACTAGGTGGCCCATTTCAGCTCAAAAATATCTTGGCCTTCTTCCTTGATACAACTATCGATTAAAGGTTGTGGCTCATTTTCCTCCTCATATGTCAAAGTGTCCAGGTTTACCACAATTCCACATCCTTTATTGTCATTACATGAATCATTTCTTTGTAAATTTCTATGGCCTCTTTAGCTCCCCCTGCCTCGAAACTGTCCTCTACCTATTTCATGATTCTGTTGTTGACCTTGGTCTTGATTATTGTGTCCTCTTCCACTTGTGAAGCCTCTACCTCTGCCTCTTCCTCTACCATAGTAGAATACCTCCTCAGAACTAGGTTTTCCTTGGGAGTTGGAGTCCTTACCTAGATTCTTTTCTTCAATAATCAACATGGACACCAAATCAACAAAATTCAAAATATTTTCCCTCGTCTAAATAGATGTTTTGAATTGCTTATATGCAGCTCTAAACCATGAAGGTAGAATTCCACCTTATCATCATCATCTGCATTCACTCCAATAGATGCAAGTGACTCACATATGCTTTTGATTTTCAAGGTGCACTTACCGACATCCCCTTTTTTTCTAGTGTATGCAGCTCGTTCTTGAGTTGCAATTTCTGTGCCTTTTTATTGGTCTCATATAATGTGACCAAACTATTCCAATCCTCTTTCGGAGTCTTGGCATCTTGTATATGCCCAATCATTCTATCTTGTATGCTAACAGATAGCCAATACATTACCTTTCGTGCTCCTTGATTCCATTCCTCATTTGCTCTTAATTGATCCATAGTCCAATTCCTCTCTAGTAACTGTAGAGCATTTTTGTTCTCTCATTTGATGTACTTGTAGTAGCCTTTTCGCATCAGGAAATTTGTCATTCTGAATTTCCAAGCATGGAAGTTGTTCTTGTCTAGCTTATCGCTCATAAGCTGCTTCATTCCATCCGCATTTTCCATTTTTGTAGCAATTCACAACACTGCAAAAACACTACAAGCAGTACTGCTTGAACACTATCACACTATTACATGACAGTTCGATTTTAGAAAAACATAGTTTTCATGTATCAACAGTATAAGGAATCACTTGAAGTTTTGGGTCTGCACTATTTGAGTGTTGCCAAACAGGATGCAAGTTACAGCTTTTCAAACTGACCTGGTTTTTTTATGGGCCCCACCTTGTGGGCTCAAAATGGAAGTCAAGATGGCTCTGAAACAAAAAATTGACAAAAACTAGTGTCCCTATAAAGGGATAACTCTCAAAATTATTTTGATGCCTTCTACCTTCACGCCAATTTTCATAGCAATCTGAGGTCGTTTGTGAATCACACTTTCTCCACACCTTCTCACGTATTCTTCACCGTCGACCTTCTCCACGAGCTCTTTATAGCCACATTGGCTTTAATACCACGTCACAAGCAAGGAGATATGGACGAGAGTTCACTCACACGCTCTCACACTCAAAGAGGAGCACACACGCATATTGAGGCAAGGAACAATGATCTTCTTCTTCTTCTTCTTCTATTACATAAAAGGAATGTACAAGAATGACCTTAAAACAGCAATACAACAAGTGCAATATATAAAGAACAGTACACAAGAAAAATCCTAATATCCACAAATGAGTGAGCTAGCAAGAAACAAATGTGCCATCACTCTTGGTAGATAAATCTAGTAAAGGTCAATGAAGTATCCCTGACATATACCAACGTGACCACTATACATGTCAAAGAAATGAAAAGTGATACATGTCATCACATGTTGAGCTTGATATCTCAAAAAAGGTAGGGAGTGACCTCAAAGCTCCTCAACTTATGCAATAACCAACCATATCACTTATCATTGCTTCAAGAACCCAAGGACCAAAGGAAGAGGATATAATAGAGGAGGATATGGAGATCTTAGAGGCAAATACAATAGTTATGGATACAATAATAACAACAACTGCAAAAACAACTATTGAAGTGCCTACAAAGAGACTACAACAACTACATTGATGATCAATCACAATAAGATTCACTTCAGCTTATAAACATGACAATGAATGGAGGTACATCAGATGAGAATGTATTATTTATGGTTCTGGATGTTCAAATAATGTAGCATGGAATGTAGCACTACTCTCATATTTGGAAGACCCCAAGAATAAGAATGAAGTAAAAACAAGAGATGAAACAAGGCACCCTATGGAGAAGATTGGAAATGTGAAGACATCAAATGGTAACATGAATTTTTTGAGCAGAGTTCTTTATGTACCTAGTACTAATAAGAGCTTGATAGATAGAAGTGGAAAAAGGTTTGCAGGTGAGGCTCATAAAATATGCAACTTATGTAGAACACCCATACCATGGATTCAAGAAGATAGCCAAAGGGGAAAAGAGAGGTAGGTTGTTCACAATTGAAATCCAAGATACAAGGAACATAGCATTCTTCAATTATGGCACTCAAACCCTATCAGAGTTCGAGGTTTGGCATAAAAGGTTGGCTCGCATTGGAGAGGGGACCTTTAAAAGATTCAGTAGAGATCAAGACTTGGATTACCTGATATTTTAAAGCAACATATGATTTACAAATGTAGTGCATGTCAATTTGGAAAATATCACATGCAACCATCACAAAGAAGGATACATACATGGAGACATCTTAGAGCTTGTCCACAATGATGTTTGGGGGCTAAGCAAGGAACGCTCTATCTCGGGGTCAAGGTATTATGTGTCTTTCATTGATGAGCGTAGCTCATCAACCAACTTTATTTTATGAAGCATAAAGATAAAGTGTTTACTTGTTTCAAAAAGTATATAGCATTAGTAGAGAATCAAATAGGTAGAACAGTGAAGAGGCTAAGGTCTGATGGAGGGGGAGAATATTTCTCCTACGAGGTTGATTCTTACTTGCAAAGAAGGGGAATGGAAAGAGAAATAACTATTAGATATACACCTGAGTAGCATGGGGTAGAAGGAAGAAGAACTAGGACCATTGTGGAAGCAGCTACATAGAGGTAGAATGCTCAATGGGGTAGAAGGAAGAAGAACTAGGACCATTATGGAAGCAACTACGTAGAGGTAGAATGCTCAATTAGAAAGAAGAAGAACTAGGACCATTGTGGAAGCAGGTACGTAGAGGTAGAATGCTCAATGATCAGAATTTTCCTAATTATTTGTGCGTAGAGGTAGTATGCATTTTACCTTAGTACTCTTTAAGAGTTCAATGTGTGGTGTACTCTTCACCCTTTTACTCATGGAAAATCTAATAGAAGTTGCCTTCTTAACAACGGAATCTCTTTCATATTCTCCTATGAACTGTGGCAATTCTGTGACATCTTCATCCTCTTCTTTTGTTGAGAGGTATATCCATGATGCGCTTTCATTCAAGGCATAATTAGTAAATACAGATTCTTCATTATCTTGAACATCTTTCAAGGTAGGTTCTTGTGTGTGTTTCCTTTCTTTCTTCCATCTTTCCTCTCATACTTGGTCCCACAAGTATTCTAACCATCTCACTTTAATTTTAGGTATCACCAAACTAATTTATACCTCTTCAACAAGTGGGCTCTACCTCATCAGCAATATGCTCTTTTTCTAAAGATTCAATTGAATCTAGCACTATTCGAGTCTCAATGGAATTTTCTTTGGGTTCTTTCTCTTTGATAGGTCTTTCCTAAGTTAATTGTAGCTCTTGCTCCATTACAAAAGTGAGAATGGTCTTTTGAACTAAAACAATGCTACTTCTCTTCCTAAGTAGGCTAGCTTCTTCAAGAATTTTCTGGAACAACTCAATAAGTTATTTGCACATGCTAAACCTTGGTTTCTCCAATTGGACACCAAGATAACACTGGCAATGTTTTTCTCACATGAGGAGTGTCTTTTACGTGAGCTTTCAAGGCTTTAAACAGCATTTTTAGATCCTCATGGAGGGGATCTATGGGCACAAAGCCTACTTCTTTTTTCTCTAGAATCTTTCTTAGTTTTAGATGCTATTTATTTTTCATGAGAAGCCTTTGTAAGTGCACCTTGTAGCTCTATTTCCAAGCTATTCCTTTTCTTTTTCGATTCTTGAACAACCATCTCCTCACATTGTCTCCAAGTCAAGTTTCTCCTTTTCTTCTTCTTATCCCTAGATAGCTCTTGATTGAGTGATTGAGAGAATGCTCTTTTTCAGTTGACTATTTGGACCCTTGTTGTTTATCATATTCACTACCACTTCCAATGATTTTCACAATTTTAAGTAGTGTGAACAGTATTCAGTGGATTCTATGGACAGTCTTTATAAGATGGAACTTCACAAAATCCTCACAATATCCTTCAATATTTGAGGTAAAGGTTCTAGAAGTTTTAGGGCAATCTTTCAAGAGGTGGTCACCAGAACATTGGTAGCATGGACATTTAGGAGCAAGTGCACTATTAGTGCCTTGTTGCCTTTGTATAGAAGCTCCTTTCTTTATGTAGTAGACTCTTGCACTAAAATTATTTGTCCAATATGGATTGTCATTAGTGTTTGCAGGATAAATATTCTCTTCATGATACAATTTACCCTCACTATATGTATCTTCTAGGTATAATAGCCTATTTTGTGCTTTGTTTAGCATGCTTGACTATACAACATTTGGGGATGGAGGTGTTTGTTGATCCAATACGAGTCTCACAAGCTCTTGATTGCCATGATTATATCTAGTTTGACCATAATAGCGTTCTTTGTAATATTGTTGCTAGTCTCTAGGTGGATTTACATATGCATCTGATGAAGCTCAAGGTCAAGAAGAAAATTAAAAGTGCATCAACGATGTGGACACACAGGAAGGAGCACGTAGGGAGCTCCAAGAAGTGTATGTCAAATTTTTCAAAAGAAATCCCTATAAAATAGTGATTTTCATCACTAAAAACCATTGTAAATATCATTTCACATTTTTGCAACTCCATTTTGTTCAAGCCGAGGATTCCTTGAGCTTGAGAAGTATTGGAAGTATCATCCTACCAATTTTCATAATTTTTAGACTTTGTTTGAGCCCTCAAATAAGCCTTGGAACCTAATTTTTAACTAGGCCGGACACTAGGTCTGGACAGGGCCAAAACTACTCAAAAAACTATAAAAAGAGCTAGAGAGCTCATTTTTTAGGTTGACTTGTTGTAGATTTCAGCTTTGTAATAGATTTCTTTTGTAATCAAAGTCCTTCCATTGTTCCTCTCTTTGATCTTGCCTTGTGTGTGTGTGTGTGTGTGTGTGTGTGTGTGTGTGTGTGCATGTATGTGCTTGACACTCACATTTGCTCACCACAATTGCTCACGATCTTCATATCGGTCCTCACGTCTCCCCGGATTGACAAGTAAAGGGGTGGTGCTTAAGTTTGAGCTACACCAAATTTTGGCACCATTGTTGAGGATTATATCTAGTTTGACCATAATAGGGTTCTTTGTAATATTGTTGCTAGTCTCTAGGTGGATTTACATATGCATCTCTAAGAGGATACATGGACCTAGGCTAATGATTATATGCATCTCTTGATTGCCATGATTATATCTAGTTTGACCATAATAGGGTTCTTTGTAATATTGTTGCTAGTCTCTAGGTGGATTTACATATGCATCTCTAAGAGGATACATAGACCTAGGCTGATATTGTTGTTTCTATTGATGCTATGGTTGCTGGTATTGTTGTTGAGGTATCCTATCGTAGTCTCTAGGTCGATACCTAAGCATCATATTGCATATATGTAGAATGATCTTTGTTATAGTTTTGGCATCTCCTAATCACTTGAGGTCTTTGTCCATAGGGCATGTTGTGTTGCTCTTTTGCTTTCTCTATTTGTAGCTTCTTAATTACCAAGTCATCTATTTCTTCCATTGAAGATCTTGTCAAGCTAAAGGAAGTTGAGGCTTCACTCTTAGTGTCAAAAGGTGAAATCTTCAGTTCTTAAGCAGCTATATTTTCCTCCAAATCTACACATTCTTTGATGCATTCATTGAAAGTTTTGAGCCTTTGAATGTATATGAGAGAGCTCAACCGCCCATTTATCAATACCTCCGAGAAAAGAGAGATCAATTTCTTTTGAGGTGGACTCTTGCCAGGTGATCATCGATCTACATATTGTTTAAATGATCTAGCCACAACTCTTACAGACTCATGATTGACTTGTTTGAAGCTATATGTCAAAGACATTGAGTCATGCATGAATCCTTGTTTTGAGAACTCACTGATAAAATCCTCCACAAGAGCATCAAAGTTTACAAAAATTCTTATTGTCAGTGATTGAAACCAAGACAATGTTGTCCATGCAAGAGTTAACCCAAAAGTTGCATATTGTGTGAAAAAATATGTAATTTCCGAGACTTGTTTAAACTTGTCTACATAACGGATCAATAGTCCCACTGTGGCAATTCTTCATGCACTTCACCACTCAAGATGGTCACAAGTGTCGTCTTGGGCCTTCCACTCTTAGCATAGGATTTGTCGCTTGAGGATTGGCTTCCTTGTTCACTTGTAGATTAGTTGGTGCTACTTAAGCATATTTATCTTTATGGTGGCACTCTTGCATGATATCTCTCTTGGGGCATTCCCTCAAACCTACAATTAACCTCTTCATCAGGTTGTCAAGTGGAAGCTCAAACGGATTAGTACTTGTCACTAGCCTACGTCTAGTTCCTTATAAATTAGATCCATCACAGCCTAACTTCCCTCAACCTGAAGGTTTGGGATTAGGACCAGAAAAATACTTTTTGGCTCAGTGATCTCTAAATAAGAATTTCCATACATTTTTTATTTCACATAATAAGCTATCTATGTACCTACTCTTGGTAGCATTATTAGACCAATAATGTTTTTAAGCTAACTTAATCACATAAATAAACTCCCAAGAGGGCTCATATTTCACCTAGCTAAGTTTGAATGCATCCTCAAGCATCACTCCATCTTTTGACATAGCTAGGACTTCAGGCGCTCTAATGTCCTCATCAATGTATCAATTGGGATCGCTACTTTTCCTTTGTCATTTGTATGTTCAAACTCAAAAGTGAGAATGTAGATCATTCTCTCGTTATCCTCGTACTAAGCATCACATAATTTGACCACAAGATATCGGCAACCATCAAGCGATCAGGTTTTTTAAGCCTAACCACTTTGCCATTTTGGCCCTCTAGGTAGATGCCTATCGTATGAGAATTGAAGTTTTGACATTGTAAGATTGTACGATAATACCTACTATATGGGCCCACATCATCAAGGTTGATTGGGTTAGCATGCATGTCCTTAGATGCAACCATTTGGTTCCAATCAAGCTCAAAATCTCTACTAGAGGAGGACTCATGTGTAAGACTATGATGTATATGGCTAGTTCCTACCAAAGAGATGTGCCTTTTGACCAACTTCTATTGGCCTAGAGTTTTGCCCCAGCTCAATTGCATGTCCAAAATATGAAAACAAATGGTTCGCATACTTTTGGGAGGGATAATGTGCATGTGTGCACTTTGTTTCCACATCAAAGTGAATATCCCCACAATGCTCACCTTTCACAAATCTAATCACAAATATCAAAAATAAAAGTGACGCCACTGAGTGATGTGTTTCCTTTCAGTACTCAAACAATTACAAGCTAACCTTCTCAAATCAATCAATGGAAATTTTGCTCCCCTTACAAAGATCTCTCAAGTGTGATGATGCAAGTCTTTATTTCCTTTTGTATGATGTTTATGTGTCTATGTCGATCACTCCCTAATATATGCATGTATAATGCCAAAATAGGTTAGAGCGGTTTGAACTTCAAAAAGATGAAGGATGAATGAGGAATGGACGAGGATGGTATTGAAGCAATGGGTGAATGGGTAAGGAGGTTATGTTGTGGGTTGTGAAATGGAAGTGATGGATCGGGGAAAATATTGTTCTTGGACTCTAAAGTTTGTGATAAACTCAACTATGGAAAACTTCAGTGGTGGTCTTTGAACTTTTAAGACCTTCCAATCCCAATGCAATGAGCTATTCTTGGCACAAAGTGCTTATGCTAGGAACCATTAGGAAGATCATAATATGGGCTCCAAACAAAGTACTTGTCACACAAGGTATGTGTGGACTTTCGATATTATTTGGGGTGAGAGAAGACTCCTTACATGCAACTTGTGGATCTCGAACACCTACATTGTGCAATATTCTAGAAACCCTTAATGATTCTAGGCAGCCTCGATTTAGTTGCACCTTTGATGGTTCCGAACTCTTGGGATAAGATCGAAGCAAAGAAAGAGGTTTAATCTCAATCAACTTAAGTTGAGGATAGTATCTTCTATTGCAAACGAAAGCACTTCTGACCCTCGTATGCAACTTCAATCTTCTTATTAGCATTTGATGCTCAATGAGTCACACGCTTTTCATATCATCTTTGATCCTCTTGAAATCCTATACAATTGCAATCCTCTCAAGCAAGAATATATATTCCTCTTGGGATCCCCTTCCATTATCCCTCAAAAGGTTTATTGGCAACACGAGGCATCTTTTGACAAAATTTTACTCATTATTCATACAAGATACATTTCTCCCAAAATTCTTTACATTTTTCTCAATCACAAGATACATGAGAAGGTGAGTTCCTTTTTTTGGTGCAAAAAAGCAATAAAAGCTCTATTTTACTTAATGCCCACAACGAGGATTTGCTTCTTCAAGAATATGTTCTTATCATAATTTTGGACCAATCTTATCTTGGATGGATTATCAATTAAGGTGATGTTACCATGTAACCTTTGGGATAAATATTCTTACTTTCTTTGCATTTGAAAGCTTGAAAATCATTGGAAGTCTATCCAAACTTTCATCTCAAAAGAGCCTATGACACAATATTTCTCACTTCAACGAGCTCTAACACTCTAAAAACAATCTTTGAAGGATCTCTCAACCAATACGTAGGATCCTTCCAATCTTGCAAAAACTTTTGAGATTGATGTGCTCTATGTTCTCAAAATATCTTATACATATGCCTTAAACATTCTCTTGTTATCTACAACATGAAAACCTTTTCTTTTAGCAAGCATACTTGTGTGTCAAATACTTGTATTTTTTCTCCTCTATTATACCCATTGTAGAAATCTTTTTTTGAACATGTGAGAAGCTATGTATCGTTCATTGTGCTGGATTATGATGGTTATGTTGAAGCTCACAAGCTTATATTGAATCATCTTCCAATATGAATAAACTTTGAATCTTCACTTTTAAGAGCTAATAGCCCCTTAGTTTTATCCAAAGCTATCCCTTCTTTCATCCCCTTGTCTTGAGTGGAGCAAGTTTGGGCATGCAAATGGAATTTGTATACGAGTTACAAATTATGATTTTTTGATGTCCCATACATACTCGAATATGAATTTCACTACATTGATGTTTCAAGGGTGTATGATGTCAATACAAGAATCATTAATTGCCCCTTTGAACTTGCTCTTTATGTTGTGTTCATGTCAATCCGATCTGCCTACTAATAGTGGGTTTCATATCACCTACCATCCCATCCCTATTCCAAGTTATATGTTTATAATAGTAGATAGGGCATACTTGGTTCTTTACTCATTCTTTGTAAAGGATCTTTGAAGATATTAACTCCCTCTGCATTACTTTTAGTACAAGATTTCCATGTCGATTCCCATCATGGTCTATGGATTATGATGGTCATTTCATGATGTCTTTCTACCTCAAATGGCATGCGCAGAGTTTTAGACCTTCTAATCAATCTTGTCGAATCAGCCAAGGAGGCATTCCTTCCTTCAACAATCAACAACCACAGCCAATGTTCCCATGATACTACTTGTTATGTATGTGATATCTTTGTTTTCCACAAAGAAATCAAAGACAAGGTATTGTATGTGATGAGCAAAATCATAAGGAAAACAGAATCCACTTCTTCCTGTCACAAAGGAATAAAGGGCTCACCCTTGCGTCACTAAGTGCTAGCACATTCAAAAAATAAAGACCTACTGAAAAGGAAGATAACCTAAAACATTGTGACTATGTCTAATACGAACCTGTCAAAGCTTATTTGTATAGACATAAAACAGCTTGATACCATACAAATATCAACATTAGAATTACATTTAGACCCAAAAGCCATAGGAGCCAATGGTACATTTGATATTACTGCATACTCGTATGGTGGTCCGGTTTTACAATCTTTCAGGAGGTATAGCCAACTATGGACAATATTTATATTGACATAATATTCAGCATCTATAATACTCATCATTCATTCACGGAGTGGCTTGATGCCACACACATCAACAGCATGTCTTGGTGACTAGGAAATGAGAGAACTTCAAGTCAGAAAATAAACTGACAGTTCTGTAAAGCACTTTAAGTAAGCTCCTTTTCCATTATTTTGCCTAATTGCATTCAAATTTTTGTATAGTTATCCTAAGTTACCTATACTCAGAAACATATCAGTATCTGATGGCAGAATGTTGGACAGCATGTTTCATTAAACTCTAGTACCAAAACCCAAGCCAAGCTTAGGATTAACACAAGGTAACTTGGAAGTGTAATCAAGCGAAATAATGTAGTATCATCCAACTCAACATGACAAAAGTCCATCTGGCCACTTTAAACAAACCTATACCAAAGCATAACCACGACAACTTCAAACAAAACTGAGGTGGATTGTCCTTCCATTGACACCCAATCGATACTGGTGATACATAAATTTCCATACTCAAAAACACTCCAGAATTTTTGGAGTATCACCAAACACAAAATGCTTACAATCCTAACCAGGTTCATAAGGGAACAGACTATGCCTATATGCGCATAACTCGACAACCTGTATGGGTAAGAGCAGTAAATAAAGCAGGTCCATCCAACACTGCATACAGTTAGCACAACACTCTCATCAGTCGTCCAATATTTAATGCAGTCATAATAGACTTGTATACTGATAACCATAATACCAAACAAGAACTACTGCTGCATACTTTAACAAGCACAGTTCTCATGCCTTAACATCCCTTGCATCTATCCAATCTTCTCTATTGAAATAAGCCCTACTTTCAATTGAGAATCTACTCATTCTTTGAGCCAGCCGAAGCTTTGCTGCATGCTTCTTCCCATTTACATGTTTTGTGTAGTCCTTTTCAGTGTTACAATTCACATTACACAACTTACATCTTGAACGCATCCTTGTAATTGCAGAAGCATGCTTCTTGCCTGTTACATGACTATCAGAATCTACCTTGCTCCCAAACTCAACTTTGCACAAACTGCAGTATAAATCATCCTCGAGGGGCTGACTATCAGAAATAGCAGATTCATTTCCAAGCCAGGAATTTGGGTTTAGGCCTTTGCTTTCATGGAAAGCACACCGAAGGTGGTCCACCATCACCTTCACCTGAACCTCATGCAAAAGATCTTTCAAGCACTGACCATGCATAGAAACCATGGAATCCGAATCCCCCAAGGCAGGGGCATTTGCAGCACCTACAACATGGTAAGAATCATCCTTTGGGATATTCCGATGAGCTGGGCAACTGTCCACTTGAAATGCTGTTGACAATGCTTGTGCTATGCAATCTAAATTACATTTGCACTTTAACGAGTCAATTATACTTTTAATATAATGGCTTCCACTATGTTTGGTAAAAGTTAAAGAGTTACTAAGGTCATAAGCAGTGGCAGGATGCACACAAAAATTCTCATTGCTATTATCATAAACAGTCTTCTCAGCCATAACTGGTTTTTGCAGAGTACTCCCATTGCATGTTTCTTGCCCCATGTTCTGAACTTCATCCTTCAAACTGCAGATGTTCAAGTCTGTCACATTCAAATTTGAGCAAGCTCTACTGTCCTTTTCATTGATAGGTCCATGAGCAATAATCTCCCCCTCCATGCGCACCCCCTCTTGTGAAGTGGATTTTGGCAGCTCAGCTTCAATGCCAATAGTGAGCTTTTGCTTACTCTTGTCAGAATGAGTGTTTATCCCTAACAAAGCATTTCTGTGTCTCCTACCCGCAGTGTGGGTATTATAATCCTTCACACTGTTACACTGGACAGAACAGATAGTACAGTTAAAATCAGAAGCATCATGAAAACTATCAACTGCATGCTCTGCAACCTTCTTGAAGATACACACTTCCACAGAGTCCTTCCCTACTATACAGCTGTCCTTCAGTGTATTCAAATTTTCAACAGCGCTCTGGCCTTGAGTGACATCTGCATATTTAGTTCGTTTTCCCGACAACTGAACTTCCACATTACTGGCAGTATCCTTTGCCTTTTCCACATTTTCAACATCATTAGCAGGAGAAGCCTTATCTTCCAGCTCTAAATTACCTGGCTCAGAACAATGGTTAACACCAGAAATCAGATTTTCTTCCCCTTCACCTCGGGATCTCTTGCCATTATGAGATGACAAGATGGTAACATCACCTCCCTGGCTCATTGTGAACTTCCTGTCACATCAGAAACAGCAGTGATTAACACTAGTCTTGTACCAAAACAAGACATTCGAGTGTCCCTTTTTACATCCTATTCAAGAAAAAATCTCCTCTTATTTTGCTAAGGAAAACTTAGAACCCTTTAAACATGATAATATATAATATATAGTAATATAAAAATAATTAAAAACCAAAAATCAGTACATAATAACCTTGTTAGGACTGAAAGTCCAGGGTTCAAGACCCATAAAACAACCTGACCTGAAAAGCAGGGAATCCAAGGGGTCCCAGGGTGCATGCATTGTTCTTTCTAATTTCAAGCATAATGGAAGAGTAAGTCGAAAAAGCATAATTGAAAAAGGTATATTTAAAAAAATTAAAAAAACACACACACACACACTTCTTTACAATTGTCGTCCTTAACAATTTCCTCGGCTATAAAATCAAGGTTCCAATCCTTAAACGAACTAACTGACTTCCAAGTCAAAATGAACTTAGGTTAATGCTTGCAGTCCGTCAGACACTTAGGATAAGAGGTCCTCAAAACCTCCTTTCCCTCTGATCCAGGATCAAATCAGCTCCCACGAAATATAGTGGATGATGTCTCCCACACTCGATATCTCCTCTAGAGGTATTGTTATCAGTCATGCAACACGCAATTAACACCAAGCCGGGATGCACAGTGATTACTCGAGATGAATCCAGCTCATAAGACACACTAGTTATCTTCTTTGTGATCAAATAAGAACCGCAATATCGAGAAGTTGACATCATCCACATGTGACTTTAAATCACCTCAAAATCTCGAGTTTATCATACAAAGAGAGTTTTAAAAACGGGTTTTAAGACGTTTAGTATGTTGAGTACTAAAAAATGAAAATAAAAAACGAGTATTATATTTCTTCGCAACGTTTTTTATTTTTTATGTTCATAATCAATGTATAATACATGTTTAGCACTCTTTTACCTATCTAGTGCTAAAAATACATAAAAAACCTAATCTACTAGTTTATGGAATGTTATACACCATACACACCAAGGATGCAAGGTAACATTGAGTGTTAAAATATATACATGAAATGTTATAAGGGCAACATGGATTCTACATATCTAATGAAGTACTATGTTTGCTTTCCCTTTGAGAATGCGGTATTGAATTTTCGCATATGGACAACACCTTCATGTTGATTTATAAAGTTATGAATGGACAAGATGCATAGCAGGCACTCGTTCTTACACATAAAATAGGAATCTATATATACTTTTGTAAAGTACCAGTGAATATCAATGCTTCAAGAAGATACATAATGTTTATGACAATAGGTTCATAGATCTCATATAAAGTTAAAGTTATCATCTTCAACTAGGTAAAAGTGTGCATTTATTGCAAACCATCAAAATTCTACCTCCTGCATTGGGAGGTTATACTTCAATCATCCTGCATACACAGTAGTTTGACTATAGGTTAGCAAATGATGCATTTTAGGACTAAGGCACCATGAGTAAGCTTCATTAAAATTCAAGGAAACATAGATTGATGCATTATATGACTAGAATACCATCATTAAGCTTCAAACATTTGATCTTCACATCACACGGGAAAAGAGGATCTCCAAACGTTGCTCGCATATAAACTAGAGAAAAAATTGCATAAGAAATTCTTCCATTGAAAAAAACTTCCAGCAAGTGAGTAAAAAACATATAAGAACGTTTAGGACATCCTAGAGTTCTAAACGTTTTTTATTTTGGATAAAAAAGGCGTTTTTTCAACTATGATCAGATCATATATCTATTAGCACAAATACAAAAATAATAGCACACATAAGAGAATATGCATACATAAACAAGAGAACAAATCACACAATGCACAAAGTATGATCAAAGTACCATGTTCCAATTCATGATAGTACATGTACAAGATGATGATATGCTCCAAACTAACCACAAAACATAACACAAAAAATACTCACAACACATGAATATACCAAAGAGAGCACGTGAAGTGTAAGGGATAAAACATGAAGAGGTTTTGGCATGATAAGATCTCCAAAGCAAACTCTCACAAGAGTATGTAAAACCCCGAAAAGTGTATGGGCATACAATACTCCAAGCAACTCCAAAACCTCCAAGAGTAGAGAGCTCTACTCTCCTCCATCTCCATGCACTCCCAAGTCTGTGTGACAACACTCCAAGCGTGAAGCACTCATGTGTGAGCATGTAGAGATGTTATGAGATGTGATATCCTTATCTGTACAAAATTAGTGTAAAAATCACACCTATGCAGCTTTCCTTATTTTCGAGGGTAGTTGATGTATCCAAGCTGATGTGGCAGCTTATGTTGAGGTGGCGCAGTCAAAAATAGACACATGAATTTGATCCACTTAGTTCATTACATTGAATCCCAATCGGTGGATCAAATTATGCTTTTCAAACTGCTTTTGACTTTTTTTAAAGAGTTTTAACCAAAAACTAGGGTTTTTGGAGGGTGAAATGAGATCAGATAGAGAAGTGTTATATATGGTTGGATAGATCTCTTTGAGTACTTCAAGAACATGAAAATAACTTTCATGCACAAAATGACCATTTCAAACAAAGTCATTTATTGTCTATTACCTAATCTAATCAAAATGTTCATGAATATGTACAATGAATGATGTAATCAAACCTAAAGATGTACAAATTAGAGTTTCTATCAAGTCCTAAAAGCTAAAGCCTAACCTATCACAAAATCATAGATTCACATATCATGATTCATGATATGATAATTCATATAAGCATATCTTCCACATGTGCACACTGCACATGCGCATTGTGCACATGGCACATATGCGCATTGTGCACATGGCACATATGTGCATTGTGCTCATTGCACATGTGCGCATTGTGCAAATTGCATGTACAATGTGCATGTCGCGTATCACATGTCCATTTGCCATGCACATGGCACATCGGCATGTGCAATTTGCATTGCATTATGAACATTGCATGTGGCATGTGCATCAACATTGTGCATGCAACATGGATGATCATTGATGGCCCATGTGGCATGTGCATTCTATGATTATGCATGTGCATGTGCATTAGACATGCACATAATACATATCCATATGCAGTTTCAATGTTTTCTTTTTTAATTCTTAAAATCTTGAATTTTGATTCTTGATTTGTATTTTTTGTTGTTACGTATATTATGTACGTAGGTCACTTTACTTATTGTCAAATCTACAAGGCCATCATGAAGATTGTGTTGAGGAACATGTTATGCAACTAATAACATGTAGAGAAATCTACGATGGATCAAAATGAACAAGAAACAACTGATGTTGAAATGAAATAGAAATGAACTAAATTAGAAACGAGAAACTTACAAAAGAAGGATAAAGTTTGCAGTTCAAGGAGAGAGCCTCATGGTAGTGCATGAGTGAATGAGAGATAAGGTGAGGCCCTCCTTAAATGGAGTAGAGGGCAAAGTACATCCTATGTGGGATAAATGGAACTTGCATGAGAGTGCATGAGAGTGCATGAGAGCTAACGAGAAGACCTTTGCATATCTTTATAATACCTTTACACTTATCTGCATTTGTGTGCAGAACACTCCAACAGTTGGCCAATAGAAATGGATGCGACACAGAAAATTTGAAAAGGCCTAGCTTCTTTATCAGGCTCCCACAGCGATGTTCACAAAGCACTGCAAAGCCTTCAAAAAAATGCCCCCCCGCGACGTGCACATAACGCTGCAAAGCCTTCAAAAAATGTCCCCCCCCCCCCCCCCCCTTGATGTGCACATAACGCTGCAATGCCTTCAAAAAAAATGTTTCCCGTATACAGATAAAAGTACAAATTACTTATTCATATAATAATACAATAATTATTCATACAATGATACAATAATAAAAGAGAAGGATAGACAAGCACGAGACACTGTAAAATCGTAAAAGCATCCACTGCGATTCCGAAACCACAAGAGAGAAACGAGAAGCATTCATGTTTGAGAGTCAAAGGGAAGAATCTCCCGAACTGCGCAGTCGATCAAGGGGTGAACGCCAAGAGGAAGTAGGTCAGTCGATCGAGCACAGAGCGAGACAGAACGTTGGTGCAAACTTGCGAAGTAAGTGGCATATGGAGCGGGAACAAAAAGAAGCGCTCGAGCGTAAGTAAGTACACTTTCTATTACAGCTTTTCCATTTCGAAAAAGGGATAGAGCGGTTGCATCCTTTCCACTCACGTTTATATATATGTTGCATTTTTTGTAAAAAAAATCCTTATTTTTTAAACAGTTAAATAGTTAAATATCTATTCACAATTTATGGTTATTCAATTTACAAACAGAAGCACATATTTTTATAGATATGTATATGAACCACCCTTACGGTGACTTTTATAATGATCAACATATTCTTTTTTGGTTTTTATTATAAAAACAAAAAGTAGATTGGTTCTAAATATGCCAAAATGGATGGTGCAGACTTTGCGAGATAGCAAATTAGATGCACCATTGTCATACCGTACTCGTTCAGGCTCTCATAGTGCTTCTTTTGCGTTAAATTGCTATGCTATGGCTGACTCTAGTCTTTGTGATAAGAATGAGCTTGTTTTCTTTGATGAAGCACAAAATTCAAAAAATTGGATGGTTGCTTTTTTTTTAAATAAAAGGAAGTTCGGCCTTGGCCTATTCTCCCAGACTTTAATTAAAATAAAGGAGAAAAGTTACAAGTGAATGGGACTAGTGCCCATGGGACCCCCCGAATCCCACACTGCAAGGGACAAGTTCGGTAATCTAGATTGCATTACAAATGAGGCTGATAAATCTATCATCTCCCTCATACGGGACCCATTTGGGTTTCAGCTTGTTATCTTCGAGGAGATAAATATAGTGGTGCCTAAATGGTGGAGATCTCTTATCTCGAGAGATTCTTTTACCTAGAAGAAACAAGGATTTCTCAATCGACCATTCCTTTGGAGTTTGGCCAAAGTTGACAACACATCGCTCCCTCCAATTCTTCCAAAGAGTCTCACCCCTGATGGCATTCCACATTCTTGATGAGCAGCCGACCGCCTCACCCAACATCGCCTGTTGCCAATTGATTTGGTTCCTGAGTCTCAATACCCGCGTCCAGTGTTGTATTTTGGTGGTCGACCACACCCTTCAATTTTGAAGGTTATGTACAAATCAAACCTGTATTTGCTGATTTTAATGTATTTTTTGAAGGTCGTATAAAATTTTTGACCTTATTTTACAGTAAAAGATGGCCAAAACGGGCAATACGGCCGTCAAAAATCAACACTGCCCGCATCACGTGAAGCCAGATAACATGGGACTTGGGGCAATCGAAGAAAAGGTGAACCAAATCTTCGATGCATTGATGGCAATGCTTGCACCATGGTGGAACCCCACAAATTTTGTTAGCCCTTGCATTGGACCAAATACCCTTATGCAAAATCTGCCACATGAGAACGGACTTTTTGATCTCGATTAGGGGGTGCCAAATAGACATGAACTTTAGTTCCCATCAAAGTTTGGTCCAAGAAAGGCACCACAGCTCGTTAAGGGTGAGATGAACATCTAGGTTCTCTTTAAAATTGGGGATTCTGGATAGTTTCTTACCATTGCACCATTTGAGGCCCTCCAAGCAAGGAAGATCCTGTCCGTAGAGAAGGCGGGTAGTTGAGCGGTCCCACGCTAAACACCTGCCTTGAAGAAGAGTCCATTCCTCGAGGGTAACTCTATGTCTCGGGTCTAAGTCTTCGAACCTGATCCACTAGCCGATCTCTTGATTCCAGAGCTGTTTCCACTGCTTGAACCCCTTGTTCCATAACCCCTTAGCAATTTGGAGATTCCATGACTCCACCCCCTGACGCCGCTGATCAGGAACCAGATAGAGTCATTTTGTCTTATCCCAACTGCCCACTTCCACTCATCACTAATTTTGATGAATTGTTTGGCCTTGTTCCAACTCTTCCATAAGGAACACACGAGGCTAGAGCCTCTAGGGGACACCCGGTGGGGGGAGAACAAAAGCGTGAGGATCCCTATGTCCTTCCAACCAGGATGGCCAACTAAGGTAAGGTCTTCCATGTTTTTGAAGATCAATTTAGCCCAAGAGGACTCACTATTGCTCCAAGCCTTGATAAACCACTTTGCCGCCAACTTGTCAGCCAACCTAGGGATATCCAAAATACCCAAGCCCCTTGAGTCTTTCGAGCTAATGCAAGTTTCCCATTTGATTTTGGGAATCCTCCTCCTATTGGGCTCTCTAGGAAGTTTCTACAAATTCTTTCCACTTTGGCCAACTCTTTCTCCTTAGGTCTCCAACACGAGATAAAGTAAATAGTCATAGAAAGCATAATTGGATGGTTGTTATGCAATCAAAATATGATGTTATTAATGGTACCTAGTCATTATGTGATTTGCCTCCTCGCAAGAAGGCCATTGGCACTAAGTGAGTATACAAGCTAAAGTGTAAGTCTGATGGAACAATTGACGGGTATAAGGCTAGGCTTGTTGCAAAAGGTTATGCTCAAGAAAGAGGTATTGATTTTGATGAGACCTTTGCTCTCACATGCCGAATGACTATTGTTTGTAGCATGTGTGCACTTGCAACTCATCATGGTTGGAATGGACATCAGTTGGACATTAAAACTACATTTTTGAATGGTGACTTACATGAAGAAGTGTATGTTTTTCAGCCCCGTGGTTTTGTGCAGAAAGGGCATGAAAACAAAATGTGCATTGTTGAAAAAGGCATTATATGGTTTGATGCAGGCACCATGTGCTTGGTATGAAAAGATACATGTCTACTCGATTGCATATGGTTTTGAGAATATTCCAACAAAGAGCACCTTATATGTTAAGCATGCAAATGATGTGCTTCTGATCATTGTTATCTATGTTGATTACATGCTTCTCCCAGGTCCTAACGAGAAGCTTATTGCTGATTTTGAGGCTGATTTGCATGCCTCAATTGTTGAGAAAAGGGGAGCAACAACCCTAACCGCCTCACATGGAAGTGAGAGGTTTCTCCAAGTTGGGGCAAAGAATGAGAGGAGAGGTTCACCCACGCTCATGGACCAATGGCAACAATGGCCAACGTCACAAGGAGCAAAGGGGAACATCCTCCCAACCATGCACACACACATGCAAATCCATACACCAAGATCATCGCCTTGCACACAAGGAAACAGGAGAGTAGCAAATGACACCTTCTTCCATTACCAAAATGGAGGCCAAGGCCATGGCCAAGGGACCTCCCCTTTTACAAATGAGGCTCTTCTTTATATAGAGAAGAGAGGCATATGTGAATAAAAACATGTGGTCAAAAGTCCACATGTGCTAAATCAAAAAAAGAATCTTTTGTGATATGGGAATTTCAAAAAGCTAACTACCTAGATAGAGAGAGCGCGTGAGATTTCTACGTGGGCTTTCTTTATGTTTGCTAAAAAAGGAGATTTTTCAAGAGAAGGCTTCAATACCTTAGGCTTAGGGGAATTATCAAAAAGTGGTTTTAGGAGAGTGTTCACATGGACATCTCCTAATTTACAAAAAGATGGTATTCTCATGAGGACTAAAGGATGCCATAGCATGAGAAAAATTATGGGCAACCCTTAGAGCAACACCCTCCTCCTCCTAGACTTTGTCGTCCTCGACAAAGCTAAGAGAGAAGTATATAATGCCGAATTGGTCCAAGTTTGGAGTCTTCAACTCTTCAAATATGCAGCAGTTCCAATCTGAATTTTACAAGGCTGCAAACCTTCAAATCTCTAATGCAGCAATGCTGAGCGACACAATCCCCTTGGGGGGCAGTCAGCCCAGCATGTATCCAAATTTGTAAGTCTTCAAGTCTTTCAGGCCTGCAATGCTAAGCGACACAATCCCCTTGGGGGGCAGTCAGCCCAGCCTCCTTCCCATGTGCCTTCACTTAAAAGCTCCAATACCTGAAAATTAAACATACACAACAAGTAGACTGATTTTTGAAAAGAAGCAGCCAAAAAAAATGTTAATTCCATTTTTAGCTTCCACTTCAGGGGGCATCCATTGCCACAAGACTTGCTCTATTAGAGAGAAGTCTGCATGAAAAACCGTCTTGCTCCTGCAAAGAAAAGAAAAACCATAGTCCCAAAACAAGGAGCCCTTATTAAGACCATGAGTGTCTATCCCTTATGTCTCAATGATTCCATACTCTGTTATTTTCAAGTGAGAGTGGGACATTTTGCAATGTAAAGCATGCGATGAATGTAGCCTATGGTCCCGCCATCATTTATACTAAGCTTCTAGTCAATCAAGCTTGCAATTTAACATGAGTGTTCTGTGCTCATAAAATCAATAGACAATAGTGCAACTTTATGAGTCCTATCATTTTACCAGCATTCATGAAATTCAAACAACTTATCCAACTCTCTTCCTGCAAGGCATAGTAGCAAATCATACATAGGATGTAAGAAGAATATGCCGAAGGTCTAAATGTGTTGATTTGTAATGAATTTAAGCCTTAAACTTAGAGAGTCACTTCCCTAGCAAAAAACAAACCCTCATTCAGAATTTTCACACTAGTTCAGTTATGGAAACTTTCAATCCCCTATGTGCATGTTCTCCTGAAAATATCTTTTTAAATAATGCATGCTTACACTTAAGTATTTAAGTTGTATGGCTCATGAAAAAAGAATAGTAAAGCTCTAGAATCATTGATGAGACACAATTACACATAGCCAAGTTTCCTAGGAGTTAGCAACTTCAGAAATCCAAGAGAAGAGGATGTCTTCAGGCTAGTTGAGTTCTAAACAACAGAGTAGTAAAAAAATTCTCTCTCCTGGGTGGGGCATCAAAAACCTGCAACTTCATATATCATTGAAAACATGTATGGCACTTGAAACCAAACAGCAAGTAAATCATTGAGACACTAGCATCCCAAACTTGATAGAGGACAAGGTCTTTGTTCATATCAAAAAGTATTCCTTGGTGCTCAAGTGTGGCTCCAAACTTAAATCATCCAAGAAAATTTCCATAAGATGATTAGTGGACACAGTCCCCTACTAGAACTCAAAATATCAGTGTATCATATCCTGTCAAACCTGTGACATATATCAAGTATCTCAAAGTGAGCAGCCCCTGCACACTTTAACTGTTAGATTGTCTTGTAGCAGACCTTGTGAGTTAGAGGGCCATCTACACCCTTTGTTTGACCCTGTAACACTTAGGAAAGAATTAGGGACATCAATTAAAATGAAAACATACATACAATGTGAGAGAATATCAAAGATAAGCCCTCAAATTTGAACTTCAGCCATCTCCAACAAAGATTGCACACCCTATATGCATCGATAAATTTTTTTGAAGAATAAAACCTCTTGAAGCCAAAGCATTATGCACCCAATCTCACATTCATATAAATTGTTGTCATGATATACAGAGGGCCATCCTAATGTAAATAGAGGCTAGGATGAGAATCACCCTTTCATTCCATGAACATCTAAATGAGGCACCCCAGATATATGCCAATAGTAAAAACATCTAGACCGGTTTTTAGCATGGCTGTCACATGAGGTTTGAGAGTCTAAGCCTTCATCATCCCTGGATAGAAGACACATCTTTTTCTTACCTTTTTTGTGAGAGGAGGCACACGTAGTAACCATCAGTACATCTTGAATGAAAACACAAAACAATGAAAGCACACCCAATCCATATTCTGACACAATAAATCATCAAGCAAAAGTAGGGAATCCACATCATTTTTCACCCCCCTGCTGCATACACCTTTCTCATGCATATGAATAACTTAAGGTAATGCATAAATGGAAACCGAGCAAGTAGCACTGCCATCCTGTCAGAAAACACAACCATAGTTTTTTTAGACTTCCATACATAATGTGAGATAATCAAGGGCATCAACATAATATACATCCCTCCTGACCATCAAGGCTCAAACAATCATATAGAACTTTGCATCAATCATTCTGGTGGAGTGGTCTCACAAGAAGTGCGTGGATTTAGGTGTTTGTAGGGGACAAGTGCCCATCAGTGAGTTCCCATCTAGGAAGCTAGGGTCATAACGAAGCATACGTGCAGTCCTAGTCCCAAAATAAGGATTGCACACACCACAAACCCAAATGAAGTTAACAAGTCATAGCCTTTATTGAATCAATCGTTCAAGACCAGGAGCCAATATACTCTTTACATCACTATCCATTGTTCTTCTAGGTCCTTCATCATAGGGAAGTGCACAAGCAAGCCTAACATGCAGATATTCTAGACAGTCATCTTGAAAAGGACAAAATGAGCTTTAAATACTTTAGTTGTTGCCCAAAGGAATAGACATTCGACCATTCAACCATACCTGAGCGAGTCGAGCAGGCATAAAAAAGACATGTTAACAAATACACTTCGAGGGTTAGTCCTTTCACCTAGCACCATAATCACTGAGAGCACCACTGCATAACTAGTCAAACCAACAACAATTGTGATGTTCATGAGTGGTTAGAGGTGTTGTGGACCTGATTAAGTGGAAATCACAGACAATTACTCTGAAATTTAGTAGGACCTATTTAGGATATAAAAAGATGATTGGAACCAACATGGTGAATAGTCACACCCAACGGCCTTCATATTCTGAGTAAGTCATTCATCACAAGCTTCATAGTAGTGTTTACAAGACCATAAGACAGGCAGTTTGGCGGGACACTTATAAAATGAGTTCCCAGGCAATTTCGAGTTTATCATACTGGCAGGACACCTTGTGTGTGGTAGTCGGACACCCACACACCACCGAGTTCCTTTGAGAATCTATTTCCATGGCTTCATCCAATTGAGTGAATCCGTTAGGTGTCACACCATGAACTTGAGACCTGCATCCCCCATGGCAAAGACTGGACAAAACTAACAGTTCCAATGAGCATGGTAGTCCTCAGTTACATTAGCTGAGAGCCAAATCGCAATCAGAGATGCGGCATTTCAATCAGTCTGGGAGAAAGAGGCCCACCCAGTTATGGTTATTGCAGCCCATAATGCACGTTTGGTCAGAAAAGGGAAGCCCACATGGGTTTGCATACAGGCAACAGAATGAGAGGGGTTGGAAACTCAACGAATCCCAACCTCACCGCTGCTCGGGAGAGTGGGAAACAAGGGTCCTCCTTGTTAGAGGTGGGTGGGGAGCTTGACGAGCTCCAACTAGATGCACAACACGATTTTGGGGACACAACAGCAGCATCCAAACCCATGGAAGTGAGGCACGCCGAGGAGAGCCAATGCGGAAACTTACCCAGATTGGAAGCCACAGATGTGCAAAGTCGGTGACTTGGAAAAAAGGGGAAACCCGAGCACAGTAAACACTGCTACAGCCTTATGAAAGTGCTTGGGTAAGGTTGATGATGCAGCAGAGATGTCTCGAGCTGTCGTCGACAGGGTCTCTGTGTGCATAGTAAGGTCGAGAGGGAGGATGCAAGCGCACAACTTGTTAGCTATCTTGCCCGGTGAGGGAAGCATAAACCTCCATAGAAGCGCCCGCATGCAGGGGGGACAAGCTCATCCCCAAAGCCATCATGCACAAATGAAAATTCCAAAGAAAATCCATAGCTTAACCTCCATATGAGCAGTGATGGTGGAAATCTTGATCACAGAAGCTGTTGAAGAAATCGCAACGTCCAAGGTTCGACCGCCTTAATCAAGATGTTTTCCATGAAATAATGGGCCATGGGTGCAGAGCCTAGAGCTCGGCCTGCAAGGTAAAAGGAGTAGAAAGGGGGAAGCCTTGTGTGACTTCATGCAACAGCGTAGCGACAGAAATTGCTCATGAATGAATGACTCTCCTCCCAACCAAATGCCTCTATATATAGCTCTCTCAAGGGGACTACCTTCTTGGGCAGGTGAATGCTAATCATCCAAGTGTCAGCCATGTAACTGCATGTGCGCCAAGTGTCCAATGGATGCTTCTAGAAGGTTCTAGAGCTCTTTGGGCAAAATACTCTTCCCATGTATCCCATGGGGATTGCTCTGATACCAATGCAACAGCGTAGCGACAGAAATTGCTCATGAATGAATGACTCTCCTCCCAACCAAATGCCTCTATATATAGCTCTCTCAAGGGGACTACCTTCTTGGGCAGGTGAATGCTAATCATCCAAATGTCAGCCATGTAACTGCATGTGCGCCAAGTGTCCAATGGATGCTTCTAGAAGGTTCTAGAGCTCTTTGGGCAAAATACTCTTCCCATGTATCCCATGGGGATTGAACCCAAGACCTCGTCCTTCACACCCTTGAGTCTTAACCATTAGGCTAAGTGGATTACTTGGTTACAAGAGTAAATGACCTACCAGTAAGTCTAGACTCGAGATCTTTGGCCACATAAACGAATGACCAAACGGAGTCCGATTTCAGATCTTTCTGAACCAGTCGGATCCCTAGATCACAAACTTACTTTATTACACTTCACCCCTTGTCAATAGCACAAAAAATGCTTCAGGGCTGCAGCCTTAGGGAAATGCTCGAGTGAAGAAGATATGCCCTACACGATAGTTAGAAGGGTTTGGACGAGCGCCACAGGAGAGACTACGACAGAGGAGTTGGCATGGAATTCTGCAGAATTCTACCGACGGATGAGGGAAGACTAAGGGGAGCCAAGCTCCATTCCGCCATAGCCAAGCACAGAGCAGAGGTGGAGCTCGACCCCAAGGAGGGGAAGCTTCAAGAACAGATTTACAGAGTAGAGCAGAGTAAGGGGGAAAGACACAACCCTTGATCATAAGGGTGGGTGAACAAAGGCAGGGGCGCCATAGCTCAGCCCCATGCTGAGTATCAGGCTTTACGCACAGGGAGAGTAGCGCGCCACGATCCTGAAGACAAGGCGGGGGAGAAAAGTCACCTTCCCAACATCGAAGGGAATAACTCAACCACCCACCAACAACATACATAATTGGCAACCGATCTCACATTGAATGAAGAGAGATATAGGAACATATCGTGCCAAGGGAAGCCGTATGTGTCATTGCACCGCCCAAAATTAGTGCGTGTGTTTGTCTAAAAGACAAGAGGGGATAGGTATCCAATGCCTTTTTTTTTCATAAAGGATTTTTTATTGTGTGAGTGAAGCTTAAGCGTGCGAAATTTCTTTTTCAAAATTTTTTTTTTTTGAGAAATGAAGAGAGGGAAGGACAAAGGGGTACCATCCATCCCTCTGCTTCGCTTCAGGCTACCACAAAAATCAAGAAATGGAAGAGGTGGATAGTGATTGCTCATTGTGTGTGTGGGAGTGTGTATGTGAAAGAGAGTAAGATAGACAAGGGAGTTAGGGGGTGTTTTTGTGCATAAAACAGAAATAAAGAACTAAACTACTCAGAAATTAACAAATGAGAGGTACCCTTGACCAACCGAAGGCCACACATATTCATCCTTCTCCAAGTGTCAAGGTGCATCTCACGAAGTATGGACACGCAAACTTGGAAAAACCAACGGCTAAAGGCCGATGTCCCCGGCAACGGCGCCAAATTGTTGAGAAAAGGGGAGCAACAACCCTAACCGCCTCACATGGAAGTGAGAGGTTTCTCCAAGTTGGGGCAAAGAATGAGAGGAGAGGTTCACCCACGCTCATGGACCAATGGCAACAATGGCCAACGTCACAAGGAGCAAAGGGGAACATCCTCCCAACCATGCACACACACATGCAAATCCATACACCAAGATCATCGCCTTGCACACAAGGAAACAGGAGAGTAGCAAATGACACCTTCTTCCATTACCAAAATGGAGGCCAAGGCCATGGCCAAGGGACCTCCCCTTTTACAAATGAGGCTCTTCTTTATATAGAGAAGAGAGGCATATGTGAATAAAAACATGTGGTCAAAAGACCACATGTGCTAAATCAAAAAGACAATCTTTTGTGATATGGGAATTTCAAAAAGCTAACTACCTAGAGAGAGAGAGCGTGTGAGATTTCTACGTGGGCTTTCTTTATGTTTGCTCAAAAAGGAGATTTTTCAAGAGAAGGCTTCAATACCTTAGGCTTAGGGGAATTATCAAAAAGTGGTTTTAGGAGAGTGTTCACATGGACATCTCCTAATTTACAAAAAGATGGTATTCTCATGAGGACTAAAGGATGCCATAGCATGAGAAAAATTATGGGCAACCCTTAGAGCAACAGCCTCATTTGAGATGTCAAATTTGGGGCATTTGCATCATTATTTGAGCATCCAACTTATGCAAGTTGATGGAAGAATAGCTATGTGTCAAACAAAATATATTGACACATTATTCCAACATTTTGGCCTTGAAGATTGCAAACCTATTGCCACTCCTATGGAAACAGGTTTACGGTTGAGTCTTGTGATGCTGAAGATGCATTTGATGATGTTGTCTATCAGCAGACTATTGGGTGCTTGATTTACTTATGCATAACTTGGCCTGATATTCAATTTGTTATCTCACAAATGAGAAGGTTTATGCATTGCCCATGGATCACTATTGCCAGATTTACATGCTTTTTTTTTACTCTGACTAGGCTTGTTGCTATGACAATCGTGTGTCCACCAGTGGTTTTTGCTTTATGCTTGGTAGCTCATTCATACCTCGTTTGAGCAAGAGGAAGCCTACTCTGCCCACTTCTAGTTGTGAGGCTAAGTATAGAGCAGCTTTCACAGCGTTTCTTGAGTTGTGTGGCTCATACACCTTATGACTCATTTGGGTGTTGGTCAGTCTTTTGCCACCACCATCTTCATTGAGAGTTAGAGTGCATTGGTAGGTGCACTATCATTATTTCATAGAGAGGTTCTCTATCGGAGAGATCAGTTTGGCATATGTGCCCACACAAGAGAACGTTGCAAACCTTTTCACAAAGGCTCTGCCTAGTGAGAAGTTTGAATCTTTCTGCAAAGCTTTGGGCTTACTTCCTTCTGTGGATTGATTCCACATAGCTTGGCACTTCCTTATACATAAGTGTAAGCTCCTTGTTCACAACATCACTCCTAGGGGGGGATTTGTTGATATATTTCGGTAGTGATGTGTGAGAACACACTAGGACCGCCAAGGCACTTTTTTCCCTCTTTAGGAGGTTTTTCCCCCTGGCTTGTATATACACCTATAACCCTAACAGGTTACTTATCTTTGTATATTCTCTTGGTAATACATTTTCGATATTGTGTGTTGTGCTCCAAGCTTCTTCTTCATTGTGCTCTTCACGTGCTTTCGCTGACCTCAGATTCCAACACTTTGCTCTCCAACAACTTAGGATTACAGAGTGTGTATACTAGTTTCTCAAGTTTTTGTGGACTTAAGCGGATCTTCTTTGTGTGAAACAATGCCCACATACTCCAATTCCTTTGTGCTAGGTTGGTACTACAATCATGTGATAAAACTTGTTGTGATACTTCCCTCTTTGATAAAACCTGCAGCTATGAATATAACACTACTTCTCCTCCAGTGCATCATCCCACGTACTCTTTCCAGCTCTTCTCTAAAGCCATGTCCGTATCCTAAGCCTGTGATATCTATAAAGGATGGAGGATGTGAGAAACTAAATGGATTGGCTTGTGACACCAATCCAATCTCATACACACTGCTCCATATAAACCATGATCTTTGCAAAATTCAATTTAATATATGATCTTAAGTTTAAATAGTAAATATATATGACAAGTAATGAAAATAATAAAAACAAAGGATCTCCATCTCTAGCTTTTGGTATCTAGTAAATTCCTATGCTATAATTGTACAAAGAAGACTTTTTCTCACTCTCAACGCCCTATCCAACACAATGAATATGTAACAAAACCACTTTATGAATGGCTTTTGAAGCTCCAAGTCAGTATACATCATGTGAACAAAACATGTTTTGGATTTTGGATCTATTGCTCATAAACTTTACAATGAATTTCACTTTGCTAAGAATATTCTCAACCCATGGCAAGCTTCCTATATCTTCCATGAGGAGGGCTAAGCTATGACTCGCACAAGGGATTCCCGTGATTTCGGGGAATGCTTCTTTTAGCATACCACCCATTGCCACACACTTGGATCCATTATCTATAATACAGCTGCGAATTAACTGAGAGCCTTGATTGTCAAGGCGGGAGTCACGATTGACAAAGAATTGCGACTGCAGGAGTCGCGATGGACAGCTCCCCCGCGACGGATAGTTCCCGACTCCCGAGTCCCCAGCTCCTTCGCGATGGACAGCTTTAATATTCACGCAATGTCCGTGCCGACTGACTGAGAAAGCTCGTGGGAGTTTCGATGGTCCACACGCGAATAGAGAGACAAGTTAGAATTCGTGTGGGCTCGTGGAGTGTGCGTTCTTTGCTGAGAGTCGCTTTCAAATTAAACTTGAAATCCTTCAAGTCTGATCATTAATATATGAAGAGTTTTTTTTTAATAAAGGAAGTTTGACCTTGGTCTATTCTCCGAGACTTTAATTAAAATAAAGAAGAAAAATTACAAGTGAGTGGGAGCCCCCAAATCCCACAATGCAGGGGACAAGTACACTAAGAAGAAAAATTACAAGTGAGTGGGAGCCCCCAAATCCCACAATGCAGGGCACAAGTACACTAAGCTAGAGGGCATTACAAATGAGGCAAAAAAAATCTATCATCTCCCTCATGTGGGACCCATTTGGGTTTCAGCTTGTTATCTTCGAGGAGATAAATACAATGATGCCTAAACAGTGGAGATCTCTTAACTTGGGAGATTCTTTTACTTGGAAGAAACAAGGATTTCTCAATCAACCATTCCTTTGGGGTTTGGCCAAAATTGACAGCACATCGCTCCCTCCAAATCTTCCAAAACGTCTCACCCTTGATGGCATTCCACAGCCTAGATGAGCAGCCAACCGCCTCACCCAACAGCGCCTGTTGCCAATTGATTTGGTTTGTGAGCCTCAAAACCCGCGTCACGTGATGCCAAATAACACGAGACTTAGGGCAATCAAAGAAAATGTGAACTAAATCTTCGATGCATTGATGGCAATGCTTGCACCATGGAGGCACACCACAAATTTTGTTAGCCCTTACATTGGACCAGATACCCTTATGCAAGATCTGCCACATGAGAACGAACTTTTTTATCTCAATTAGGGGGTGCCAAATAGACATGAACTTTAGTTCCCATCGAAGTTTGGTCCAAGAAAGGCACCACATCTTGTTAAGGGTGTGATGACCATCTAAGTTCTCTTTGAAGTTGGGGATTCTGGATAGTTTCTTACCATTGCTCCATTTGAGGCCCTCCAAGCAAGGAAGATCCTGCCCACAGAGAAGGCGGGTAGTTGAGTGGTCCCACGCTAAACACCTGTCTTGAAGAAGAGTCCATTCCTCGAGGGTAACTCTATGTCTCGGGTCTAAGTCTTCGAACCTAATCCACTGGCCGGTCTCTTGTTTCCAGAGCAGTTTCCACTGTTTGAACCCCTTGTTCCATAAGCGCTTAGTAGTTTGGAGGTTCCAAGACTCCACCCCCCCTAATGCCGATGATCAGGAACTAGATAGAGTCATTTTGTCTTATCCCAGCCACCCACTTCCACTCATCACTGATTCTAATGAATTGTTTGGCCTTGTTCCACCTCTTCCATAAGGAACACACGAGGCTAGAGCCTTTAGGGGACACCGGGTGGGGGGAGAACAAAAGTGTGAGGATCCCTATGTCCTTCCAACCAGGATGGCCAACTAAAGTAAGGTCTTTCAAGTTTCTGAAGATCAATTTAGCCCAAGAGGAATCACTATTGCTCCAAGCCTTGATAAACCACTTTGTTGCCAACTTGTCAGCCAACCCAACAATATCCAAAATACCCAGCCCCCCCGAGTTTTTCGAGCTAATGCAAGTTTCCCATTTGATTTTGGGAATCCCCCTCCTATTGGGGTCCCCGGTCCATAGGAAGTTTCTACAGATTCTTCCCACTTTGGCCAACTCTTTCTCCTTAGGTCTCCAACACGAGATAAAGTAAATAGTCGTACAAAGCATAAATGTGTTAACAACCATTGCACGCCCTGCCAAGTTAACTTGCATACCTTTCCAAAGATTGTTTGCTATCCAGTTTGGATAGCACCTAGTTCCATCGTTGGTCCATTGAGATGTTGAAGCCCATCGGAATACCAAGGAGACGGAAGACTTGACCTCTAGGGATAACTTGACACCCCTGATCTATCAACAATTGGGGTGGAGGTCCACGGATTGCTCTGAAAGCAGTTTTGGCATGGTTGATCTTTGAACCTGACGCCACACAAAAGGTGTCGAGGCAACTCCAGAACACCTCAATGTTGTTCATATCGTTTAGTACAAAGGCATTCATGTCATCGACAAAGAGTCTCGCAATCATTTGGCCGTGATCTCGAGGTAGGAAAAGACCCTTGAGATTGCCAGTGTCCATGTGATGCTTTAATAGGCAACTAAGGCCATCCGAGGCGATAGCGAAGAGTATTGGAGCCAGTGGGCAGCCTTGCCTATAGATCTGTTTAATCGTATGGGCTTAGAGAGTTTTTCGTTGATATTTATTCTCGTCGAAGCGTTTCGAAGTAGAGTGGAAACCATCTTCGTGAACTTTTGGCTGCATCCAAGGTCTTTCAGTGATTAAAGAAGAAAGTCCCATTCCAATCTGTCATACGCTTTGTCGAAGTCGATCTTAATGAATATCAGATCTTGTGCAGACTCCTCAACAAACGCAAGGCCTTCCCAAATATCGACAATCGCTTCAAGTATAGATCTACCTTTGATAAAGCCTTTCTGCTCAATACATCAAGAGTTTTATGTTTCCTTTACGTCCTAATTATCAATGTTCAATGATCGAGTAGCTGTGCCGCTTCGAATTAGAAGAGGAATTCCAATATGCAAGGTAGGGTGCAAATTCTTCAATGCCTAGCGAGAAGCTAGATGCCTTCAGATCGACATATAAACAGTAGAAGATAATTGATCGTAAAAGAAATGGAGCAGACGACTTCTCTCCGTCCTTTGTTCGTGTGTTGGTGGATGCCAAAATCTTTTTTCTCGATCGGGTCCAAGCTGTTGTGCATCGAAAGCTTTATCGAGTCTGACTAAGTGGGTCTTCCATTGCGACTTCTCAGTGTTTGGAAAGATTTTAGTGTTTCTCGCCTCCATGTCTACCATCTTTCCCTCTTTGGTCCTAAGCAATGTGGCTCCCCCCAATCCCAGTGCCCCCTTGAGGAGGATTCCATCCCCTCGGACGTCGCACCTCTGGTGCTCTCTTTGTGCAAGGATTCAGTGGCGGCAAATCAAGAAGAATTGATGAAAACTTGTCTCTTCGATCAAGTATTTGGCCCTAGGCCCCCTCTAGAAAATATGAGAACTTGGCTGTGCAAGGAATGGTTCTCGCATGGTATAATTGTGTGCAAATGTCAATTCCTGCCAACAAATCACCTACTTCTAGTGTTTGAGAATGAAGAGATGGCCTTCCAGGCCCTGCAAGTCGGCTCCTGGCTAGTGGGTCGGTCAACCTTATGTCTTTTTAAGTGGACACCAGTCTTTGTTCCGAACAAGTCAAAGCCTCTTCGTTACCTACTATGGATGGAGCTTCCCAATGTGTCGTATTTCCTGTATGGATTTCTTCGAGAAATCGTTTCACCGATCAGTCGCCCGATGGCCTCAAGAGAGGATGTTGGGGGGCTAATCTACGAGGGTTCTCAATACTCTTTCAATGCACGATGGCACCCACAAATTTGCATTGAAACGGACTTGAACCAGGCCCTCCCCTCGAACATCTCTGTAAACTGTGGTGATGATATGATTTGGGTACAGGAGATTACCTACAAGAATTTGCCCAATGCATGCTTCCATTGTGGGCACCAAGGTCATAGGATCAAAGATTGCCCCTTGAAGCAAAATACCAATAAAAACAAGCTTAAACTAGATGGGGCCCCGAATCCTTTCCCTCAAGTTGGCACTCGGGGTCATCCCCCTCCGATGGAGGAAGAAGAGGGCACTCGTGTTGCAAAGACAGATTCAGAAGGGTTCACCAAAGTAAGACATAGGAGGAAAGTTAGCCCTCGAAGATCATTAGCAAGGAACGTTATGACCATTGCTCCTTCAAATAACATGTACTGCAACCTAGAAAAGGAGATTAATGAGGTCGACCTCCCAGGGGATAACCTTTATGAAGAAGACCCTACTGGCAATTCCCTTGGATGCTCTACCAACAAAGAAGACAACTAAGAAGGTTACACCACCAGTAAAGAGGATGGCTTCACTACTAGCAATGAGGACAACCAAGACAGTGAAAGCTCCTTCCTTGGTCCTACTCTTCCGAAATGCATGCCAACCTTACCGTAGCAAAAGTCAAAGCTTAAAGGGAAACAACCGTCGGGCATGCCTTGGAAGAGCCCCCTCAAGGGTAGGATCCTAAGTCAAGAACTTGGGAGGAAAAAAGAAGACCCAAAGAAAAAAAAAAGATCGAGTCCCTCCCCTCAAAGAGGGCAACCATCAATAATGAAAATCAGTTCGCTTAATGTCATCACTCGGATGCTAGCAATCTCAAGGGTCTTTCCATACCTCTTGGTCATGGCCAAATGATTGCGAGACTCTTTGTCGATGACATTAATTCCTTTGTTCTTAACAATATTAACTGCATTGAGGTGTTTTGGAGTTGCCTCGACACCTTTTGTGTGGCGTTAGGCTCAAAAATCAACCATGCTAAAATTGCTTTCAGAGCAATCTGTGGGCCTCCACCCCAATTGTTGATTGATCAGGGGTGTCAAGTTATACCTAGTGGTCAAGTCTTCCGTCTCCTCGGTATCCTGATGGGCTTCAACATCTCAATGGACCAATGATGGAATTGGGTGCTATCCAAACTGAATAGCAAACTAAATCATTGGAAAGGTATGCAAGCTAACTTGGCAGGGCATGCTATGGTTGTCAACACATTTATGCTTTCTAGGACTATTCACTTTATCTAGTGTTGGAGACATAAGGAGAAAGAATTGGCCAATGTGGAAAGAATCTGCAGAAACTTCCTATGGACTAGGGACCCCAATAGGAGGGGGATTCCCAAAATCAAATGGGAAACTTGTATTAGCTTGAAAAACTCGAGTGGCTTGGGTATCTTGGATATCGCTAGGTTGGCTGGCAAGTTGGCGGCAAAGTGGTTTATCAAGGCTTGGAGCAATCGTGAATCCTCTTGGGCTAAATTGATCTTCAGAAACTTGAAATACCTTACCTTAGTTGGTCTTCCTGGTTGGAAGGACATTGGGATCCTCACACTTTTGTTCTCCCCCCACCCGATGTCCCCTAAAGGCTCTAGCCTCGTGTGTTCTTTATGGAAGAGTTGGAACGAAGCCAAACAATTCATGAGAATCAGTGATGAGTGGAAGTGGGCAGTTAGGATAAGAGAAAATGACTCTATCTGGTTCGTCATCATCGGCATAAGGGGGGTGGAGTCTTGGAACCTCCAAACTGCTAAGCAACTATGGAACAAGGGGTTCAAACAGTGGAAACTACTCCGGAAACAAGAGACCGGCCAGTGGATCAGGTTTGAAGACTTAGACCAAAGACATAGAGTTTCCCTTGAGGAATGGACTCTTCTCCAAAAAAGGTGTTTAGCGTGGGACCACTCAACTACCCGCCTGCTTTGTGGACAGGATCTTCCGTGCCTGGAGGGCCTCAAATGGAGCAATGGTAAGAAACTATCCAGAATTCCCAACTTCAAAGAAAACTTAGTTGGTCATCACACTCTTAACAAGGTGTGGTGCCTTTCTTGGACCAAACTTCGATGGGAACTTAAGTTCATGTCTATTTGGCACCCCCTTATTGAGATCAAGAAGTCCATTCTCATGTGGCAAATCTTGCATAAGGGTATCTGGTACAATGCAAGGGCCAACAAAATTTCTGGCGTGCCTCCATGGTGCAAGCGGTGCCATCGATGCATTGAAGACCTTTTTCACCTCTTCTTTGATTGCCCCAAGTCCCGTGTTATCTGGCATCACGTGACATGGGTTTTGAGACTCACGAACCAAATCAATTGGCAACAGGCGCTGTTGGGTGAGGTGGTTGGCTGCTCATCAAGGCTGTGGAATGCCATCAGGGGTGAGACTCTTTGGAAGATTTGGAGGGAGCGATGTGCTGTCAACTTTGGCCAAACCCCAAAGGAATGGTTGACGAGAAATCCTTGTTTCTTCTAGGTAAAAGAATCTCCCGTGATAAGAGTTCTCCACTGTTTAGGCACCACTGTATTTATCTCCTCGTTGATAACAACCCAAATGGGTCCCGCATGAGGGAGATGATAGATTTGTATGCCTCATTTGTAATGCCCTCTAGCTTACCGAACTTGTCCCTTGCATTGTGGGATTTGGGGGGTCCCATGGGCACTAGTCCCATTCACATGTAACTTTTCTTCTTTATTTTAATTAAAGTTCGGGAGAATAAGCTAAGGCCGAACTTCCTTAAAAAAAAAAATAGAAGCACATATTTTTATAGATAGGTATATGAACCACCGTTACGGTGACTTTTATAAAGATCAACATATTCTTTTTTTGTTTTTATTGTAAAAAGAAAAATAATTAGATTAATGAGAATTTAGTATAAATAAATGCACTTCAAGACATGTTCTACTAGGTGTAGAAAGGGATACTTGTCAATCGGGACCAATCTTCAAACCTTGTTTCCTTATTGTCATTAGGTCATCATCATTAAATCGCTTTCGGGCCATCTTAACGCTTGCTAGGTGGGGTCGAGGGGTCCCATGGGTATTGTGCTCATTCACTTGTACAATTGGTTTTTCAGTCAATTCAACCAAGGGAGTGTAAGCTTCAACTTAACTTCCTCTTTAGAAAGAAGGGGTGTAGGGGGAAATACCTCCCTACTCATGGTAGGATAACTTTAACCTACGGATTAGTGGATTTCAACCTCCAAGCAAAACCATTAGCTTCTTGGGGGCCTAATGTTCTTGTCTTTGTCCTTGGGACCATCAAACTGGTTGATTTGTTGGGCATTACATCCGTCCCTTCCCAAGCTCTACTCTAAAAAGGTGGAGGGGAGGAGATTATACCCTGTATTATGTAAACAATCGTGCAACGGTGGATTAAGGCTTGCACATGGTTATGAGACATATGAGAATCATTTGTATGTATTATGTAAACAATCGTGCAACGGTGGATTAAGGCTTGATGGTTATGAGACATATGAGAATCATTTGTATACTGGAAAATTTTGAGGAGAACGTTTAGCCCAATCAATGATCTAAGAGTCTCTACCCTACCCGAGAACCCTTCGTATATAAATGTCTTAGTTCTATAAACAAAAATTCTCATCCCTACTCTTTCCAACTAGCACTTCTTAAAAGAGTGACCCATGTACTTACTTTACAATATTTTCTTCCCCTTAAATCCATATTTCCCTCAAAATGACATCGTAACAGATCATGGAGTTTGATGTCTGCATAAGCACATAAATAGCACAAGGAAGAAGAAGAAGCTTGGAGCACAACACACAATAATGAATGTATTATCAAGTGAATGTACAAAGATAAGTGATTTGTTAGGGCTATAGGCATATATACAAGCCAGGGAAAAAACCTCTTAAAGAGGGAAAAAGTGTGCTAGTGGTCCTAAGTGTGTTCACACAAATCACTATCAAAATATGTCAACAAATCCCCTTTGAGAGTGATGTGGTGAACAAGAAGCTAGCACTCATGTATAAGGAAGTGCCAACCTATGTGGAAAGAGATCAATCCACAAAAGGAAGTAAGCCCAAAGCTTTGTGAAAAGCTTCAAACTTCTCTCGAGGCAAAGCCTTTGTGAAAAGATATGCAATTTTATCATGTGTGGGCACATATACTAAACTAATCTCACCCAATAGAGAACCTCTCCCTCACATAATCCAAGAAGTTGGGTACCACTCAAGTGGCAAAAGATGTGCTTCGTCGCCTGTCAATGCTTGATACCTAGGCAATGCATAGACCTCATCTAAGAGACAACAAACTGACTATCATGTAGAGTTATGCATAAGTAAGTCAAGCATTCAAGAGCGTGGTGATAGAGAACAACATCAAATGCATCTCCAACATCATGAAGACTCAACCATAAACCTGTCTCCATAGGAGTGACAATAGGTTTGCAATCTTCAAGGCCAAAACACTGCAATAATGTGTGAATACATTTTGTTTGACACATAGTTATTCCACCATCAACTTGCATAAATTGAATGCACAAATAATGATGCAAATGCCCAATCTAGCATCTCAAAAGGGCATGCAAATCAGCCTTAAAATCAACACTATGCTTCTCATTAGGACTAGTGAGCAACATGTCATCAACATAGACAACAATGATCATAAGCACATCATTACATATAAGGTGCTTTTAGTTGGATTGTTCCCAAAATCATCTGCAATCAAGTAGGCATTTATCTTTTCATACCAAGCATGCAGTGTGTAATAAAGTGATAGGAAGGAGATGGTTGAACCACACCCTTGATAGATAGGAGATGGTTGAACTACACCCTAAGAGAGAGGATTAGGAAGTAATCTTCAACCATGGCTTTTGGGGCAAGTGGTTAGCCCATCACATTCCTAACCAAGAGGTTGTGACTTCAATTCCTTACATTGGTATCAAAGCCTAAGAAGTAGGCCTGTGAAAGATGGATCGACCCAATGTCCTCTAAAAAAGGCGCTTGGGCACTCTATCATGTGAAAGGTTAGGAATTGGGAAGCTCTCGAAAGAAACTTTCCAAATCCACTGAAGTAGCTTAGAAGTGTGAAGTATTTGGGAAACCTTGGGTAGCACTTGATTGAGTGTTCAAGATACTGAACATGGATGAGAACAAGGTTCAAGATACTAAGGTTGAGAACAAGGTTCAAGACACCAAGGTTGCAAACAAGGTTCAAGAAACTATGAGACATTGAGGACATCAATTCAAGGGTACCAAGGGAGTCCAAGAATGGATCACCGAAGCTAGAGGGATAATGAGTAGATCATTGAGTACAATGATCAAATAAGGGGGGAAGAATGTAATAAAGTGATAGGAAGGAGATGGTTGAACCACACGCTTGATAGATAGGAGATGATTGAACTGCACCCTAAGAGAGAGGATGAGGAAGTAATCATCAACCATGACTTTTGGGGCAAGTTGTTAGCCATCACATTCCTAACCAATAGATTTTGAGTTCAATTCCTTACATTAATGCAAGAAACTAACAAATTACAACCACCACATGCTAGAGAGATGACTCTCCTCCCTACCTTATGCCTGTATATATAGCTGCTCGAATCAACGAGGACCACAAATGTAACTAGAGTCCACAAGTGCATGTGCAATCTCCTCCCCTCCTTTAATATCTTCAACTAGAGTCTACTAGTGGTGAGAGTGATCTTGACTACTGCTTTAGTACCTTCCACTAGAGTCCACTAGTGGTTGGTGTACTAGCCACTCAAGTTAAGTCTCACTAGACTCAAGTTAACTCATGTTAACTTGAGTTAGAAGGCTCTAGAACTCCTTGGGCAAAGTGCTCTCCCCATACTACCCATGGGGGTTGAACCCAAGGCCTCCTCCTTCACAAGCTTGAGACTTAAACATTAAGCTAAGTGGATTACTTGTTTAAGACAGCACATGAACTCATGCTTAAGTCTAGTCTCGAGTTCTTTGCCATACACATGAGTGACCAAACAATGTCCGATTACAGATCTATCTGAACCGACCAAACCTTTATATCATAGAATTATTTTATTACATTCTTCCCACCTTGGAAAAGATTTTCGTTTAATTTGATGAACTGGTCAAAGTACAAAGTAGTGAATGAAAAAATAAGGATGTATCTAAAAACATCCCTAGCCACTTCACTGTTTCTCGATGTGGGATCTAGGCACAAACATATGAAATGGATGGATTCCAATTACTAGTCCACTTATGGGCATAATTGGTGCATGGACTTAGTAACTAAGGCGGGATATCTTATCCTGATCAAGACTTTGAGAAATCTTGATTCATTTGAGTTTGACTTAGAAAACTTGAAGTTTCATTGGCCCAAACATCTAACTTGGATGTTTGTACAATGGTTATCTCCCAACCAATAGTTACTTGATTTATTCACCCAACTTGAGTACTACTTTGTGCTAATGGGCTTCAAAATCCTATGTAAACTATAGGAGAAAGTTTTCCATTTACTTTAGGTCAACCGTACTATAACTTGACCAAGTCAAATCCAAAATGAAAATTATCCAAGTTAAGACACTTTTCTCAAAGTCTTTATCTTTAAGTTCTTCGGAATTGTCAATTTGATGAGCAATTCCTAACTTCTCTATTCTAGAATATAGTGGACTCTAGAAAGTCATTTATGCTATATAACTTGAAGCAAAATCAAATGAGTAAGTCAACTTAGAATTATCATCTTTTGAAGATTGAGAGAGGTTCTTCTACAAAACATCTATCTAGGATGTTTTATTTAGTTGCCTTGTTCTAACTAACTAACCTTGGACTTTTGTAAAAAGAATTAGATACCATACCTGAGTCAAATCCAAAAGATTCAAAAAGTGGAAAGAAAGAACTAAAAATTTATACAACCAATTCAAACTTCTAAGATATTTGAACTTGTGATGAAGCATTTTGTCGATGTTTAAGAGAAATAAACTAGATTTTTGAAAAATATCCTTAGAGTAAATCTAAACATCATCCAACCACAAGATACTAGTGTGGTATCCAATGTCAATGTGTCACCCTCTGAGGTTCTTTTGGTGGGTTTTTTACTCAAATAATGCTTCACTTGAGACCAAGTTCATGCTTATATTCAATCTTTATGACTTCTTATTGGAAATGCAATTCTTGTGCATTACTTAGAGTCAAAATATTAAATTTACCAAGTTACATTAGGAACTTGGTGCTTGACTTAGTCAATCTATTCTTTAGTTGAAAGGATCTTTTCAATATCAAAGTCGGACTTCTTCAAAAATTTATCAACTATTTCTAAATCAGTAACACTTTATCTTCAAGTGTTCCATAATTCAAAGAAGAACAAGTCTTTGAACTATTTGAAAAACAAGATCTTGGAAGTTCCTTACTTTGAATCTTCTTATGTACTTGATCTTGAAGTGCCTTGAGATCATAATTTTATCCTTCTTGAATTAAACTTATTCTTTGAGTTTTAATTCCCTTGAGGATCAAATCTAACATCAAGATTCATTCTAGGACTAAAAGATAATTATCGTCCCATGGTTTGATGTCCCATGTCATCTTTCCTACATCAATTTGAATATAAAATCTGGTGTCCCATACACCCTATTTTATATTCACATTGATGTGTGAGTGATATTTATCCCAAAGTCTAAATATATCTTTATAGAGTACCTTCTCACTTCGCTTCCTTAAGAAAAAATTGAAGTTTTAGGCATTAATTCTAACTTGATATTCAAGTTTTTGATTCTTTCACATGATCGTTTCATGATCTCGTGCTTTTACCATGGAAACTTGAAAACCTGTGAATGGAAAATCTATCCTTCTTTTCTAGGTTTTTCAAAAGGAAAACCACTTATCATTCCAAGTTCTTGAATTGTTCCAATTCAAGTCTGATTGGTTATACTTGACCAATTTTATAGTGGCAAGAGTTGTTTACTTCTTATCTTTAGATTCCTTTCTTTCTAAAGATTTAAGTAGCTAGCTTGAGGATTTTTTAAGAATCTCTCTACTGCTCAAGTCTAGGCATTCCCTAATGCTTTTGGATTTCATCTTTAAGAAATCCCTTTAAGCATAGGTAAACTTTTATGTTATACCTTCCAAAAACTTAATTACCGTCATCATGTTTGCATACTATATACTTGGAATATTTACTTTGTTCAGACTTGGAACAACTTACTCATTTCACACTTTCCATTGAATAAATGGAACTTCAGTGAGAAATTCATAAAAGAAATTTGACTGCCAATACTTAGGCAAACATCAACGCAGTTCCAATCGCAAGTTATTGGATAAATATTTTCCAAATTTGATCAAGTATAGTTGACCTTGCGACAATAATAAGGACTTTAGCCTTTATCGTTAAGATCTCTAGTACTATCAAAAGCGTCATCGCTTACCCACAAGATTTTTAGAGATATTTCCCTTAACTCAAGTCCAAGCATATTGAAATGCTTTTTAGATTCTAAAAGTAAGAATCTCATCAAGATTGATACACCGCTAGGTTATATCAATCTATGGGCTTCAAGTACCACTACCAATGATTTGGGACTTTTTAGAAACTACTTGTTGTCTAACTAACTTGAAGAATTTCATTCTCACTATAGTCTAGGGAGAATTTTTTCTTTCAAGAAGTTTAGATTCCTTCCAAGGAATCAATTAATACTAATCAAATGATTCATCTTGGAATCTTTTGCTTTACTCGAATTATCTTTAAAAGAAATTCTTGACTTTTGGACATGATTGAAATCTTTAAAAATAGATTGTCTAAAGGATATTTATTTTTAACCAATGAAATAGTTAACCAAACTATTTTGTTTATTGCCTTATCTTTTGGAAGTATCTCAATTGTTAAAGATCACTTTGACTAAGGTTTCTTATTAAGCTACAATTAGCTTACCAAAACCAATAATAACTCTCAAATCCTCTAAAAGCAAGAGTTCTTTTTAAAGTTTTCTTCTTTTCTTAATACTTTGCATTCATACTAGAGATGCAATCACGGAACCTAGCATCCATCTATTGAATACTGAAGTTCAATTAATGCTAAGGTTTAATCACTTCTTTGATTTTCATCACTCCTTAGGATGAAATCAAAGTGAAAACTTCAAAACTCTATGGCTTTTACAAATTTGGAACATCTCAACTATCTTTTGAACTTTAAAAGTTCAATTAGTTTAAGTTCATTTGATTTTATTTGTTTGCTATCACGTCTTGGGATAGAATCAAATAAAAGCATTCCAAATCATCCTACTTGGATGCATGAATTTTTATATCCAAGTTTGTCATTAGGATTCTCTAAGTTTTTCCTAGACCGAGTCATCATTGAAATTTGCAAGTAGCTTTATTTTCTTGCCATTTTCGATAAGCAAGAAAATTGAATGCTTGACTTTCGGTGAGCCTACTTTTTCTAAGCAAGAGCCCTAATATGTGATACCTAAGTATCACATTCAGGAAAAAGTGAACTAGCTACTTGAGTTGCATAGCATCTAAAAGATTTGCAACTAACTAGTTTATCATTTTTCCTAACTATCTAACTCGAGTTAAAAAAAGTAGGTAGCAATTAGGAAAATACATTTGTTCAACTACTTAGTAAAAAATAAGCAAAAAACCATGCTTCATCATATGCAAATGCATGTTCTTGCATGCAAATGCATGCGAATGCATTCATGTGTTTGCATGTTTTTTTCTTTTCATGCACCAAACTTAAATCAAGCAGTTCTTGAGCTTGATATGCATGCATTCAAGCATCCATGTACAAACAATCTACTTGCTAACTTTCAAAAAGATATAAACATACATGTGCACAAACTTGAGTGCATCTTATACCTTTTTCAAGCAAGAAGGAAGTTTATGAGCATAAAACAGTCTTTTAAAAGGAGAAATGCACCAACATTCTTTTATTCCCATGTGATGATATATAGATGCATGCTTGTGCTTAATGAGTGTTTCAATATGTTTATGCTCTTTCATTTAGCTTTCATTAATTTGTAGCAATATTACCGAAAATGAAGTTTGCTACCATACTTCGATGTTAATAAAATGCATCCTATGTGAAAGCATAGAGGAAAAACAAATATTGAAACCAATGATCAACTTGGAAAATACTTAGCTCTAATTCAAGCTACATCCTTCCATTGATCCTCGGGAAGAGCCATTCTCCATGCTTTAGTCCATGAGAAAAACTACATACTCCTCCTTGAAGACCATTGCTTCCTCTCATTCTCTTCTTTGAAGAAATGGAGCCTTCCTTGGACTATACTTGTATTAGCCCATCCTTTGCCATCGCTTGATGTGTGGATGATGCTTCACTTGAAGCAGATTTGAAATGAAGCAAAGAGCTCAAAAGGCAAAGCTCTTTAGAGGTCAAATCCACGAGGAGTAATCAGCTCACGGATTCGATGTAACAAAAAAGAAAACAATGATGAGTTGATGTATCCCAACATGTGTTAGCACAATTGTTTGGCTGTTGGAGACCAGATCAGGAGGTACGGAGGTCAATTCCTCTATGGCATGAATCTGAATGAAGTTTGGTGTTATTTTTATTCTTCTAACCTCCTCAATTAGAGGTTCACAACACGGATATATCATATAAATAGTGGTTTCTTTGAGTATGGAAATAAGCTAATGTCCCGATCTCTTGGCTACAATATTGGTAGTGAGTTGAAAAACTAGAGATGGTGTATTCGATACCTGCGGATACATTGATGGCCAATTCCACAATCAATTTTGACCTACGTCGCCTATGAAGATAGAGGTATTGGCTTCCATTCAGGTGCCCATCAAATCTAGTTTGTTGTTGTGCCCAACGCGAAAATATGCCTTAAGAGTTTGATTATCTATCAGAAACAATAGATACTATGACCATCTGACAGGCTTATTGGTTAGAATGGTACTCTTTAGACAGATCTCTAAGGGTTCGAGTCTCGTGTGTTGCATCTCGTGATGCATTGGTATATCCTTTTTGAAACCCCCTCGGGAGGCAAAAACAAAGCTATGGACATATGCGTGCATCCATCCAGGATTCGAATGTGAGCATGTGGAATGGTTGAGGGTCACATAGAGATCTCTTGAGACAAGAGGGATCAATATCGAAGCTCTCCATGGAACCTTGAGGAAGATGATGATGTGACCAAGGTCTCCATGGAAGCTTGTCTAGGGCTCTGATACCAATGCAAGAGACTGAAAAATTACAACCACCACATGCTAGGGAGATGACTCTACTCCCAACGTTATGCCTGTATATATAGCTGCTTGAATCAATGAGGGCCAAAAATGTAACTAGAGTCCACAAGTGCATGTGCAATATTTTCCACTCCTTTAATATCTTCCACTAGAGTCTACTAGTGGTTAAAGTGATATCGACCATTGCTTTAGTATCTTCCACTAGATTCCACTAGTGGTTGGTGTACTAGCCACTCAAGTTGAGTCTCAATAGACTCAAGTTAACTCATGTTAACTTGAGTTAAAAGGCTCTAGAGCTCCTTGGAGGAAATGCTCTCCACATGCTGCCCATGGGGGTTGAACCCAAGACCTCCTCCTTCACAACATTGAGACTTAACAACTAAGCTAAGTGGATTACTTGTTTAAGAGAACTTATGTTTAACTTTAATCCCGAGATCCTTGGCTATACACATGAGTGACCAAACAATGTCCGATTTCAAATCTCTCTGAACCGATCGGACCCTTAGGTCATAGACTTACTTTATTACATGGTGCTTGCTTCAGACCATATAACGCTTTTTTAAATGTGAAAATTTTGTTTTCATGCCCGTTTTGCATAAAATCACAAGGATGAAATACGTACACTTCTTCATGTAAGTCACCATTCAAAAATGCAGTTTTAATGTCCAACTGATGTACATTCCAACCATGATGAGCTACAAGTGCATGGTCATGTGGCATGTGGGAGCAAAGGTCTAATCAAAATCAATGCCCCTCTCTTGAGCATAACGTCTTGCAACAAGCCTAACCTTATACCTATCAATTGTTATATTTATCTTCTTTCTAAACCTGTAGGCATTGTTTTTTCTGCATGCGTCTGGTGCTTTTTTGCGAACTTATCGAATGTGTGCTTATTCCATACTTTGAGGGACTACTTGATACTTGGAAGGGGGGTCACAAGTTCAATACACATTTTTTTATACATTTGTCATGGTCTCCTTATCTTGGTTCTACTACAGTCTGCAAGTATGCACATTGCGTGTGTGTTACGTGTATGTGTGAGAGATAGAGAGAAAGAAAGAAAGAAAGAAAGAAAGTGATATTTACGTCTACCAAAAGGCCAAACTTGACCTATGAGACAAAACCATGTACAAGTGTGGTCATCTCCATGTATCGATGAAAAAAAAAGTACTCACTACAAAAAAAACCATATAGGCTGAAACCTGCAAGATGATGGTGTACCTAGCAATGATGGAGTAGTAGAGATAAAGTAGTGGTGTGTGGGGGGAGCGTGGCTCTAACTCTGCAGATAATGGCCACCTACTACATGGGGACATATGTGGGAGTGAATATGTATACCCTAAATGGTATAGACGGGTGGAGGAGGGTGGAATATATGGTACATCGACAGTGCACTCAACATCTCCTGCAAGAGGGCGACCCAAGTGGTGGTGGTATGTTGATGCTCCATCATGTGGTGATGGGCTATCTTGATGCGGGAGACATCCTCATGATGTACTCGTGGTCATCGATACCTAGTCGTATGTGATCTGCATCGTACTCTCTGTGCTGCTATCTACATGAGCATGAGCCCTATGCCTCTCGAAGGCTAGTATGTCTAATGTGGCTCAAGTCGTCGAAAGAACTGAGTAATAGTCTGTTGGGTATCCACCTATGTCTGACGTGTGCATGGTAACATCTACGCTCGTCTCTCATATGCTTCCATGATGTAGCGATCCACCCTCCGCTAGTCTCCTATGGTCATGCAGAATTGGAGTGACTCCTCAATCTGGAACTGTGCTCGTAGGTCTAAGTATGCCAAGCATCTCGTAATCAAGTGAGAGAGAGAGAGAGAGATTTGTGTCATCATTCTTTATTTATGGTATTTTAAATGGAGCAATTGAATTTTACAATCTATCAACTTATGATTCATGTTTATTTGATGTGGAAAATTTGACTTTTATACGTTGTTTGCATATTACATTAGTTTTACAACATCTATTTTGTAATCTTTCTCACTTCTAATTTTTGGCCATGTATTATCACGCATTGTATTTTCAATCATACTTTTTCAATACTTTCATACTCCTATGGAAGCTTGCCCTATTTGACATATTCTAACATCTCCAAGTAAGTGAACATTCCAATGCTAATGTATGTGATGATTTATGGACCTTGAGTGATGTCCTTATATAGAGAATTCATCTTAAGCAAATATCTATAAAAAAAGCGAGCTTTTGGTTTATTTTATCGATTTTTTTCGTGAGAGCTATATTAGATTTTTGGATTTTTTGCTTTTGATAAGACACATAAACATAAACCATTAGTAGATCAAGTGAAGTGGCTTTTGTAGATTTGTGACACTTCATGAATTTTAATGTGCTTTTCAATTGCTTTTGACTCTTTGACTAGGATGAGGGTTTTAATTTTGAAGAGGTTAGCAGTGCCAAATGGTGAAGTGTTGTAACATGGATGGATAGCTCTCTTTGAGTAGTATAAGATGGTGAGGAGAAATGTTTGACCATATTGTGATCATTTTTTACTATTTGTGACGTAACCTACCAATGGCAAAAATAAGCATATACAAGCTAAAAAATAATGTGCAAATTATATATAATATGTACAAATGAATTTATTCTTCAATTCCTTCCTTGAATTCTATTTGTCTTGGTTAGCTTTTTCTTTTGTTGCACAAATTTGTCTTGAGGTAATGCTTTGGTAAAGATATCCGCAACATTATCTTGAGTTGGGACATATTAAGGTTCAATTTTTCTTTCAATGATGCTTTCTTTGATGTAGTGGTAATGAACTTCAATGTGATTCGTTTCAAATTGAAACACTGTACTCTTAGCCATTGCAATCATACTTTGACTATCTGTGAATATATTTATATGTAAAGAATGTTCAAAATGTAATTCATGCAAAAGCTTTTGTATCCAAATACATTATGTGGATAATGTATATGTTGTCTGATACTTCGCTTCACAAGTTGAAGTAGCTATTGTGTTTTGTTTCTTGCTTAACCATGCTAAGAGTGAATCACCAAGAAAGAAACATCAACCTATTGTAGATTGTCTATCATCAAATCACCTTCCCAATCAGAATCTACGTATTGTTCAATTATTCTATTTCCTTGAAAACTCAAAAGAAAATCTTGTGTTCTTCAAATATTTGAAAATTCTTGTCTTTATTGTCTTCAAATATTTCCAATGTGCCGTGGAAGATTGGTGCATAAATCTACTCACCTCTTATATTAAATTTTGAATATAAGGTATGATATTATGTACATAGATCAAGCTACCAAGAGTTTGACTGTATAACATCCTATCAAACGGTTCTTCTTCATTGTTGTAAGTTGTCAATTTAAGATTTGATTCAGAAAAATAGAATGGCTATCTTGAAAAAAATTGAATGAAATAATAATGCAATAAGCCCATGTCAAACATATAAAAAAAATTTTGAGTCTTTAAACTTGTCAATCTTTGCTTTGTTGGGACCTACCATAGGATTTCATGTACATAAATGATCAGAAGAAATACATCCTCATCTATAAATTAACATAAAGTGTTGATGCCAATGATTGTTTTTAAATCCTTTTTTGATTAGATTGCATGGATTTTCTTGTGCCAAGAGCTAGGAGCTTGTTTGAGTGCATACAAATCTTTGATTCAATGCAAACAAAGTGTTCATTTCTTTTTTCAACAAGTCTTGGAGGTTGATTAATATACAATTGATTAATATAACAGGCATCCCACCACGATCTATCATTGCATATGAGGCTTGGCATGGTCCCAAGCCATTTGTTGCTCATCCACTTGCCTTTGGTTGTTTGGCATATGCATTAGTGCCTAAACAACAATGTTAGAAATCGGATGATAAAGCATTGAAATGTATTTTTGTTGGGTGCAATTCAGAAAGCAAAGGCTATCATCTGTATCATCCACATATTAAACTCATTTTGGTTAGTCTTGATGTTGTTTTTGTGGAAGATTGAATTCATCCATTACTTTCATGTATTAAGGAGGCATTATTTAGCTCCAAAGATGTGTCATAGCTACCTCCTTTTACAGGTGATAGTCTAGTATTGGTCCAAATGCGGCTATTTATTAGCCTTTATAACTTTCACATGATGATGCAGATCATTCCATTTCTGATGCATATTTACATGATGCACTTATTGATGAGAGGTCTCATATAGAGGAGTCAAAAGCTATTCCCAAATGGCTAGTGCAGACTTTGTGAGATAGCAAATTAGATGTACCTTTGTCATATCTTACTCTTTTAGGCTCTCATAGAACTTCATTTGCATCAAATTGCTATGCTATGGCTTCCTCTCGTCTTTGTGATGAGAATGAGATTGTTTCTTTTGATGAAGCACAAAATTCAAAAAATTGGATGGTTTTTATGCAATTAGAATATGATGATATCATGAAGAATGGCACTTCGTCTTTATGTGATTTGAATCCAAGGAATGGCCGGAAGCCATCATTTGGTGACTATTGACCACCTGTAGGAGATCTTGAAGTTGTCCAAGATCCAAAAGGATGTTTTCTTGCTCATTGGTTTCCATGGGAACACTTGACTTTGTTGTCGCATAGTTTCTCTTATAGCTTTTTTCATTTACGTGCATATAGAGAAGGTCTAATGCATGTTTTTCTCACCATTGGTTTTCCTTCTTTAAGAGAAAAGAGAGGGAAGAAAATGATTTTGTTCAATATATTCATTGTTTTCATTCATTGAGAGATTATGCTTAATACCTAGTATACGTATACAAACACATTAAATTAGTCATTGAGCACTTCATTTATTTTCTCATGTTCATTATGGAATAGTTTAGTTCATGAAATATTTACTCACTTCATTGAAGGGTATACATTAAGCAAAAGGGAAAGATAATTTTTTTTTCATGATTGGAAGAGCATGTAAGGAGGAAGATAGAAATGCTTGTGATTTACTTTATTACTTGAATTTGGGATATACGCATTGATTGCACGGACTCTTTTGAAACAAAGGAAAATGGATTTGATTAGAAAAGGAAGCATTCATTTAATTGAAAGGCTATAAATCAATCTATCTTGTTTGGATTTGTTTCTTGATTTAGAAGGGTTGCATTGACGATCATTTGCTACATATGTTTGTGCACATATTTCAAGTAAAGTATTTCTAATTAGTCTCCAAAAATCAATTCAAATACTTGAAAAGAATGATTAAAGTGGATTCAAGTTGTTTTTCCAATGGTAGGATAGTACTCCTACACAGTGTTTTGCTTATAACTTCATGTAGGAATGAGTATTTTTCATGAAATTTTGTAGGTTAGTAGATGCTAAAGTGATTAATATGTTCACAAAATTTCATGTAATTTGGACTTATTTTGATAGGTTTAAAGATCTCAATTGCGCAAACTTATTGCAAGAAAAGTCACCCTCTGGAAGGTGTACAAGTTCACTTTGCAAGGCCTTATCTCATCATTGGAATATCCAAATGATGTGATTTTTCTTGACTTATTTAAGTTATGCTTTGCAATTTTAAGCCTCAAAATTTCATGAGATTTGGAATATGGGTTGAAGAGAAAGTGTAAATTTTCTTTGGTTATTGTGCAATGATTTTTCTTAGAACAAGATGTTGCAAGTTTGCAGATACGTCAGCAATTTTTGCACTATCTATTTCTATGCACTTGGATTTCAACCATAAAAAAATAAAGTGCAATAGTCTTGATTATCTTCCTTCCAAATGTCATGTTCAAATGTCATGTTCAAGAACAAAAATGGCTTTCAAGCAATGGTCTAGCCATTTAGAAATACATGTGAGAGACACATTACAAGATTCAACTATAAACCTAGATTTGATGGGCTTACTATGGAATTTCCAAACAATGTATAGAAATGGTAAACTTGGATACAACTTGAAACCATGTGATCTAGAATAATTTTTTTATCAATTGTAAAAATCTTGGATGAGATGTGTAGCTTCATTCTCCCATTCTCCTAACCATCAAGTAATTGGGTTTTTGAGCATCTATCAAGACTTGTGTTTATTCCTTTCTTCTCCATTTCATCAAAATAACTAAATAGTTTGAGCATCAACTTTTATTCTATTATCATTGAAATAAGAAAAAAGAGTATCACAAGGATTACATGAGTTTTGGGCCAACAAGGCATACTTATGTTGTTGGCATACAAGTCAGATGAAGAGCATACTAGCACAACGGAGCAGTCATGCACAATACGGCAACAAGGCCCAATCATTTTTTCCATGGACCATTTACAACTCAAGTGATTTTAATCACTACACAAACATTGTAAATTCCGTTTTTGGTAGAATAGACTCCATTTTGTGCAAGCCGAGGAGTCCTCGAGCTTGAGGAGTATTAGAACTAGCTACATATCAATTTTCATAATTTTTAGACTCCGTTTGAGCCCTCAAATAGGCTCTAGAACCTAATTTTTAACTAAGCCGGACACTAGGTCTGGACAAGACCAAAGCTAGTTAGAAAACTATAAAAAGAGCTAGAGAGCTCATTTTTGGGGTTAGATTGTTTGTGAATTGAGCTTATGTAAGAGACTTTTTGACTAATGCAAAGAACTCCATTGTTCCTCTCCTTGTTCTTGCCTTGTGTGTGCGTGTGTGTATGTGTGTGCATGCTTGTGTGCTTCTCACTCACACACTTGTGCCTTCACTTGCTCATAGTCTTCATACTAGTCCTCACGTCTCCACGGATTGACAATTATGAGGTGAATCTTCTCACGTTGGTACTCACCATTGTGCTAGAGTGACACCAAATTTGGCGCCGTTGCCGGGGAGAGAGCTTCGAGGACGAGCGTGTGATGGTAAGACGTCGAGTTGAGACATTGGAGTTATAGGTAAGATCCTTTCTTTTCCTTATTTTTCTTCATTTTTTCTTATTTTTGCATCACCATCATCACCATCATCATCCTCACCATCTCCCACCTCCATCTCCATCTCCACAAAAAAATTTCAGTTTTTTGGTCATATTCCACTCCCCACCTCATTTCCCTCATTTCATTGTGAGAGAGAGTGAGAGAGAGCTTGCATGCAATCTGTTTTTGTGTGTTTTTTGAGCTTGTGTTGCAGGAACAAGCTGTATCACCATCTCCAGCAGCTTGCGCAGGTACGACAGACTCTGCACAGGTCTCGGGACGACGACTTCTGTCTGTCGCCACAGACAGAAAAACTTGATATTTTGTGAATGCGTGTTTGGCACGGTAACCTACACCATTAGAGCACTCCAAATCACTAGAAGTTTCTCAAAAATTTGCGTTTTTTCAGTCTATCACGACAGACACTGTCTATCGCGATAGACACCCGTCTATCGCGATAGACAGAGACCCACGACAGACTCAGTCTATCGCGACAGACACCGTCTATCGCGACAGACCAAAACCACGACAGACGATAGACCCCGTCTATCGCGACAGATAGAGACTCACGATAGACCCCGTCTATGGCGACAGACACCTGTCTATCGCGACAGACCAAATTCCACGACAGATCCAGTCTATCGCGACAGATCCATCTATCGCGACAAACACCGTCTATCGCGACAGACCAAAACCACGATAGACGATAGACATCGTCTATCGCGACAGACACCGTCTATCGCGACAGACCCCGTCTATCGCGACAGACCCCGTCTATCGCGACAGACACCGTCTATCGCGACAGACACCGTCTATCGCGACAGACACCGTCTATCGCGACAGACACCGTCTATCGCGACAGACACCGTCTATCGTGACAGACCCATCTATCGCGACAGACACCGTCTATCGCGACAGACAGACATTTTCGGCAAAAAAATAAAGGGGTAATTTTTTTGGAAATTTAGGCTAAGTTTTGGGCATATTTGCATACTCAAATACTCATACACTTACAAAGGCCTTAGAAAAATGCATTAAAACTCCTGAAAGGTTCTATTTGTCTGTTTAACCCCCTAAACCCTGAACATGCATAACTTTTTCATATGAAATCCATTTTTTGAGCTCTAGGGCTTGTCGGAAAGCTCGTGGCATATACTACACGCCCTCAACTGTTTTTTATAAGAATAATGCGTTGATTTTCAGATATGATATTTTGAAGTTGACACACTGAGGGGTAGGTACACCCAGGGAGCTCTAGAGGAAATTTTTTTTAGCAATACAAAAGGGGGAACAAGGGTCATTAAAAAGTGTTTGAAATAAATTGTCTGTCAATTGAAGGATCAAATTGAAGATAAACTTGGGGTTCTTACAGGATCATCGAGAGCTTTTGGAGAAAGCAAAGTAAGTGCCAGGGCGAACAAGCTTGGGAACATGCTTCCTAGGTAGACAGGCAGCACCAGAAGGAGCGACTTGAGGTTGGAACATCGCTTAACCCCCTCAGTCCATTCTTAGCATAGGCTAAGTGCGAGTAGTTGTGCTGATTGACTAGGGGTACGATAGGAACACTCAAGTTTGAAGAGTCTTTAATTTCTCAAGTGCAAGGATAGGCTAAATTGCAGTCAAGGGATAACTCAAAGGAAAAGAACTTAAACTAAGCGGACACAGAACATCAAGTACGACACACTAAAAGTGCTCCTGACGACGCTTAATTGAAAACAAGAAAACACATACAAAGGAACTTAAAAGGAACAAGTGATTGGTACCAAAGAATCAGCAACATACAAAGGGCATATGAACCTGAGATCAGGTAGACACCTAGGGAGAGATCGTCAAAGTGTTAGATCATCCGAGGCTAGCGTCAACCATATAGCAAGATCTTGGGCCCAACAATTGAGTGATTACCCCTACGCGCTAGACTCAGAAACTAGTGACTCTGACATGTCGTATAGCATGGAAAGACCTGTAGGTAGCTCAGGAATGGCATACCTAGAAAGACCTAAAGGTCCCTACAAGACTCAGTTGGAATACATCCAGACCAACCGCCTAGGTGCACACATCTATGAGGATGGTCTGCGAAGATCTGTTGTCCTAATTAAAAATCCGAATCAGCCCATTGGACTAGAACACACTGTAGTCAAGTTTGAAAATGGTTCATACATAGATAAAGAAGGAACAATGTATGTGGTCACCAGCCAACCTGAAATGACAGATGAGTTTGGCAACATAATCCATGAACCTGAATTAGGTGACATAGAGAAACGGAACTTAGGAAAGGAGCCAAAAACCCCTCGAGGCAAATCGGTCCTAACAAGGATAATCACTCTTGAGTTAGTTCCCCAGGATAATAGAAGCATAGAATTGCTCTGGAACCAAGAAACGGATGAGGCTTTTTGGAGGTACAAGCTTGAAAAGTCTAATGAAGTGGGAGCTCTTGCCATCTATGAATTCAAAGATCCTGATAGCCCAGGCAAGGTGACCTACTTAGATGATGCTTCTGAGAGAATCTTTGTGGTCTCTGAGCATGGAAGACATGCATACACTTGGAAGGGAGAATTTGTTTTTCCCTAACCTCGATCCAATGTGTCTTATGATCACCAAGGAGCTGGAACATCTCAAGCTCCTGGGACTCAAAGAGAAAGGAGCAGAGAGAGACCTGAGGTAAGCTTTGCCAATTCTTGGGGAAGGGAAAGAACGAGAATGGAAACAAATAGAGTGGAACCTAAGGGACACAGAGCCCCAGGGAACCGAAGAAATGCCGATGACTTCCCTTTGCCAAGACTGAGAGAGCACACGAGAACCTTGAGACCGACCCATCTAGTTAAGTCCATGAAAAACTACTTCGATGGCACTGGAGACCCCTTAGGCAAGTCTTGAGAGCTAAACAAGTTGAAGATCTGTTCACGCAGTACAATGCCTTTGGTCTAACCCTTAGGAACACCGCCCTGACATGGTTTCAGCCACTAAACGAGAGGCAGTTTAGGAGCATAGATCAACTTCTAGAGGCATTCATTATCGAATTCTCTAAAAGTGGCATAAGACATAACACATCCTCCCTGATATACAGCTTCAAACAAACATCTCAAGAGACAGTGAGACTCGCAGGTAGAAGATTTAGGCAATATCTAGAGAGATGCCCGGCCCCAGAGTTACCCACTCCAGCCAAGCAAGTGGCCTTATTTTTAGATGGATTGTTAAGCACCAAACTGAGATCATATGTGTACTTGAAGGACCCTAGATCCATAGAAGAATGTGTACGCATGTGCATAGACATCGAGGATAATCTAGGGGAGGAATTAGAGCTCTCAAAAATCTATAAAGATTCAGATAGCTCTAGTAGCCTCATTTCCTCACAATCCACATCAATTGAGGATCTAGCAGAAAAGGTAGCTCTAAAATTAGGTGTCTCTAGCAAGCAGATTCCTAGATTTGCCTCCGAAAAACGATGCTATACCTGTGGAGGAGACCATATGGCTAATGTGTGCCCTATCATGGCTCAACCCCAAGCGAACCCTAACAACCAGTACTGCACCATAGAAAGGAGGTACACCAATCACACCGCACAAGACTGTCCATATAACAAACAAGCTGTTAGACAAAATTATTCTCAGCCATATCCACAACAAGGAAAGTAGCCTAATCAGTACCCACAACAACAATATGCTAGGCCCCAACAAATCTATCAACCACCCTATCAAGGGCAACAAAGACTGCAACCAGTCCTAGTGCAGCAACCTCCTGCCCCCACCAATGTGATTCCAGTAAAGTATGCAGCGGCAGAAGAAAATCTAAATAGAGCCTTAGTGCCAATAACATCCTCGCTTTCAGAAAGTGATCCAAGTGATCATAGTTTTGACTCCACCCATGTTGAGAGCCCCCAGGCCTACTACATGCAATCACCGGAGCATAGTGAGTCATATTATTATGAAGAACCGAGTGAATCTAGTGGGGAGCCAGAATACGCAAACGTCATGTATGCCAACCCCAACTCGAGATCCCAACCTAGGCCGATGAGACCTCCATTTCCTAGAGGTCCATGCTATCGTTGTCAGGGAGATCATCTCATTCGTGATTGCCCTCTACCTGCACCGACACAAACCCAATCTGTGACAATTCAAGGCTTTTGTCCCGATTGTGGAAAGGAGCATTTGTTACGAGAGTGTCCCAAGAACCCCGCCAATATGCCAAAGATTGCTCCTATCAATGTTATTGGCTTAGTGGTGGACTCCACGGGAAGTGTGACTTCCACGGCTCCAGTATAAGTCATCACGAGAGCTCAGGCACGTAAGCAAAACCAAGACTTAGGCCAGGAAAAGAATGCGGAGGTTAGCGAGACTGAGAGCCAGAATAAGAAGAGGACAAGAGCTTGGAGAGATAGTCGTGAACGTATGAAAAGGCAATGGGCAAGAAAGATGAGCGAACTTGAGGAAAGCCTACGAGAAACCAAAGCCAAAATCATAGAAATCACATCTCAAACGCACTCTCACACATCCCCGCCACTACCATCCCCTTCACCCTCCATTCCTCCACCCACCAACCCACCACACGTAACCCAACCACCACCCCGAGTAGGATCAGTCTTGGCAGATCCCACTCCTGAAGATCTAGACATGATGCTTAAAGCATATCAGGCCAGAATCCAAGAAGGGCCCAATGTAACAGATCATGAGAAATGTTACCCTAGGGCTGACCTAGAGCTTGAACGAACTAAGTTGTGTGCCAAGATGGTGGAATTGGCTCAAGCCATGTTTGAGACCAGTCGCCTTTTCACTTGCTCTAGCTCCACTAGAACACCATTGCATTTTGAGGGTCTGTTAGACAGATTGGAGATGTTAATTGCAAAGTCTAGAAAAGGAGCCAACTCCCAGGCTAAGGAGAAGGCAAGTGATAGAATAAGCATTCCTCCCCAGGAAGCCTATGTGCCTAACTCTACGGAGCCAGACACATCATCTTCTATAAATCGGTTCACACCCGAATTCCTACGAGAGATTCAAGAAGACAAATGGGCTAAAGAAAGTGAAGTCCCTCCTCCTATTGAACTTGTGGATGATGCACACGACCAATTCCCACAAGACATCCCATCCATTTATGAGGAGCAGGAGAGCACCCAATCTCAGAAAAGATTAGACTTTGAGTCTAATTCTTTGCAAGAGTTACCACATTTCACAGGCCCATGGGAAGCAAAGTCCACTTGTATGAGAGCACCCACGGTCATGGTAAGAAACGAAGGCTCAATCATACCTAGGAACACGGAGGTAGTGAAGAACACCAAGGTGCAGTGCAATCTCACTTTGGAAGAGCTGCTTAAGGTTAGACCAGAAGTGTGGAAACATGTTGCCAATCAAGTGCCCAAAGTAGCAAAACTGCATTCCCAGGTAGGATCTCAAAGAACAATGCCAGAAATACCCTTGGACAAGATAGGAGACATGAGCGAGGGAGAAGAAGGAAACACCTATCTCCCCATCACTCATCAAGGCTACACAACCAAGGCCATTTTGGACTCAGGTGCAAGAGTTGCAATTGCTACCACTTCCTTATGGAAACATTGGGGCAAGCCAGCACTCAGGCCGACGAGAATGAAATTGCAGATGGCTGACGGTCACATAGAAAGACCCTTAGGACTACTAGAGGGGATAACTCTCACTACTTGTGGTGTAGAGTTTGAGCACACATTTGCTATCTGTGACTTTAGCAAAAATCAAGCCTATGAGATGATTTTGGGAAGACCCTTCTTGAGGCAGTTGCAAGTGGTACAAGATTGGGGGACCAATTCTTTGTATTTGCAACACTTGGGAGTCACTACCAAAGTGAATCTCAAAGATTTCTCTCATAGAGATGTCCCTCCTATCCAATGGAACCCCATCCATAGAACCCAAGATGATACGGAATCGGTGCATTCCATAGGATCAGGATGCATGAAGACACTCACTTATGGATGTGTAAGGTAGCAGTAGAAGAAGAGAATAGAGAGAAAGCCAGAGAGGTAGGTGCAAAAGAAACCCATAGATCAATTCAAGACCTAGCCTATGCACCTGTAGTTTTTCCTGATGAAGAGTTTGAGCCTCACGGCTGGGCAGAAATTCTAGCAACTATGGATGTAGCCATCAATGAAGAGCAATGGACACCCCACTGTGATGAGGATGGCTATGACATTTCTGTCTTCTCCATAGAGCCAATCATGGGAGATGCAGTTTTAGAAGAATGCGAACCTAGCCCTGATGCATTTGAAGATGCAAGTGACTCCGATCTTGAGTCAATCATCATGGATCCACCCTTTGCATCAGACGAAGAATATTTCTGTGAAGTAGAAGTTTACCCTCAGAGACATGAAGAGCTCACTAATGATGTGAGATTAACCACACGAGTGACCACTAAGAGTGAAGGAAAGAAAAGGAAGAAGAGAGAAACCGCACCAGAGGAGGAAGAATCCCTGTTTGAGGTCCCTGAGATTTCAAGAAGTATGCAATAGAAGATAGGAGAGTCATGGTAAGAATGCCAAGACGCGATGCACAAGCAGGAGAGGCCTATGATAACAAAGAAACCACCAAGAAGGTAGTGGTAGCCATAGAAGAAGGAGAAGAGAGATGCACGTACATAGGCCATGACCTGACAGAAGAGGAAGAACAAGAGCTAATAGCCTTGCTAAGAGAATACAGAGATGTATTCGCTTGGAGTTACAAGGATTTGAAAGGAGTGGACCCTGACATATGCGCCCATATGATTCCCATGACCTCAGAGGCCAGACCCTCTAAACAAAAGCCATACACATACAATGACAACTATGCTGCCAAGATCAAGGAAGAGATAGACCGCTTGGTTGAAGCTGGATTTATCTATGAAATCGAGCACACTGAATGGGTCTCCCCTATTGTAGTGGTGCCCAAGAAGAATGGTAAATTACGTGTATGCATTAAATTGAGGAAGGTTAACACAGCCACTATCAAGGATAGTTATCCACTTCCTATCACCGAGCATTTATTAGAAAGGGTAGACGGCAAGGAAGTGTACAACTTCCTAGATGGGTTCTCGGGTTACAATCAAGTAGCCATTGCACCAGAAGATCAGCATAAGACGGCTTTTGCCACTGAATGGGGCATATTTGCCTTTAGAGTAATGCCATTTGGGCTTACCAATGCTCCTGCAACCTTTCAGAGACTGATGTGCCATGTATTTAAAGAGTTCCTGAGGAAGAACTTAGAAGTCTATGTGGATGATCTCTGTGCTCATTCCAACATTAGACAAACACATATACCTGAACTCAGGCAAATCTTTGACAAGTGTAGAGAGTATCAAGTCTGCCTGAACCCAGAAAAGTGTGTTTTCATGGTTAGGCAAGGCAAGATTTTAGGACACATAGTGTCAAAGAACGGCATCTCCACTGACGAAGAGAAGGTGAGGGCTATTGCAGAACTACCTAGGCCAAAGAATGTCAAGGAAGTGCAAGCTTTCATGGGGCATTGTGGTTATTACCGACGTTTCATTCACATGTATGCCATCATTGCAAAGCCTCTGTACGAACTTCTGACAAACTTTGAGTGGACTGAGGAATGTGAGAACTCTTTCAATGAGCTCAAACGGCAATTATGCTCAGCACCAATCTTGACTACACCAGATTGGAATAAGCCCTTCCATGTGCATGTGGATGCATCCAATTATGCCATTGGATGTGTGCTTGCACAACCCACTGGTGAAGGTAATATGGATCTTCCAATTGCCTATGCGAGTAGACAATTGAACGCAGCTGAGCGAAACTATACCACTACCGAACGAGAGGGATTGGGCATGGTGTATGCGGTTAAAAAGTTTAGACATTATTTGCTTGCAAATAAGTTTAAAAATTTTACTGATCATCAAGCTCTACTTTACTTGGTGAACAAGACATGCAACACAGGTAGACTGGTGAGATGGTTCCTCTTACTAATGGAATATGACTTTGAGGTAGTGGTGAGAAAAGGCAGGACTCATTTGAGAGCAGATCATCTCTCTAGGCTCACATCCGGAGAAGCCCCACAAGGAGTATCAGATGATCTTCCCGATGCTTACTTGTTTAATTTGGAAGTAATACCTCAGTGGGCTAAGCCATTAGTGCCAGTATTGACATATGGGCCTAACCACCCAGTAATAAACACTCAAGCTAGAGAGGTAGTAAAAGCCCAGAAGTACCATATCATGGCAGGAAGCATGTACAAACAGACAGATCAAGGGATCTTGGCTTGTTGTGTAGAAGAGGACGAGTACACTAAATGGTTGCATTTAGCACATGTAGGTGCATTAGAGCAACACTACTCAAAGCAACGAACCTTACAGACACTAAGGAGACTCGGAGTGCATTGGCCGACTATGGAGGCTGATGTCCAAAAGTTGTGCAAAGAATGCCCAATCTGCTGCACTAAACCACCTGTGGAACATGCCACTCTTTATCAAGTGTCCATAGTGCCAGATTGGAGTGAACCACTAGTATCCTTCTAAAGGACGAAAACATTCCCTCCAGACATGACTCTGGCTAGGCAAAGGAGTTTAGAACAAGAAGCCCAGGATTATTCACTCATCTATACAAGCGTGGGAAAGATGGTTACATGAGACTATGTGTCCATGAGAGTGAATGTCTCAAAATCTTGGATACTGCTCACCAAGGTGTAGCAGGGGGACACTTTGGACCAGATCGGGTAATCAAGGCAATACTATTTGCGGGCTTTTGGTGGACAACCCTTCACATGGATGCACATACCTATGTGAAACAGTGTGATGTTTGTCAGAGAACTCAGTACCCTATACGCAAAGATGAGATGCCACTGAAGCCTATGATGGGAGGACGTGCGTTCTCTAAATGGGGAATAGACTTTGTTGGTCCTATTAATCTCCCAGCTAAGGGTTCACATGGTGAATATATCATCGTGGCCACAGACTATCTAACCAAGTGGGTAGAAGTGAAAGCTACTACAAAAAATGATGCTCAAACCACAGCAAAGTTCTTATTTGAAAATGTATTCACGAGGTACGGATTGCCAATAGAGTTGGTGAGTGATAGAGGCACACACTTCTTGAATGAAGTCATAGAAAACCTTCTCCAAGAATTCTTGGTGATACATAAGAAATCGGCCCCCTATCATCCACAAGCTAATGGCCAGGCTGAGAGCACTAATAAGATCTTATGCAATGTGCTGACTAAACTAGTGAACAATAAACGCTCTGATTGGGACAAACAGCTACACCATGCTGTTTGGGCATACCGAGTTGCCTATAAAACGGTACTCCAAGCCACCCCCTTTTAGATGGTATTTGGCCAAAATGTTGTGCTACCTCTGGACTTTTTGATACCTACATTGAAGGTAGCACAAGAGCATGACTGGACAGGCCATGAACTCTCCTCTCGAATCTTTGATCTTGAACGTCTAGGCGAAACACGATTGAGAGCTGCAGCAGGAATCTATGCAGCAAAGAAGAGGCAAAAGGCATATTTTGATACACATGTGAAGGATAAAGGCTTGAAAGCAGGCGACCTAGTCCTAGTCTACACATTGAAGCAGCATGCACGGAAATTAGAGAAAAGAGGTTACGGGCCAATGATTATCAATAGAATCTCCACAAGTGGCGCAATTCAACTAGCCACTCTAGAGGGTGATATTCTACCAAGTTACATAAGTGGATGCAGAGTCAAGTTATATCAAGAACCCCTCACTGAAGAGATGCTAAATGGACTCAACACTGCCAAGAAACGTAAAGAAGAAGAGAAACGAATTAGAGAAGAAGCACAGGCAGAAGCTTTAGAACGCATCCGACGAATGAAATTGAGGAAACAAGGCAGAGACCCGCCTATGCCTGACACTCAAGAATCTGTAGGCTATCCTATGGCCATGTGCGAGGCTTCAGGTGGGCATTCCCATAGAATAATCGACCGACGGCCTTTTGTAACCCTAGGAGTAGGACAAGGAAAGGGTGCAAAGACTGTAAGAGCTTTGATTGACTCAGGTGCATCCAGTAGTGTTGTCAAGTTGTCTTACTGTCAAGAATTGAAATTAACTGTCAATCTTATAGAAGCATATCTCATAGGATTGGGAGGTGTGGAAACCCCTTGCATGGGCGAGGTGGATCTTCCCATCTCCATTCAAGATGAAGTGATGACAGTCAAAGTACTAGTGTGTCAAGATGAGGACCTCACTGAGCCTCTTGTCTTGGGTCAGGACTGGATCTATGATCATGCAGTCAACCTCAACCTAAGAAGTGGACTTCTTCAGGTATGGGTAGATCATAGCCGAATTATAGTTGAATTGGAAAATGAGGCACTCAAGGAACTAGGAAAGGCACAAACTCCTGGTCCTTCCAGGGGCGCACATGAAGTTGACAATGCTATTTTTGTCCAAAACTGTATGATGCAGAAAGAGGCTTGTCTCAACAACGGAGCCAGGGAGAGGACGGAACTCCCTTCTTTTCCAAAGACCAGAAGGTTGCAACAACCAACGGCAGATCAAATACAGAAGAAGCAGAACACTACCTATACTGGATGCCAAAAAAAGGAGCAAAGCAGATTGTTTTAGCCATGGAAACAAGTATGGAGGCGAAAAGGCGAATACCTTGTTCAGACCAGGCCGACCCCACGGCCAAAACCTCTTATTAGTAGTCAACAACACGACACTAATAAGAAGTCCTTCATTAATTCTTCTGCCAAAGTGAAGTCTATTTGGGTACCCAAGAAGTCAATGAAGGCCAACCCACAATCACGACAAATCTGGGTGCCTAAGGCTTGCTTGCGGGCTCAAATAGCTACACCAAGGCCACAACCGGTACAACATGTTTCACTCACTTGAACATCTGAGGCCCAGTCTTACACATCACGCACGGACACATATTCTTCCATGAGCACAAGTAGAATCACTTGTAAATGGGTCCCTAAAAAGCCTCATCTTCAAGCAGATACCCCTATCAAACTCTTCAGAGTCTCCACAAAATCAAGATCAAAGCCCATCCACTGCATTTGGCAACCTAAAACTTGTAATAAACCCCCGGACCCCAGTTGTAAATCCATGCCCACCTACTAACTACGTCACTCTCACACTACATCATTCCACTTAGTTCTTAGGTCCACCCAATTCCTAACTACACACACAAGCACTGAGCACTTATTAACCTACTAATCTCTCCCGAACCTCATGATAATGTTGTAATGGGGACAAAAACGGTTCTATCTTGTCCTTTACAATGTTAACACATGTTTCTATATTCTCACAGAATCAGGAGGCAAGAAGTAACATGGCAGAAGCGACAGGTCCGAGCTCACAAGTAGGAATACTTACTGTAGGAATTGATGTGGATAGTCTACCTGTTGATGTGCCACCAACTGAACAACCTGTGGAGCTGCAACACCTTCAGCAGATCCCGGTACCGGATCCACCCACAGGGATCACAGAAAGAGTCCATGCCAATTCTCATTGGTTCGATGGCATGCCAGGTCCATTAGGAGAGGCCAAGTATATATGGGAGTCTAAGTGCGAGTATGACAGATCATGGGTTCGATTCCAATTTTTCTCCAAGGAGTTTGAGACTCTACAGAACACAGAGGATCTCCAGACCATATGGCAACGTGCAGGGCTAGCAGAATACTTTGAAGCACCACTACCTAAACCGGATCTCCTCCGATGCTATTATTTGGTCTCCACATTACAAGCTAATGAAGAAAAGGACAAACCAGGATCATTTGTTCTTCCTTCCTTGCTGGGCAACAACGAGTTAAAGAGGTTTGAACTTACCTTGGAGTTGGTGAGCTCTGCTTTGAATATGCACGGCACACATGTACCTTCTGAGAAGGATGCTCTCGTTCCTACTAACATGAGGGATAGGAAACTACTGAAGCTTAAAGACATGGCAACACTCACACCAAACGTGTCCATCCCTCTCCGTATGTGCATGCAACATTTTGCTTTCCCCGGCCAAGACCGCTTCACACAACCACACAAAAGAATCTGGTTCGCTCTCTACTTAGCGGAGACAGGGGCGTTACCAATTAAGCTGCCTGTATGGATTATAGATCAATTGTATGAAGCAAATAAAAGGTCTTCTAGGAAATTAGTGGTGAACGGTTGCTGTGCAATCACACGCATTATTTACCGGTGCCTAGCATACGATGTTCCCATTGAACGTGCCTTAACTTGGGCACAATTACAAATGTTTAAGAAGCTCAAGACGTCCACACATCAATCCAAGCGCATGAGGGGTGCGATCCCTTGTGTCCAGACAAGGGAAGTTCTGACTACTCCTGAAGTATCGCCACGGGGGGAGGCCACTGTACCTCCCTTTACCATTAGGATACCCAGGTCTGAATCTGAAACTACGACACAAGCTGCCCCTTCAGCTCCTCCTGCTCCATCTGAATTTGAATTTGCTACAACTAGAGATGTTGGAGGAATGGATCCCTAGGACTTCGAAGCATTCTTACAAAGTACACAACTCTCTGATGTAGAGTTTTATTCAGATGCAGAAGAACAAGGCACATCTTCACAAAAAAGAAGAAAATCTACAGACGATCGCCATGTACATTGGAGTGACGCTCAGCAAGGTCAACAACAAGGACACCTAGAAGAAGAAGGAGCATATGAAGAGGAGACCACTGAAGCCCCAGCCTATACAGCAGAACTCCGAAGGCTGTATCAAATCATGGAACGAGTGCGATCGCAACAACTGCTCACCAAACAGAGCAGTAGAGTACTCATGACTCAGCTGTTGGAAGAAGCAGGAGTTGACTCAGAATATAGTGAAGGTCTCTTATTAATGGCAGAAACATATGGGGTAGTAGAAGCAGTTCGGACCGCCATTAGGAGATCGCCAGTTCAATATGATCCACGAAGATTCCACACACGACCACGGTCAGGTAAAAACATCCAGATCCCCATTACAACGGCAGAAGGGCCGATTACTACATCCGAACCCATTGGGACAACTTCCCAAGCAGCAGAAACTGCTAGCCAAGAGCACCCAGTCACCCATGAGGAATCAACCGAGCCACTACCACCCACAACCCCACCATCGCCTCCTAGAACAGAAACCGTGGAAATCACCTCGACCACTCAACCTACCGAACAAACCTTCATCTTCCGTACTCCCATCTCTAGTTCAACCCTATTCTCCACCTCTGATAACCCAATCTATGAAGCAACCACCATCACTACACAATCCACCGAATCGTTCATAGAGCCTGCCCTAGGACAACCATCCCCCATGCCCTCAGCCATAGGTCATCCTGACTCCAGATCCATATTCATGGGTTTCCCTACTACCACACCACCCTTCATGCCCTCCTCAACTCTACAACCTCAACCCCCAACCTCCATCTCTCCACTTCTCCAATCCCTCCATAACTTCCTTGCTAGAACTTTTCAACCTAGGTCTCAACTATTCCCTTTATTTTCAGCTCCCCACCCCACTTCTCATATATTCACCACTTTCATACACACACCACCTACCATCCCAATGTATATGGTAGACCCCACACTCGCACCCACTCCTGAAAGTATGGACATTTCACCACCCACGGCACCTCCCCCTCCCCCCACGCTTCCACCTCCTCCCATTCCCCCTCCACCAGTTTCACCCACACACACGTCTTCAATAGACACATCATTCACTCTTCCCCTTCCCCAATTCCCTTCCCATGCATCTTCCATTGTAAACACCACCCCCTCATCTATAGGCAATGCATTGGACACCATGCTAGCTTGTATATCAAAATTAAGGACAGAATACAATCAGCTCCAGCAACAGAATGAACGCCTGCACGAGCACTCGGAGACACTACAACACCGCCTTGCTGCACTAGAAGAGGAAAATGCTTGCCTCCACACACAATTCCAAACTCTCCAAGAGGCTCATAGCATATTGGAGGTACAGTTACAAAACACAGATCAGGAAGCAATACAAGTGGTAGAAGGTCATCTACGGACACAGCTGGAACGCAATTCAAAGCTTCAGCGAAATATGGCCCTACTCAAGCGACATCTTGCTGCCGCTCATGAAGAGAATCGATGCCTGCAATTACAAAATCAGGAAAACTTAGAAGCAGCTATCGAAAGCACACCTGGGGCACCCATCAGCCCATCAAAGTTTCAAGCAATGACCCCCGGCAATATCAAGATCATATTGGAAGACTATGCCATGCTGCTTGAAGCACATGACCAGCTATCAGAGGAATTGGGTCAACTGAAGCAGAAACACCAAAAAGAAACAACAGCTGCCTCTCAAACCACCTCCTTCGCGGCTTCACTTCTCACAGACTCAGAGGCCTTAAAAGATCTCCAGACACAGATCACCGAATTGCAAGCACGTCTACTACAATATGAGAGACCACCTTCCCCTCCAGAGGCTCCCACCGACGAAGAAGTAGTACAAATTCCTGTGGAACAAACATTTGAAGAAGAATACGACCCACAACCCTTCCCAGGAGGCCAACAAACGGAAGAAGCTCAGGACACATTCGAAGCACCACGGCCTCCATGGCTACGTCAAGTGGAGGAAATCGGGAGTTCTCACGAAGAGCGCACAATAGTGCAAAATCAGGCCATGAGGGTCATAGAGGAAACTGTGCTACAATCTGCTTACTTCAAGAACCTGTCATCGAGATGCCTTATCCTCTCATCTGAGCTCCAATACAGGCCTTATTATATTATTATGAATGATTATAATGCAGAAATACAGAGAGTCACGGGTAAGATTCCTACCTTTGCTACCCAATTTCAACCCGAAGACCTTCCTCCAGAGGTGCAAAAAGGCAAAATTCGTCAACCCACCTGGCGGCAGAAACTTCTAGAGACATATCCAGAAATGCTATGCACATCGAACAACGCGCCTTTACATCTCCTATACAATCCATGCTACGGTCCAGTTCCACGCCGCAGGTCTTGGAAGGCATTCAATATCAAAGTGCAGAACAACGCGCAATGCAAGGAATGGCTAAACTACCCGTACATTGCGCCACCACAGGGACCACCGTCGGTAGCGTACATGATGGGAACAATTCGACATTGGATGCCGCGATTGAAGCCCATGCCTGATGTGGCAGCTCAAGTGATGCTTAAGATTTTAGATATGATGCAGGTAGTCCTGAAAACCTTTAAAAATGCAGCCGCACCACAGGTACGTCTACCGAGGTTTACCAATGGAAATTATGATTTGGTGTATGACATGAGCACCACCCCCAGTATTCGTGTGGCTTACGCCTGGCATGCACGCATCAAATACCTCCTTGCATGTTACAAACAGACCTTCGAAGAACTGTTCAGATCAGGTTTCTGGGAGTATCACTCGGAGGTCTTCGCACCGAAGCCAACACACCTGCTCCATCTCTTTGCTTGTGAACAAGCAATGTACTCTGAGTACTACACCACACCGTAACCAGAGGTCCCTGGCGCAATAAATTGGGATGCATTGGAAGCTGATCTAGCAAGAGGCTTAAGGATAGGAGAACACGAACTTGCCACCAATGTCATCCAATACTATATCGACCACCCGATAGAACAGAGGTCTGTCAGGGGTGACAGACGCTAGGAAGGGGGGAGTGTTGGCATACAAGTCAGATGAAGAGCATACTAGCACAACGGAGCAGTCATGCACAATACGGCAACAAGGCCCAATCATTTTTTCCATGGACCATTTACAACTCAAGTGATTTTAATCACTACACAAACATTGTAAATTCCGTTTTTGGTAGAATAGACTCCATTTTGTGCAAGCCGAGGAGTCCTCGAGCTTGAGGAGTATTAGAACTAGGTACATATCAATTTTCATAATTTTTAGACTCCGTTTGAGCCCTCAAATAGGCTCTAGAACCTAATTTTTAACTAGGCCGGACACTAGGTCTGGACAAGACCAAAGCTAGTTAGAAAACTATAAAAAGAGCTAGAGAGCTCATTTTTGGGGTTAGATTGTTTGTGAATTGAGCTTATGTAAGAGACTTTTTGACTAATGCAAAGAACTCCATTGTTCCTCTCCTTGTTCTTGCCTTGTGTGTGCGTGTGTGTATATGTGTGTGCATGCTTGTGTGCTTCTCAGTCACACACTTGTGCCTTCACTTGCTCATAGTCTTCATACTAGTCCTCACGTCTCCACGGATTGACAATTATGAGGTGAATCTTCTCACGTTGGTACTCACCATTGTGCTAGAGTGACATATGTCTTGTTACAATTACATGATCACTCAATACTCTGACTCTTGTGCCCTTTCTTGAATCAAGAGATCCCTACTACGAAATGTAATCATAAAAGTGTTGGAAACAATGTCAAGCTAGCACAAAAACCTAATTTCCAGCAACCTAATTTTTGGTATTTAGCCACATTTTTATCACAAAAGGTCAAAAAAATTTATTGGCTCATCAGATAGTACTTGAGGAGATCTTTCATTTGGTATATAACATTTTATCATCAGATCCAAAAATGCAACCCTAACCCTAATTTTTGCTAACAAAGCTTTTTTGCATAATATGCTTCCTCATATCATGTACATCAAGGAAAGCTAACCTTGTGTTCCATCTCATGGCCCATTTGTGAGATTGTTGGCCTTTATTTCCCAAAAAGAATATTAAAACCACTAAAAATTTGATCGCTCTTTTTATTAAATTTTGGTGGAGATTAGGAGGAGATTTTGGCAGCCAAACATCAGCTCTAGCTGAGTTTTGTAAGTAGCAAGTTCTAATTTCAGTTCTTCTTCTTTTGTTGTTGTTGTTCCAAGGCTTTGTGCCTTCTACTTCAACAAGGAGAAGTTTCTCTTGCTAATTAGGTCAATTTTTTATTTAGGGTCTTTGAAACCCTAATTTCAAAATTAAGGCTTGATGTACAAATAATTCTAAACTATTTCTATTCACTGCAATCCCACATACACACACTCTTCATACCTTTTAGACACTTTATGCACAATTTCTTGTATCTAGAACCCTAAATTCAGCCTAGATTCAGCTTTTGTAAGCATACATTCAGACTTGTATCATTACACACATTGTAATTTGACATTCATAATAGATAGTGTAGGTAAGCATTTAGCTTACCGTTACACTTTGAAAATTGTGTATTCTCTCTCTATTTCTCATTCATTTAATTTTGAGTCTTAAGGTGTGCATGCTAAGGTTCATATGTTGGAAGATCATATAAACCTGTGAATATTATTACTAGGGCCCACCCCACTCTCAACATTTGGTATCTAAGCATAGTTGACATACACCCTTAACAAGATGAGTGATTATAGACTTGTGAATGAAGATAAGATTAAAAGAATGCCTATTATCCAATGTAGAGTTTTATGATGATGAATTTGTTAGTATCTAAACACTTGTGGAATATTGTCAATGGCAAGTACCCAAGACCAAGACAAACATGAGACTGTTGCTTCATCTTCCAAAAGACTTGCTGCCCAAATTTCTGCTCAACAAGAGGTTATTAAAGAAGAACAAGAAACTCTTTCATCATCCGGAGTCCATGAAACTACCAGATTACTTCTTATAGAAGAGCAATCCAAATGGGATTCAAGGGATGCATAAGCACTTTCATTCATTGCTATGGGAGTCAAGTGGCATATTATACCTCAAATTAGATCATGCAAAACCTCTTCTGAGGTTTGGTTGGAGTTAGAGGATCTCTATCAAAGCAGAAATCTTGCTAGGAAAGCTCACCTAAGGAGACAATTAGCCAACACAAGGATGAAAGTTGGTGAGCTAGTTCAGCTTGCAAGACCAATTAGTTAATATTGAAGTCAATATTTCAGAGGTAAAAGCATTTTTAAATTCACTTTCATCTTTACTTCGTTCTTTTGTTACTTCTTTATCTCTCTCTGCAAGAGATAGAGAAATTTCATTTGAAGAGTTGGAGTTCCTATTACTTCAAGATGAAGATCAACGAAAGAGTATGGAAGAGAATGATGAAGCCATGTTATCATCATCAAAGGGTAAGAAGAAGAAAGAGACAACAAAGAAGGAGAAGAAGAGTCAGCAAAGTAAGAAGGAAAGTAAGTCTTCTAATTATAAGTCTTCCACTTCATCTTCTACCATATCTACCTCTAGTACTTCTTCCACACCATCTACTTCAAAGAAAGGAATTTTTCCACTACTGCAAGAAACAAGGTCATTTCATAGCAAAAATGCAGAAAGAGGATTTATAATGAGAAGAAAAATGCATAATGTAAAAATGTTGAAGATGATTCAAAACCTAAGTAACATGTGTCAGTATTGAAGAATTAGCTTTTGATCAAGAAACATTAAATGCAATCTCTTAAAATCCTTGGATTTTTTATTCTCGAGCTATTAAGCATATGATAGGTTGCAAAAAAGTATTTGCTTCACTTTCTAACTCTCCGGGTAGAAGGGTGACCATTGCAAATGGTCATGATTTGGATGTTGTAGGCATTGGAGAAGTAAACCTAAAGTCAAGAGCAGGTGGAAATTTCACAATTTCCAATGTTCTTTATGTTCCAAAAATGAAGAATCTACTCTCGATATCTACTTTCTTGGCAGATGGATATAAAGTTGTTTTAAAGAAAGAATCATGTCAGATCCTCTCACCTAATGAGAAGCATTGTCTAGTTCAAGGTGAAACCATAAGTGGCATGTTTGTATTGTCTAAAATTTGGCATGCTAATGTTGCAAGGTCTTCTACACTTGAGGAGAACATCAAGTTATGGCATGCTAGGTTTGGTCATATTAGTTACAGAGTTGTCAAGCACATCAAAAATCAAGGTATGATGGAGAGTTTGCCTACTTTTGCTTTACCAGATGATTCGAAATTATGTGAAGGATGTCTTGAAGGAAAGCTTCACAAACGTCCTTTCAAGAAACATGTATACATCGCAACCACAAGTTGCAGATCATACATACAGATGTGAATCTATTTGGAAGAAAGCTATGCAATAAGAGATTGATTCGATTCATAAGAATCAAGCATGGAAGCTTTGTGAGTTACCAAAAGATAAAAAAGCAATTAGTGTTAAGTGGATCTACAAAATCAAAAGAAAAGAAGATAGTACTATTAATAGGTGTAAAGCAAGCTTAGTTATCAAAGGTTGTGCACAAATGAAAGGATTTGACTATGATGAGACTTTCGCACAAGTAGTCAAAATGGTACTTTTTCTTGTTGCATTCTTTGGTTGGAATGTATACTAGTTAGATATCAAAACAACCTTTCTTAATGGTGATCTTCATGAAGATGTCTACATTCAATAGCCAAAAGGTTTTGAAGAGACAGGTAAAGAGCATTTAGTACGCAAGCTCATCAAAGCATTGTATGGTTTAAAGCAAGTGCAAAGAGCATAGTATGAGAAGATACATCTTTATCTTTTGCTTGTTGATTTTTGAAAACTCAAAAACTTCTCCTACTCTTTATGTTAGAGCAGAAAGAGATGTCTTAGTTATTATTATCATATATGTTGATGATATGATTATGACAAGTCCCAAGGACTCAAATCTTAAGTGTATATTTTATGTGAATGATGTACGTATTTTACATTATTATCTTGGGATTGAATTCAAATACAAGAATGAGTGTATCTACACAACAAAGCAAAAATACATTGAGAAATTATTAGAAAAGTTTGAAATCACAGTTTCCAAGCCTATGCAAACACGTATGGATGTTAATGTGTCATTACGGGCAAAAGCATATTCAGAACCTTTTGATGCTACTTTGTATGGTCATACTTGGTTGCTTGATCTACATATGTAATACACGTCTTGACATTCAGTTTGCAGTTTATCAAGTATCTAGGTTCATGCAGGGTCTGCTTAAGATCCATTGGAGAGGAATTAAGAGAGATATTTACATATATCAAAAGTTTTGCAAATTTTTGCACCTTATGCCATTATGACATTGAAGGGAGGATTGTTGGAAACAATGTCAAAATAGCACAAAAACCCTACTTCCAACAACCCTAATTTTTGGTACCTAGCCAAATTTTGGCCACAAAATATTAAAATTGTTTATTAGCTCATCCGATAGTGCTTGAGGAGAGAAACCATCGGTATATAAAATTTTGACATTAGAGGACCAGAAATGTAAGAAAACCCTAACCCTAATATTTGCTTTTTTTTTTTTTGCACGATATGATTCCTCATATCATTCCCATTTGTGAGATCGTTTGTCTTCTTTTCTTGAAAAGTAAAATTTAACCACTAAAAAGCTCATCGCTTTTTTTATTTTAATGCAAGCTTTTATGAGCTTTTCGCATGCTTTTTCGAAAATCTTTCACCCAATCTTCTTAGCCTATATAAGGAGCACCTTGGGGTCATTGCTCTACACTTGGAGAATGTATATCCAAATGATGGTGCATATTTGGAGGAGATTTTGGCAGCCAACAATTAGCTCAAGCTGAGTTGTGTAAGTAACAAGTTCTAATTTTAGTTATTCATCTTTTGTTTTTGTTGTTCCAAGGTTTTGTGCCTTTTACACACATTGTAATTTGACATTCATAATAGATAGTGTACTGTGTAGGTAAGCATTCATCTTACTGTTACACTTTGAAAATTGTTACACTTTGAAAATTATGTATTCTCTCTCTACTCATTCATCTAATTTCGACTCTTAAGGTGTGTATGCTAAGGTTCATCTATTGGAAGATCCTGTAAAACTTGCGAATATTATTATTAAGGCCCACCCAAGTTTCAACAAAAATATCATTGAATATTATGTAGTCATTTTCCACCTAGGTCAAATAAACAAAAAAAAATCAATTTATTTTTGCATATCATTACATGGACACTTTAAATTTCCAAAAACTTGATGTAATAAATTGAAAAGATTCCATGTTTTCTTTTTGTTCATGACATGCACAACTAACAAAGATCCATAATTTTATGAATCACTTCCAATGTGATGTCAGTTTAGCATTAACAAATGAGCAATTCAATCCAATGTGATGTTATGTGAAGGTTCCACATAATCAAGTGAATTTATACAACATATTTACTATACACATTGATGACTTCAAGAAAAGTCCAAGTTCATCCATGCACAAAAATCTCAAGGAGGTCAACCATAAGTTAAAACTTACACATGTCTATATAACTCAAAGCTTCTGAATGCATAAAATTGACATCCCCACTAACATCATGTGCCTAATGCTAGGTAGAACCATGGATGAATGGAAGCTTTCAAGAAACATGGAGCCCATAATAAAGCAAGATCATGAACTTGGAAGGAAGTCTAAGGAGCAAGTTTGTGCCAAGACAAACTATATGATAATGAAGTAGCATAAGACAAATGCAAATGATGGCAAAAAATAATTGAAAACACCTATCAACTAGTCACAAATTCAACTAAAGATTCACGATGATAAATGTACATCTATAGGGCGTGTGATGAGATGACTATGAGAAGCATTTATGAAATCTTATGTGTTTGTCCCTCGCCACATCACATTATCATATGGTCAAAATGTATGTGCATCTCATCAAGGTTGTGAAAGCAAAAAAAAGAGGTTTTTCCTTATCTGCACATCTATTTGTATACGTTTCATGTTACATATAGCCCCTTCTAGAGATCATTCTCTCTTTCTAGTTCATTTTCCAACATCCTATCCTCACATTATTAAAATAATCACTCCCACATCCCACTCTTGTTGATGCCCATGTTAAAGAGAATGCCAAACAAGGTTGATTGCCACTCTTTTACCCTATCTATCAAGATCAAGTCTTATGTACTTTCTCTTTCTCATTCTATGTGCTTTACATTGAAATATGATTTCAGATCTCAGTTGGATGCTCATAGCACATACCCTCCCAAAATGATAGCCCATAGCTTCTAATCACTCCTTATACAAAATCGAACACATTTTTAAGCCTAAATATGTCTGACGTGTCCATGCCTACTTATGGCATTAGAAATAATGTCTTTTTATGTTTCCAAAACATGTCAAGCACATGGTCATGATAGTTGGAGATCTTGTAGAAATTTACAAGTGATCAAGACATTGTCTTAGCAACACACATGTTGGCTATAGCTGAAATAATAAATCCCAAGTCCTCATCAGCTTCAAACTATATAACAAATCTCTCTGTTAGCATTATGCAAGCACTTTCAATCAATCAATTATATACTAATGGCTGCCATGTTCATGAAATTTGCAAAGAAAGCAAAAGAAACTCAGAAACTGACTTATTTTGTTACTTTTGTAGATGAAATGAGACAAATAAGTGAAGTATTCATTATGCAAGTAGTAGAGGATGGACAACATCCCAAGCCTCCTCGTGAACACATGGAATGGCACAAAGTGATACCCACTCCAAGACAATGTTTCAAAGATAAACGAGGGCACCAAAAATGCCAAAATGTCCATTCTCCTTTTTTTTTAAAGCCTTGATGTGAATGAAGCATAAAATTTTTCTTGTATTAATATAGAATTTTTTAAGACAAATCTATGGCCATTGAAGAACTTGATTGCTTGGGCTTGCATGCCCCAACGTCATGACTCTACGTATGTATGTATGAATGCATGTCTGGCTTTTGCCCATGCAGGTATAAGACACATGCTTACTAAAAACTATAAGACACATGCTTCTAGAAACTGCCCTACAAGACACATGCTTACTAAAACCTAATTCAGATAGAACTCAGAGACCTAATAACTCTGAATTTTTTTCCACACACAGTAGACTCTCTTAGCTTTCTAACAAGCTAAAGAACACTCCATTTGGTCATGGTATATCATCCAGCCTTCAACTGGACTCCGATTCACTTAATTTGTTGTTAAATTGATGAACAATCATGAACTTGCACAATTCATCATATTCCCCACCTTATAACACAAGTTAAACATTTCAAAATGGTTTGTATATATCAACCTTCATTCGCACATCAATGAGCATCACTCGTACAAGCATATCCCTAGATCCAAATGCACACACATCGATACAATGTGAGTTTGTTGTGTGTGCCTCGTGGAGTCATATGCCTCGTGCAGCTTTAATGTTTCCCAAAGCCTCGTGGAGTCATATGCCTCGTGCATACTCCTCCCCTGCATTGTGGGATTTGGGGGGTCCCATGGGCACTAGTCCCATTCACTTGTAACTTTTTCTCTTTATTATAATTAAAGTCCGGGAGATTAGGCTAAGGCCGAACTTCCTTTATTTAAAAAAAAAAACGAGAAGCATTAATGTTTGAAAGTCAAAAGTGAAGAATCTCCCGACCTACGCGACATTGCCCTTGCGCTCTTTCCCACATCACGCAACTTCAATCATTTGAGGTGTCTCCATACATGGTCTCTCGAACTGATCATGCATTGATTAAGATGATATTAGGGGATTGCAGAAATACTCTCGAACTGATGTACTAAGTCTTGAACCGTAGAAGGAATCGGACGACGGACAGCACACCATCCATGGAGCGTGGAGGGCTTAGGACGACGGACATCTCACACTACGCAAGATTTGTTGACGCGACTCCATCACGAGCCAACTCTTGCAAGGCCTCGAATGGACTCAGTCGCCTATTAAAGCATCACATGGACACTGACAATCTCAAGGGTCTTTCCCTACCTCTAAATCACGGCCAAATGATTGTGAGACTTTTTACTGATGACATGAATGCCTTTGTGCATAACGATATAAACAGCGTTGAGGTGTTTTGGTGGTGCCTCGACACCTTTTGTGTGGCGTCAGGTTCAAAAATCAACCATGCTAAAACTGCTTTTAGAGCAATCAGCGGACCTACTCCCCAATTGTTGGTGGATCCGGGGTGTCAAGTTATCCCTAACGGTCAAGTCTTCCGCCTCCTTGGCATTCCGATGGGATTTGACATCTCAATGGACCAACGCTGGAACTGGGTGCTATCCAAGCTGGATAGCAAGCTGAATCATTGGAAAGGTATGCAAGTCAACTTGGCAGGGCGTGCTATGGTTGTTAAAACATTTATGCTGTCTACAATTATTTACTTTATCTTGTGTTGGAGACCTAAGGAGAAAGACTTGGCCAAAGTGGAAAGAATCTGTAGAAACTTCCTTTGGACTGGGGACCCCAACAGGAGAGGGATTCCCAAAATCAAATGGGAAACTTGCACTAGCCCTAAAGACTCAGGGGGCTTGGGAATTTTGGATATTGTTGGGTTGGCTGACAAGTTGGCGGCAAAGTGGCTTATCAAGGCTTGGAGCAATAGGGAGTCCTCTTGGGCTAAATTGATCCTCAGAAACACGGAAGACCTTACCTTAGTTGGACATCCTGGTTGGAAGGACATAGGGATTCTCACGCTTTGGTTCTCCCCCCACCCGGTGTCCCCTAAAGGCTCTAGCCTCGTGTGTTCCTTATGGAAGAATTGGAACAAGGCCAAACAGTTCATCAGAATCAGTGATGAGTGGAAGTGGGCGGCTCGGATAAGACAAAATGACTCTATTTGGTTCCCGATCAGCGGCATTAGGGGGGTGGAGTCTTGGAACCTCCAAACTGCAAAGCGGTTATGGAACAAGGGGTTCAAACAGTGGAAACAACTTTGGAATCAAGAGACCAGCCAGTGGATTAGGTTCGAAGAATTGGATCCGAGACTTAGAGTTACCTTTGAGGAATGGACTCTTCTTCAAAGCATGTGTTTAGCATGGGACCGCTCAACTACCTGCCTTCTTTGCGGTCAGGATCTTCCTTGCCTGGAGGGCCTCAAATGGAGCAATGGTAAGAAGCTATCTAGAACCCCCAACTTCAAAGAGGATTTAGATGTTCACCACACTCTTAACAAGAGACGGTGCCTTTCTTGGACCAAACTTTGGTGGGAACTAAAATTCATGTCTATTTGGCACCCCCTAATTGAGGTCAAAAAGTCCGTTCTCATGTGGCAGATTTTGCATAAAGGTATCTGGACCAATGCCAAGGCTAACAAAATCTGTGGTGTGCCGCCATGGTGCAAGCGTTGCCATCGGTGCATCAAAGATTTAGCTCACCTGTTCTTCGACTGCCCCAAGTCCTGTGTTATTTGGCATCACGTGACGCGAGTATTGAGACTCACGAGCCAAATCACTTGACAACAGGAGATGTTGGGTGAGGCGGTCGGCTGCTCATCGAGGCTATGGAATGCCATCAGAGGTGAGACTCTCTGGAAGATTTGGAGGGTGCGATGTGCTGTCAATTTTGGCCAAACTCCTAAGGAATGGTCGATTGAGAAATGCTTGTTTCTCCTAGGTAAAAGAATCTCCCGAGATAAGAGATCTCCACCGTTTAGACATCACTGTATTTATCTCCTCGAAAACAACAAGCTGAAACCCAAATGGGTCCCACATGAGGGCGATGATAAATTTATCCGCCTCATTTGTAATGCCCTCTAGCTTGCAATAATCCTCCCCTGCATTGTGGGATTTGGGGGGTCCCATGGGCACTAGTCCCATTCACTTGTAACTTTTTTTTCTTTATTTTAATTAAAGTCCGAGAGATTAGGCTAAGGCCGAACTTCCTTTTATTAAAAAAAAAAAAAACTCTTGCAAGGCCGGAGGTGGTCTTTCCAAACTTTGAACTCCATCTGTTTATCAAACTGCAACCAAAGAGATTAATGAGGTTGACTTCCCAGGGGACAACCACTTTGAAGAAGACCCCACTGATAATACCCTTGGGTGCTCTACTAGCAAAGAAGAAAACCAAGAAGGTTACACCACGAGTAAAGAGGAAGGCTTCACTACTAGCAATGAAGACAACCCAGACAGCGAAAGCTCCTCTCTTGGTCCTACCCTTCCGGTATGCTTTCCAAGTTTACCGCAACAAAAGTCAAAGCTTAAAGGAAAACAACCTTCGGGCATGCCTTGGAAGAGCCCCCTTAAAAGTAGGATCCTAAGTCAAGAAGTTGGGAGGAAAAAAGAAGATCACAAGAAGAAAAAAGAACGGGTCCCTCCCCTCAAAGAGGGCAACCATCATTAATGAAATTCACATCACTAAATGTCAAAGGTCTGTCTGACCCATCAAGAGCTGCGGTTCTTGGCCAGTGGTTCAAAGACAAGTGCTTCAACGTTGACTTTATTTGCTTACAAGAGATTAAAATCGACGGAGAGGATCTCCAGAAACGACTTAAATGCATTTCTCCGAACCACCTTTGGTTCTCCACTTCTCACCCTAGGGGGACGGGGGGTGCTTCTATCGGTATTAGTCACTCCTTGTCTGGCAATGTGACCTCGACTTTTGAAGGTCGGAATCATCGTTGGATTGCTGCCTCTATCGGGTTCCCTTTCCAATTCACTGTGGTCTCAATTTATGACCCTAATGGAGAAGCAGATAGAATGGATACTTGGGCTTCCCTGGACTCCTTTTCACATAATGTTCTGATTTGTGGAGACTTCACCATGGTTGAGTTTCTTGAGAACCGATGGAATAACAAAGGAAAAATGATTGACGGTCAGGAGAAAGAGATATGGGATAAAATTAAGCTCCATCTCGACCTGGTCGAGGTGAAAGACATGAAGGGGTTCTCCTGGTCAAATCTCCAATTGGGAGACTCTTTGAGGAAAGAAAGACTTGATAGATGTTACATTGATCAGAACACCATCCTTCAGTGGGGTATTCCTTTGATTTCCCAACACATGGACCTGACTCTCTCGGACCACTACCCAATCACTCTGTCTTTCAAACCGATTCCCATGTTCCAGAAAGCCCCTTGGTTTCATGCTTGTCAGACATCCTTTTCCCTCCCCTCTGTCCACCAAGAAATTTTTGAGGTGTGGGCGGAAGCCTTTGCATACTGTAACGAACCGGCTAAGTGTTGGAGAAGCGCGGTGGAAAGGACTCGAAAAATTCTAATCAGGACTCAAAAGGCTATAAGAGATATCTGAAAAAAAAGAAGAGAAACGGTGTACCGGAGGCTCTCACGGCTTGAAGAAGAGGTGAACAAAGGTAAGTTACACTACCAACAAGGTCTTTTGAAAATCAGGGGAAGACTAAGATTAGAGGAGGAGGTTCAAAGGAAAAATCTTCAAATTTTCTTCAAAGACTCGTGAGTGGGGAAGGCCGACAAACCATCGAAAGAGATGTGTAACATCCTCAAAAGGAAACAAGCTAGGGAATCCATCCCTCTATTGGTCGATAACAATGGAACCGAATGCTGCACGGAAGCGGAGAATAGATCTATCATCGTCGAGCACTTTACCAATCTTCTCGGGGTCTCGACTCCTCCTTCCCCCCACAGGCGAGACTCTATGGCAACCATCTCAAGGGTTGCTCAAACTAGAATCCCACAGACCTTGATTGCTCTGCTGGATGCTAACATCACCGTGAATGAAATTATCGAGGTTATTGATACCCTTCCCAATGGGAAAAGTCCGGGTCCGGATGGCCTCACCAATGAGTTTTTCAAGTCCTTCAAACATGAGGTGGCCACCCCACTACGTCTCGTGTGGCAAGAGGCTCTCTCATTCGGTGCCCTCCCTGAGTGTCTTAATAGTGGCGTCATCAAGTTAATCCACAAAAGGGGAGATAAGAACAAAATTGAAAACTGGTGTCCGATTACCATGCTCCAAACAGGATACAAGATAATTGCCAAAGTTATCGCCAACATAATCTCTTGTCATTTAAAGTCATGGCTGTGTGAGGACCAGAAAGGTTTTATCAAAGGTAGATCTATACTTGAAGCAATTGTCGATATTTGGGAAGGCCTTGCTTTTGCTGAGGAGTCTGCTCAAGATCTGGTATCCATTAAGATCGACTTCGACAAAGCGTATGACAGATTGGAATGGGACTTTATTCTTCAATCATTGAAAGACCTTGGATGCAGCCAAAAGTTCACAAAAATGGTTTCCACTCTTCTTGGAAATGCTTCAACTAGAATAAATATCAACGGTAAGCTCTCTGAGCCCATTTGTTTAAAAGATCAATTAGGCAAGGCTGCCCTCTGGCTCCTTTACTATTCGCTATCGCCTCGAATGGACTCAGTTGCCTATTAAAGCATCACATGGACGCTGGCAATCTCAAGGGTTTTTCCCTACCTCTAAATCACGGCCAAATGATTGCGAGACTTTTTGCTGATGACATGAATGCCTTTGTGCATAATGATATAAACATCATTGAGGTGTTTTGGTGGTGCCTCGACACCTTTTGTGTGGTGTCAGGTTCAAAAATCAACCATGCTAAAACTGCTTTTAGAGCAATCAGCGGACCTACCCCCCAATTGTTGGTGAATCAGGGGTGTCAAGTTATCCCTAGCGGTCAAGTCTTCCGTCTCCTTGGCATTCCGATGGGATTCGACATCTCAATGGACCAACGTTGGAACTGGGTGCTATCCAAGGTGGATAGCAAGTTGAATCATTGGAAAGGTATGCAAGTCAACTTGGCAGGGCGTGCTATGGTTGTTAACACATTTATGCTGTCTACAATTATTTACTTTATCTCGTGTTGGAGACCTAAGGAGAAAGACTTGGCCAAAGTGGAAAGAATCTGCATAAACTTCCTCTGGACTGGGGACCCCAACAAGAGGGGGATTTCCAAAATCAAATGGGAAACTTGCATTAGCCCTAAAGAGTCAGGGGGCTTGGGAATTTTGGATATTGTGGGGTTGGCTGACAAACTGGCGGCAAAGTGGCTTATCAAGGCTTGGAGCAATAGGGAGTCCTCTTGGGCTAAATTGATCTTCAGAAACACGGAAGACCTTACCTTAGTTGGCCATCCTGGTTGGAAGGACATAGGGATTCTCACGCTTTTGTTCTCCCCCCACCCGGTGTCCCCTAAAGGCTCTAGCCTCGTGTGTTCCTTGTGGAAGAATTGGAACAAGGCCAAACAGTTCATCAGAATCAGTGATGACTGGAAGTGGGCGGCTTGGATAAGACAAAATGACTCTATTTGGTTCCCGATCAGCGGCATTAGGGGGGTGGAGTCTTGGAACCTCCAAACTGCAAAGCAGTTATGGAACAAGGGGTTCAAACAGTGGAAACAACTCTGGAAACAAGAGACCAGCCAGTGGATTAGGTTCGAAGAAGTGGATCTGAGACTTAGAGTTACCTTTGAGGAATGGACTCTTCTTCAAAGCAGGTGTTTAGCATGGGACTGCTCAACCACCCGCCTTCTCTACGGTCAGGATCTTCCTTGCCTGGAGGGCCTCAAATGGAGCAATGGTAAGAAGCTATCCTGAATCCCCAGCTTCAAAGAGGATTTAGCACACTCTTAACAAGAGATGGTGTCTTTCTTGGACCAAAATTCGGTGGGAACTAAGATTCATGTCTATTTGGCACCCCCTAATTGAGGTCAAAAAGTCCGTTCTCATGTGGCAAATCTTGCATAAAGGTATCTGGTCCAATGCAAGGGCTAACAAAATCTGTGGTGTGCCGCCATGGTGCAAGCGTTGCCATCGGTGCATCGAAGATCTAGCTCACCTGTTCTTCGACTGTCTCAAGTCCCGTGTTATCTGGCGTCACGTGACCAGAGTATTGAGACTCACGAACCAAATCAACTAGCAATAGGTGATGTTGGGTGAGGCGGTTGGCTGCTCATCGAGGCTGTGGAATGCCATCCGAGGTGAAACTCTCTGGAAGATTTGGAGGGAGCGATGTGCTGCAAATTTTGGCCAAACTCCTAAGGAATGGTCGATCGAGAAATCCTTGTTTCTCCTAGGTAAAAGAATCTCTCGAGAGAAGAGATCTCTACCGTTTAGACATCACTATATTTATCTCCTCGAAAAAAACAAGCTGAAACCCAAATGGGTCCCACATGAGGGTGATGATAAATTTATCCGCCTCATTTGTAATGCCCTCTAACTTGCCATACTCCTCCCTTGCATTGTGGGATTTGGGGGGTCCCATGGGCACTAGTCCCATTCACTTGTAATTTTTTTTCTTTATTTTAATTAAAGTCCGAGAGATTAGGCTAAGGCCGAACTTCCTTTTATTAAAAAAAAAAAAAAAAAAACCAATATACAAGTATGTCCGCTGACGGACTGCACGCTACTGTCGATGGCCGCTGATGGACTGCACGTTGTTGTCGATGGACCTTATGCTGACGGACGACACTGCTGCTGACAGACGTCACTGCTGCTAACGGACGTCTCTATTTCATCATCGTGACGGTGTGGCTGTCGCCCATCGCGACGGTGTGGCTCATGTCCATCGTCCTTGTGCTGCGTTTCGGGCCAAGAGCTCACTCGCGTGGGGCACGATTCCCGAGGGTACACCATCGCGACGGTCTTCTCCTTCTGTTCCCGAGATTTTGTGAGGTCGCCCGTCGGCCTTTTCATTCGTTCTCCGCGTGCTTCAAGCCTAGGCTCTTAAGTGACTTAAAAGAGATTTTTTAAGCGGAGGTTTCGCGATGCTGAGTCAGCAGGTGATTGGGTCTCGTGTCTTGGGTCGCTGAGCATTCACGGACAAGGTCATCCTGGCTTATCTTGGACCCATCGCGACGCCGCTCTTTTGCTCCTCCTTTAATAATAATAATACAAAAAAAGAAAGCGTGAGCGTACTTCGAGGGGATAGAAGAGTTTTATTAGAAAAGGTAAAACGAAAAAGAGCTTTGTTTTGAAACTTGATTTGTTTTGTGCTCAACACTCTTAGCATCTTCTTCGAGTGGCATACTTTTACCGCAAAGAGATTCGCGAGCTCTAGTTGCTTCTTCGAGCAGACCACTTGCTTGGTCTGGGGGAAAAAGAAAGGAAATTTCCAAGTTTTATTCGGAAGCTGATTTCGTTATCAAATCAAGGGTCAATCTGTGATGGCAAAGTTTTCAATGAGCCCCGTGTAGGATTGGTGATTTCCTATCGCATAATCCTTTTTATTTTTGGGTTCTTCAAGACTTTTCTCTTTAATGTCGACATTAATTCCCTCGCTGGTCTTGGGCAATGTGGCCCAGCCAGAGTCACAGTGCCCCCTCGGGAGGGATTCCGCCTCACCGGATGTCGACCCGTCGGTGGTATCTTTGTGTAAAGAATCTGTGATGGCAAAGCAAGAAGAACTGATGAAAACTTGTCTGATCGGTCAAGTTTTTGGGCATAGGCCCCCTTTAGAAAGTGTGAGAAGTTGGCTTCGCAAGGAGTGGTTCCCACGTGGCCTAATTGTGTGCAAATGTCAATTCCTGCCGGCGAATCACCTGCTTCTTGTGTTTGAGATTGAAGAGATGGCCTTCCAAGCCCTGTAGGCTGGCTCTTGGCAAGTGGGCCGGTCCACCCTTTGCCTATTTAAGTGGACCCCAGACTTTGTGCCGAACATATCAAAGCCTCTTCGTTTCCCGCTTTGGGTAGAGCTTCCCAATCTGCCGTACTTTCTATATGGATTTCTGCGAGAAATCGTTTCACCGATCGGTCGCCCGATGGCCTCAAGAGAGGATGTTTTAATCTATGCTGGTGCTCAACATTCTTTCAATGCAAGATGGCACCCACAGATCTGCGTTGAAACAGACCTGAACCAAGTCCTTCCCTCGAAAATCTCCATAAACTGTGGAGATGGTAAGACTTGGACACAGGAGGTTACTTACAAGAATTTGCCAAATGCGTGCTTCCGTTGCGGGCATCAAGGTCATAGGATCAAAGATTGCCCCTTGAAGAAAAGTACCAATAAAAACAAGCTTAAACCAGATGGGACCCTAGATCTTTTCCCTCAAGTTGACACTCGGGGTCATCCCCCTCCGACGGAGGAAGAAGAGGGAACTCACGTTGTTGAGATGGATTCAGAAGGATTCATTGAAGTAAGACGCAGGAGGAAAGTTAGCCCGTGAAGATCAACAGCAAGGAACACTACGACAATAACTCCTTCGAATAACATGTACTGTAACCTAGAAAAGGAGATTAATGAGGTCGACTTCCCAGGGGATGACCATTATGAAGAAGACCCTACTGAAAATTCCCTTGGGTGCTCTACCAGCAAAGAAGACAACCAAGAAGGATACACCACGAGTAAAGAGGAAGGCTTCACGACTAGCAATGAAGACAACCCAAACGATGAAAGCTCCTTCCTTGGTCCTACCTTTCCGGTATGTATTCCAAGATTACTGCAGCAAAAGTCAAAGCTTAAAGGAAAACAACCATCGGGCATGCCATGGAAGAGCCCCTTTAAGGGTAGGATCCTAAGTCAAGAAGCTGGAAGGAAAAAAGAAGATCTCAAGAAGAAAAAAGATCGGGTCCCTCCCCTCAAAGAGGGCAACCATCAATAATGAAATTCACATCACTAAATGTCAGGGGCTTGTTGGACCCGTCAAGAGCGACAATTCTTGGCCAGTGGTTCAGAGACAAGTGCCTCAACCCTGAGTTTATCTGCTTACAAGAGATTAAAATCGACGGAGAGGATCTCCAGAAACGGCTTAAATGCATTTCTCCAAACCACCTTTGGTTCTCCACTTCTCACCCCAGGGGGGCGGGAGGTGCTGCGATCTGTATTAGTCACTCCTTGTCTGGCAGTGTGACCTCGACTTTTGAAGGTCGAAATCATCGTTGGATTGCTGCCTCTATCGGGTTTCCTTTTCAGTTCTCTGTGGTCTCAATCTATGCCCCTAATGGTGAAGCAGATAGAATTGATACTTGGGCTTCCCTCGACTCCCTCTCACATAATGTTCTGATTTGTGGGGACTGCAACATGGTTGAGTTTCCTGGGGACCGATGGAATAGCAAGGGGAATATTATTGATGGCCAGGAGAAAGAGATATGGGATAAAATCAAGCTCCATCTTGACCTGGTCGAGGTGAAAGACATGAAGGGGTTCTCTTGGTCAAGTCTCCAATTGGGGGACTCCTTGAGGAAAGCAAGACTTGATAGATGCTACATCGATCAAAACACCATCCTCCACTGGGGTATTCCTTCGATTTCCCAACACATGGACCTGACTATCTCGGACCATTACCCAATTACTCTATCTTTCAAACCGACTCCCATGCTCCAGAAATCCCCTTGGTTTCATGCTTGTCAGACATCGTTTTCCCTCCCCTCTGTCCACCAAGAAATTTGTACAGCATGGGCGGAAGCCTTTGCCTACTGTAATGAACCGGCTACGTGCTGGAGAAGCGCGGTGGAAAGGACTCGAAAAATTTTGATCAGGACTCAAAAGGCTATACGAGATATCCGAAAAAAAAGAAGAGAAACGGCATACCGGAGGCTCTCACGGCTTGAAGAAGAGGTGAACAAAGGTAACTTGCATTGCCAACAAGGTCTTTTGAAAATCAGGGGAAAACTAAGATTAGAGGAGGAGGTTCAAAGGAAAAGTTTTGAAATATTCTTCAAAGATTGGTGGGCAGGGAAGGCTGACAAACCATCGAAAGAGATGTGTAACATCCTCAAAAGGAAACAAGCTAGGGAGTCCATTCCCTTATTGGTCGACAACAATGGAACCGAATGTAGCACGAAAATTGAGAATAGATCTATCATCGTCGAGCACTTTACCCATCTCCTCGGGGTCTTGGCTCCTCTTTCCCCGCACAGGCGTGACTCCATGGCAACCATCTCTAGGGTTGCTCAATCTAGCATCCCACAGAACATGATTTCTCTGCTGGATGCTAACATTTCCGAGAATGAAATTATCGAGGTTATTGATGCTCTTCCCAATGGGAAAAGCCCGAGTCCTGATGGCCTCACCAATGAGTTTTTCAAATCCTTCAAACATGTGGTGGCCACCCCACTGCGTCTGGTGTGGCAAGAAGCCCTCTCCTTCGGTGCCCTCCCTGAGTGTCTTAATAATGGAGTCATCAAGTTAATCCATAAAAGGGGAGATAAGAACAAAATTGAAAATTGGCGACCGATTACCATGCTTCAAATAGGATACAAGATAATTGCAAAAGTTATCGCCAACAGAATCTCTTGTCATTTAAAGTCATGGCTTTGTGAGGACCAGAAAGGTTTTATCAAAGGTAGATCTATACTTGAAGCAATTGTCGACATTTGGGAAGGCCTTGCGTTTGCTGAGGAGTTTGAACAAGATCTCGTATTCATTAAGATTGACTTCGACAAAGCGTATGAGAGATTGGAATGGGACTTTATTCTTCAATCATTGAAAGACCTTGGATGCAGCCAAAAGTTCACGAAGATGGTTTCCACTCTTCTTGGAAACGCTTCAACTAGATTAAAGATCAACGGTAAGCTCTCTAAGCCCATTCGTTTAAAAAGATCAATCAGGCAAGGCTTCCCTCTGGCTCCATTACTCTTCGCTATCGCCTCGAATAGACTCAGTCGCCTATTAAAGCATCAGATGGATGCTGGAAATCTTAAGGGTCTCTCCCTACCTCTTAATCACGGCCAAGTGATTGCGAGACTCTTTGCCGATGACATGAATGCCTTCGTGCACAACGATATAAACAACATTGAGGTGTTTTGGTGGTGCCTCGACACCTTTTGTGTGGCGTCAGGTTCGAAAATCAACCATGCTAAAACTGCTTTTAGAGTAATCAGCGGACCTACACCCCAATTGTTGTTAGATCAAGGGTGTCAAGTTATCCCTAGAGGTCAAGTCTTCCGTCTCCTCGGCATTCCGATGGGATTCGACATCTCAATGGACCAACGATGGAACTGGGTGCTATCCAAGCTGGATAGCAAACTAAATCATTGGAAAGGTATGCAAGTCAACTTGGCAGGACGTGCTATGGTTGTTAACACATTTATGCTTTCTACAACTATTTACTTTATCTCGTGTTGGAGACCTAAGGAGAAAGACTTGGCCAAAGTGGAAAGAATCTGCAGAAACTTCCTTTGGACTGGGGACCCCAACAGGAGGGGGATTCCCAAAATCAAATGGGAAAGTTGCATTAGCCCGAAAGACTCAGGAGGCTTGGGAACCTTGGATATCGCTGGGTTGGCTGACAAGCTTGCGGCAAAGTGGCTTATCAAGGCTTCGAGCAATAGTGAGTCCTCTTGGGCCAAATTGATCTTCAGAAACATGGAAGACCTTACCTTAGTCGGCCATCCTGGTTGGAAGGACTTAGGGATGCTCATGGTTTTGTTCTCCCCCCACCCGGTGTCCCCTAAAGGCTCCAGCCTTGTGTGTTCTTTATGGAAGAGTTGGAACAAGGCCAAACAATTCATCAGAATCAGTGAGGAGTGGAAGTGGGCGGCTGGGATAAGACAAAATGACTCTATCTGGTTCCCAATCGGTGGCATTAGGGGGGTGGAGTCTTGGAACCTCCAAACTGCAAAGCGGTTATGGAACAAGGGGTTCAAACAGTGGAAACAACTCTAGAAACAAGAGACTAGACAGTGGATTAGGTTTGAAGACTTGGACCCGAGACTTAGAGTTACCCTGGAGGAATGGACTCTTCTTCAAGGCAGGTGTTTAGCATGGGACCGCTCAACTACCCGCCTTCTCTGCGGTCAGGATCTTCCTTGCCTGGAGGGCCTCAAATGGAGCAATGGAAAGAAATTATCTAGAATCCCCAGCTTCAAAGAGAAATTAGATATTCACCACACTCTTAACAAGAGATGGTGCCTTTCTTGGACCAAACTTCGATGGGAACTAAAGTTCATGTCTATTTGGTACCCCCTGATTGAGATCAAAAAGTCCGTTCTCATGTGGCAGATCTTGCACAAAGGTATGTGGTCCAATGCAAGGGCTAACAAAATTTGTGGTGTGCCGCCTTGGTGTAAGCGTTGTCATCGATGCATCGAAGACTTAGCTCACCTGTTCTTCGATTGCCCCAAGTCCCATGTTATCTGGCGTCACGTGACCCGAATATTGAGACTCACGCACCAAATCAATTGGCAACAGGTGTTGTTGGGTGAGGCAGTCGGCTGCTCATCGAGGCTGTGGAATGCCATCAGGGGTGAGACCCTTTGAAAGATTTGGAGGGAGTGATGTGCTGTCAATTTTGGCCAAACTCCTAAGGAATGGTCGATCGAGAAATCTTTGTTTCTTCTAGGTAAAAGAATCTCTCGAGATAAGAGATCTCCACTGTTTAGACACCACTGTATTTATCTCCTCGAAAACAACAAGTTGAAACCCAAATGGGTCCCACATGAGGGTGATGATAGATTTATCCGCCTCATTTGCAATGCCCTCTAGCTTCACCTACTCCTCCCCTGCATTGTGGGATTTGGGGGGTCCCATGGGCACTAGTCCCATTCACTTGTAACTTTTCTTATTTATTTTAATTAAAGTCCGGGAGAATAGGCTAAGGCCGAACTTCCTTTTATTAAAAAAAAAAAAATCTCCCGACCTACGCAGTCAATCAAAGGGTGAATGCCAACTTGCCAAGAGGAAGTAGGTCAATCGATCGAGCACACAACGAGATAGAGCAAAGTAAGTGGCATATTAAGCGGGATCAATAAGAATCACATATTTTCATGGATAGGTATATGAACCACCCTTACCGTGACTTTTATAAAGATCAAAATATTCTTTTTTGTTTTTTATTGTAAAAAGAAAAAAAATAGATTTATGAGAATTTAGTATAAATAAATGCACTTCAAGACATGTTCTACAAGATGTGGAAGGGGATACGTGTCAATCAAATCTTCAAACCTAGTTTCTTTATTGTTATTAGGTCATCATCATTCAATCACTTTTAGGTCGTCTTAACCCTTGCTAGTTTGTGATGGCTTGTGAGCTGAAATTTCAGCATTCATTTCAGCTTTCGTCGAAGTGAAGATTTTGTCACATTCTTGTTCTTTAGTGAAATGGTGGGCAGCAATGACTTGTTTGGCATGCTTCAAGCTGAAGATAAGCTTGATGGGACCAACTATCCGATGTGGTCTTACATGATGAAGCATGTTCTTGTTGCCAAACAACTTTGCAACATAGTGGCAGATGTAGATCGAAGACCCGCAGGTGCTTCTACTTCACAATCTACTATCACAAATGGAGCTTCTTCTTCAAGTACAGTGGTTTCTCCTTCTCCACCTACACAGGAGAAGCTTAGATGGGATGGAAAAGATGCTCAAGCTCATGCATTGATTGCACTTTCTGTGAAGCGTCACATAGTTCCACACATCGGTCATGTTCTACATCAAGACAAACAGGGGACACTCTTGCTTCTTTGTATGCCGTGCGTAATGAAGCACGTGCTGCATACTTGAGGAAGCAACTTGAGGATGTATGTATGGCTGAAAATGAGTCGGTGAATGTGTATGTGACATGCATCAAGGACTTGAAAGAGCAATTGACAAACATAGATGAGATCATTCCGGACGCATCACTCATTTCTACATTGTTAAAAGGATTACCGGAATCTTTTCAAAGCTTTGCTACTACACTCTATTTGGTTGCAAAAGGGAATCCCAATATGTATGCATTTGATTGGAGTAAAATACATTCTCACGGCAAAACGAGTTAAGATAAAAATTCCGATGCCACAAAGCGAAGCCGTTTTGGACTCCTAATGGCCTTGAGTATGCTCACCATTTTTATGGGATTCTGAGATTGTGACTGGAGGGGTGTTGACAATGCCCTAGATGAAGCGATGACCTACTCTGATACCAGTTGTTGGAGTTTGAGGCCTGCATAAGCACACGAACAACACAAGTAAGAAGAAGATGCTTGGAGCATATCACACAATACTGAATGTATTAACTAGTGAATATACAAAGATAAGTGACCCGTTAGGTTTATAGGCCTATATACAAGTTGGGAGAAAAAAACCTCCTAAAGAGGGAAAAAAGTGCCCCAGCAGTCCTATGTTCACACACATCACTATCAAAATATATCAACAAGCTATATGGGAAAACATTTGTGATGGTTGCTTACACCAGCTCATTTACTCTAAACATAGTCATCTATGGGTTTCTTTCTCGTATCCTTCCCTTTAAGAATCCTCTTGGGAAGGTAACTGAAATTTGGGAAAACATCTCTATTTGGTACTTACCATCTCTCATATAGCATTATCTTCTAAACTATCCTTCCATTTTACTAGGTGCTCTTTACAATGAAGAATTCTAGTTCATGTCTCTCGATTAATGCATAAAATCTTTGTTTGTTAATGTCGAATGGATTAGATATAGGCTCTATAAACTCATATCTAAAATGAGATTATCAAATTCATCTGAGTTTTTCTTTAACTCACTTACAAGAAATATTGGATGGATTTGAATTCTCTAGAAGTTTGGAGATGGTAAATTGTAGAATATCAAGCTATTGGTGAGCTTATCATCATCAAGTGGCATGTCTGACTTGATCTAATTATCAAACCAAGGTAGACCCAATTGATTGCAGGTATGTTCCCCAAGTAGCTTTGGTGTGAACCTTTTCCCTATACATGGGCACTTTTTTCTCTAATATATATATATATATATATATATATATATATATATATATATATATATATATATATATATATATATATATATATATATATATATATATATATATATATATATATATATATATATATATATACACACACACATATATATATATGTATGTATATGTATGTATGTGTGTGTATGTATGTCTTATATGTGGTGGTACTTTGTACTTAGGAATATTATTTAGCTCTTACTTCAATTATCTTCATCAGCAATAGAGTGAGCTATTCTAGCCATCCATCTTCTTTGTTTGTCTTATTGTGTTTGTGCTCCTTGTGTGTGTTGCTTGTGTGTCTCTCACACTTCTACATGGTATTACAGAAGGTTCAACTCCTTATCAAGTTTTGGTTTTCCATATTGCAGTGCGCGTGCACACTTTTAATACTGTAAATCGACTTTGGAGCATCAAACATTGATTTTTAATAGTGCGCATGACTATGATGGCAATTTTGGTGCACATCAACTTTGGATCGTAGAAAAATTTCCTATCTCACAAAGAAGGGAAGAGCAAGTATGATTCAACTTTGGGCTCATCAAAAGCAGAGCCTCAACCTTCTTCTTCCACTCATTCCTCTAATGATGCTGATTTGTAGAAGAAGAAGAGATGCAAATATTGCCAAATTGCTGGCCATACTATTGATGACTATAGAAAGCTTGCTAAGGAAATGAAAAGAAGAAGGAATCCAACATGTCTATTAATGAAAATTCTTCAAAAACAAAGAATGATGAAGCAACATGGCTCAAGATTTTTGAGCATGTGTTATTACATGTCGTTATGATGCATCATCGCATTCTAAATCTATGGTTGTGAGTGAGGCTGATTCGGATTGGTTCTTTGGTAGTGGTGCTTCAAAGCACATGACATCATGCAAAAGGTTTTTTGCATCTTTGAAAGTTGCACCAAAAGGAGAAAATATTGTGTGTCAAACAATGCCTCTTATCCTGTCACTGGAATAGGAGAGATTCAACTTACGACTGCAAATGGAGCTGTGGTTCTCTTGAAAAATGCATTATATGTTTCGGTATAAAAAAGAACTTAATTTCTGTTTCTTTGATTGCCAAAGCTAGATTTCATGTACACTTTGTTGATGATAAGTATATGGTTCAAGATTTTACAAATGGCGATATTATCATGATGTTCGGTACATTATTCAGTGGTTTGTATTGCTTGGATACATACAAGAGGGCTGCCTCAAATGCCTTGGTTGCTCATACTTCCTCCATGGCTAAAATGGAGCTTAAGTATGTTTTTTTTGGTCACTTGAACTTCAATAATTTGCTTTACTTGAAAAAGAAGGACATGGTTTTTGGTTTGCCAACACTTGATTCCATTGAAAAACATGCATGTGAAGGCTGCATTCTTGGAAAAATGCGTCGTGCTTCTTTTCCAAAAGATAGTCATACATATACTAAAAGAAAACTGCAGCGTGTTCATAGTGATGTATGTGGTCCCATCAAGAATAGATCTTATATTTTGTTACCTTTATTGATGATGCTACTTGCCATACATGGGTGTATCCCATGGAAGCAAAAAATGAGGTATTTTCTTGTTTCAAAGCATTTCTAACTATGACTGAAAATTTTTTTGGAAACAAGATTTTGACTCTATGCACAAATCATAGCGATGAATACATGTCACATGCGTTTAATGCCTTTCTTTTTGAAAGATGAATTTAACACCAATGTATGGTGCCATATACACCTCAAAAAAAGGATATTGTAGAGTGTAAGAATAGAGCACTCCTTGAAATGGCATGATGTATGGTCATTGGATGGAAGCGATCATGTGTGAAAACTATGTGTTGAATTGTTGCCCTACAAAAGCATTGAGAGTCATCACTCCTTATGAAGCTTGGAATGGACACAAACCTATGGTTAGTCACATGTGTGCATTTTGTTGTTTGGGATGTGCTCTTGTGCCATCACAATAATGTCAAAAGTTGGATCACAAGGAAAAGAAATGTATATTTGTTGATTATAGTGCTGAGAGTAAGGGATATCATTTGTACCATCCATTGATGGACATAATTATTTGTGAGTCAAAATGTGGTATTTGCCGAAAATTTAGTTTTCCCTCTACTTGAATGCAAAAAACAACCAATAGCTAGCTCACAAGATGTGTTTGATACACTCGTGCATTGTTCCAAAGTGGTGCGCTTGGCTATGCCCATGTAGACTAGCCAAAGTGAGTGAATCAAACTTTGTAGGATAGAAAATTGAGTGCACCTTTACTTGGTAGAACAAGATCAAGCTCTCACCATGCATCAAGAAACTTTTCTGATTACTCCCTTATGGCAATTGTAAACCAGATCTTATAGACACACGTATGCAGAGATAATACAATAGCAAAATCTCACAAAAACACACATAGAATAGAGAGAGACAAGACTGAACAGAAGATTGGGTACAATCTCCCCCCACATACTTTGATGGATGAGTCTCTCAGAGTATGTGTATTTATAGGTATTTTCATTACATCTTGAATACAAGGTACATGTGGGCAGCACTTTGAAAAGCATGCGTTTACGAAAAAACTACTTTATTTACAAAATGTATGTTGATATATTTAGGTAGTGATGTATGTGAACACACTAGCACCGCCGGGGCACTTTTTTCCCTCTTTAGGAGGTTTTTTTCCTCCGGCTTGTATATACGCCTATTGCCCTAATGCGCTACTTATCTTTGTACATTCTCTAGTAATACATTCAGTATTGTGTGTTGTGCTCCAAGCTTCTTCTTCTTCCTTGTGCTATTCGCATGCTTTTGCAGACGTCTAACTCCAACAATTGGTATCAGAGCAGGTCGTCGCTTCATCTAGGGCACCGTCGACACTCCTCCATTTGCAGTCTCAAATTCGCATGAAATTTGGTGAGCTTGTTTTGGCCTCCAAACGCACTATCGTAGCGCTTGTGCAGGCTATTTCATCTTTTTGTGCCAAAGGTATATACTAGTTTCTGTTCGCCAGTATAAGCGTCTCGAAGTCTGCTACAGGTCTAGCAGAATTTGTCTAGGCAATTCTGTTCAACTTTTTGAGATACAGTCAATTTTCTGCATCAAGGTATTTTAGTCACCGACCATGCCTGAAAGTAGTGATGTATTCCGTATGTTGGCTGTTGAGGATAAGTTGGATGGTACCAACTACCCATTATGGGCTTATATGATGCGACATGTATTGGTTGCAAAAGGATTGTGGAACATTGTGCAGGGTGTTGAAAGATGTCCTGTTACACCTGTAACAATAGGTATTGCAAATACAGGTGCTGGAGCTGATGGAGATGGTGTCGAAGATGATATTGTGAAGATTCCTGTTCGTGCTGTTGTTTCTACTGCACCTACTGCATAGCAGATTCGTTGGGATGGCAGAGATGCCCAGGCACATGCATTGATAGCTTTGTCTGTCAAACGTGCCATTATTCCTCATATTCGCTCTTGCAGAATAGCTAAGGATGCTTGGGATACACTTACTACATTGTAGCAAGCTAGGAATGAGGCTCGTGTTGCTTACCTCCAAAAATAGTTGGAGAGTGAGCACATGAATGAAGGTGATTCTATGGACAGTTTCCTAACAAAGATCAAAGACTTGAAGGAACAGTTGATTTCTGCTGATGAGGTTATACCAGATAGCTCACTTGTGCAGACCATTCTAAATGGTCTTCCTGATTCATATCAGAGTTTTGCTTCTACTCTTTGGTTGATGATGAAAGGCAATCCAAATGCCTTGTCATTTGAAGAGTTAGTCTCTGTTGTGTTGCAGGAAGATCAGTCCAGGCAGAACATGTCCATTATGTGTGTTGGAGATCAATCTTTCCTGGCTAGTCAGAAGGGCAAAGGAAAATGGAGTTCTTCTACTAGTAAGCAGAAATCTGCAAATGCTGCACATTCGAAGAACCAAGACAAAGATGAGAAAAAAATCAGAAAAGCAGAAATTGTTTTGTAAGTACTGTAAAGGGAATGATCATATCATAAATAACTGTCCAAAACTAGCTGCAAAAGAGGCAAAGAAGAAAGAGGCTGGAATGGTTGTTACAGAAGCCTCTGCACCAAAAATGGAGTCTGCTAATCTTGTGCAGGAAGAAGAATGGGCGTTCACTACTGTTTGCAGTTTTGACCCATCTTCTCATGAGTAGTGCATGTCTGTAGTAGACTCAGATGTTTGGTACTTTGACAGTGGGGCGACCAAACATATTACCTCGCAGCGCAGTTTCTTCTCTTCACTCGAGCCTGCCCCTACAGGGAATACTGTTACATGCACCAACAACTCCTCTTATCCTGTTATGGGAGTTGGTAAGATCATTTTGACTACTGTTGATGGTAGCTCTTTCACTTTCTCAGATGCTTTATTTGTGCTAGGGATCAAGAAGAATCTGTTATCAGTTTCTACATTAGCCAAGATGGGCTTGGTTGTGAAATTTGTTGATGACAGATGTACAGTTCATGATCTGTCAAATGACGATGTTATTATTGCTTCTGGCATTTTATGTCGTGGGTTGTATAAGCTCATAGACTATGAAAGATCTGAAAATGATTTGGCATGTGCAGTAAATGATTCTCAGGCTATGTCAGATGCAAAGCTTTGGCATGCACGCTTTGGTCATCTGAATTTTGCTAGTTTGCTACACCTGCAGAAATCTGAAATGGTGTCCTCTTTGCCCAAACTTGAGGCACCTGGAAAACATGTTTATGAAGGCTGTATTTTGGGCAAAATGCAGCGTTCCTCCTTTCCAAAAGATGGTTCAGTTTGGGCTACACAGAAATTGCAGCTTGTACATAGTGATGTCTGTGGTCCTATGCAGACACCCTCTTTTGGAAATTACCTTTACTTCGTGACTTTCATTGATGATTTTTCCAGGCATGCATGGGTATATCCACTCAAAGCAAAGTCCGAAGTGTTCATGTGCTTTAAACAGTTTTTGGTTTTGGCTGAAAATATGTCAGCATGTAAAATGGGCACCCCCCGTTCTGATCGAGGGGGGGAATATATGTCTTTTGATTTTAATGCATTTCTGGTTGAGCGTGGGATAAAACACCAGTGTACAGTGCCGTATACACCTCAACAAATTGGAGTTGCTGAAGGAAAGAACATGTCACTCATGGAGATGGTGAGGTGCATGGTCAAGAGTCAGGTTTTACCACATACTTTCTGGCTTGAGGCTGTCATGTGTGTAGCATATGTACTGAACAATTGTCCCACTAAAGCGCTACAGTCTATCACTTCATATGAGGCTTGGCATGACCGCAAGCCATCTGTTGCTCATCTATGTGTTTTTGGTTGTTTGGCATATGCACTAGTGCCTGAACAACATCGCAGAAAATTGGATGATAAGGCAGTAAAATATATTTTTGTTGGGTACAGTTCTGAAAGTAAAGGCTATCGTCTGTATCATCCACAGACTAAACGCATTCTGGTTAGCCGTGATATTGTCTTTGTGGAAGATGCTATTTAGCCATTGCTTTCATGTACTAAGGAGACATCTGTTAGCTCCAAAGACATGTATGATACTTTGATGCCTCTTTTTACAGGTGGACAGTCTAGTGCTGGTCCTAATGAGGCAACTTCTCAGCCTTTGCAGGTTTCATATGATGATGCAGATCATTCCATTTCTGATGCAGATTTACATGATGCACTTGTTGATGAGAGAGCTGATATTGAGCAGGCAAAAACTATGCCAAAATGGCTGGTGCAGACTTTGCGTGATAGCAAATTAGATGCACCTTTGTCATATCGTACTCGTTCAAGCTCTCATAGTGCCTCCTTTGCATCAGATTGCTATGCTATGGCTGCGTCTAGTCTCTGTGATGAGAATGAGCCTGTTTCTTTTGATGAAGCACAGAATTCAGAAAATTGGATGGCTACTATGCAATCTGAATATGATGCTATAATGAAGAATGGTACATGGTCTTTATGTGACTTGCCTCCCGACAAGAAGGCCATTGGCACTAAGTGGGTATACAAGCTGAAGCGTAAACCTGATGGTACAGTTGACAAGTATAAGGCTAGGCTTGTTGCAAAGGGTTATGCGCAGGAAAGAGGCATTGATTTTGATGAGACCTTTGCACCTACATGCCGTATGACTACTGTTCGGAGCATTTGTGCACTTGCAGCCCATCATGGTTGGAATGTACATCAGTTGGACATTAAAACAACATTTCTGAATGGTGACTTCCATGAAGAAGTGTATGTTTTTCAGCCCCATGGCTTTGTGCAGAAGGGGCATGAAAACCAGGTGTGCAAGTTAAAGAAGGCATTATATGGTTTAAAGCAAGCACCGTGCTTGGTATGAGAAGATACATGCCTATCTGGTTGCACATGGTTTTGAGAACAGTCCAACTGAAAGCACCTTATATGTTAAGCGTGCTAATGATGTGCTTCTGATCATTGTTGTCTATGTTGACGACATGCTACTCACTGGTCCTATTGAGAAGCATATTGCTGATTTCAAGGTTGATTTGCATGCCTTATTTGAGATGTCTGATTTGGGGCATTTGCATCACTATTTGGGCATTCAACTTATGCAAGTTGATGGTGGAATGGCTTTGTGTCAAACGAAATATATTGACACATTATTGCAGCATTTTGGCCTTGAAGACTGTAAGCGTATTGCCACTCCTATGGAGACATGTTTACGATTGAGTCTTCATGATGCTGGAGATGCATTTGATGCTGTTCTCTATCAGAAGGCTGTTGGATGCTTGATTTACTTATGCATTACTCGGCCAAATATTTAGTTTGTTGTCTCACAGATGAGCACGTTTATGCATTGCGCAGGAGTCACACATTGGAAGGTGGTTAAGCGCATCTTTCACTACTTGAGTGGTACTCGGTTACTTGGGTTGTTTTATCCCAAGGGGGGATCACTACCGCCAGATTTGCATGCTTTTTCTGACTCAAATTGGGTTGGTTGCTATGACACTCGTGTGTCCACCAGTGGTTTTTGCTTCATGCTTGGTAGCTCATGTATATCTTGGTTGAGCAAGAAGCAGCCTACTGTGGCCACTTCCAATTGTGAGGCTGAGTATAGGGCAGCTTTCACAGCGACTGTTGAGTGTGTGTGGCTCAGACGCCTTATGGCTGATTTGGGTGTTGGCTAGTCTTCTGCCACCACCATCTTCACTAACAGTCATAGCGCATTGGCAGTTGCGAGGAACCCTGTGTTCCATGCTCGCATGAAGCACATTGAGGTGCATTATCACTATGTCAGGGAGAGGTTCTCTGCTGGGGAGATCAGCTTGGCATATGTGCCCACGCAGGAGAACATTGCAGACCTTTTCACGAAGGCTCTACCTAGGGAGAAGTTTGAAGCTTTCCGCAAAGCTTTGGGCTTACTTCCTTTTGTGGAGTGATTTCCACATAGCTTGGCACTTCCTTATACATGAGTGCTAGCTCCTTGTTCACCGCATCACTCCCAAGGGGGATTTGTTGATATATTTAGGTAGTGATGTGTGTGAACAAACTAGGACCTCCGGGGCACTTTTTTCCCTCTTTAGGAGGTTTTTTCCCCCCGGCTTGTATATACGCCTATTGCCCTAATGGACTACTTATCTTTGTACATTCTCTAGTAATACATTTAGTATTGTGTGTTGTGCTCCAAGCTTCTTCTTCTTCCTTGTGCTGTTCGCTTGCTTTCGCAGACATCTAACTCCAACAATGTCGCTTTCTAAGCAATCTACTATTTTTACAAATATACATAAAATACTTTCTTTTAAATATCTTCAAAAATATCTAAGTAAATCCACGTGCATTCATGCCCTCATGATTCTTCACCTGTTAGATCAAAACACAATCACATTAAAAACCTCAAGATATTAAAATCCAATTAACATTCCATTATTCCTCAATCACATTAAAAACCTCAAGTGGTCATAATAAGGATTTAATGATGTGTTATGAATCCATTGAGATTCTTCAAATGATTGATTTTATATTTAACTAAATATCTATGATATTGCTTAGTAGTGCATGTAGTAGTAACATCATAATAAAGTATTTTCTCTAAACCTAAAAGTTAAAATAATGCAACCCAAAAATCATTACAAAAATGAACATCTCGATTTGATAGAATAAGTTTTGGAAAACCATGATGCAAAAAAATACAGTTAATAAATAACTTAGTAGGTTGAGGTGCAGATAAAGTCTTCTTACAAGGAATGAAATACGCTTGTTTACTAACCCTATCAACAATTATCCAAATTACATCATTATGAGATGAAGTTGTAGGAAGAACAATAATAAAACCATAGAAATTTGTTCCCATGGTCCATTAGGTATGGGAAGCGGCATCAATAATCCAAATGCTTTACCATGCTGTTGTTTCACACTTTGACACACAATGCAATGGGAAACATACTATGCAATATCCTTTTCCATATTTGGCCAAAAGAAGAATCCTTTACACGTAGAAATAGTACTTTTTATGCCCCTATGACCCATATTCGATGGTTCATGCATCTCTTTCATAAAAAATTCTTTAAAAACTTGTGTGATGCATAACTTGTGTTGGAAATACAAGAATCCATTACAAAAAGTGTTGTGATCCTCATTAGATGATGTAGAATTATTGAAAGCAGGCCATGTTTGTGAAAAATAAAAATCAGATGCATATGTAAGAATCTTGCCATGAAATGAACGAATATGAATAACAAAAATATTATTGATTGAAACAATGTTTTTTTGTGGGGATGGGAAGCGACTTAGGGCATCAGCTACAACTTTAGCTTTGCCATGTTGACATTGAATTATAGGCTGAAAAAATTGTATGAATGAAGCCCATTTAATGTGTCTTTTGGAGATCATTGGTTGATTTAATAAATGTTTAATAGCCTATTGGTATGTTTTGATTAGACCTTCAAAACCCATAAGGTAATGTTTCCAAATTTTTAAAGTGTGCACAACAACTAAGAGTTCCTTATCATATGTACTATAATTCTTTTCAACAGGTTTAAGTTTCCTTGTTTCAAATGCAATGGGATGATTATTTTCCATTAATACAACACCTATACCTAAACCACTAGAATCTATAACTACATGGAAAGTTTGTGCACAATTTGGTAATTGAAAAATAGGTGCATGAGAAAGTACATGTTTGAGTTTTTCAAAAGATTGTTGTTGGCCTAATCCCGAAGCAAATTTTAACTTTTTTTCAATAATAATGTGATTGGAAGTGCTAAATAAGAAAAAACTTTTACAAAATTTCTATAAAAACTAGCTAACCCTAGAAAAGAGTGTAAATCATTCACAGATTGAGGTACAAGCCATTCTTCCGTTACTTTAATTTTCTTTGAATCTACATGAACGCCTTGACTAGAAACAATATGTCCTAAATACTCTAATTCTTTTTGGAAAAAAGAAATCTTTTCTAGATTGGCATAAAGTTTGTTTTTACATAACAAATTAAAGACTGTTGCTAAATGATTTTCATGGCCATTTTCATTCTCAGTGTAGACAAGTATATCATCAAAGAAAACAAGAACAAAAGCTTAGGAATCAAGGAAAATGTTATTCATCATATGCACAAATGTAATAGGTGCATTGGTGAGTCTGAAAGGAATTATCATGAATTCAAAGTGACCAATTTGAGTTCCAAAGGCAATCTTATAAGTCTCATTTTTTGTCATTCATATCTAATGATACCCAGATTTAAGATCAATTTTTCTAAAGATACGTGCTCCACAAAGTCTATTTAGCAAATCATCTATCCTAGGAATAGGATATCTATTTTTAATTATGCTATTATTGAGTGCTCTAAAGTCAATGCACATCCTATAAGTCTTGTTCTTCTTCTCCACTGAGAGAACATGTGCTCCAAAGCGAGAAGAAATAGGCTTTATAAGTCCTTTGTGGAGTAGATCCTTAAATTGATTAGATATTTCTTTTTGATGTAAAGGTCCATGCCTATAAGGTGCTTTATGGGGAGGAGAACTACCAGGAATTAAGTCTATACTATGGTCAAGAGATCCCCTAGAAGGTGGTAGTTTAGAAGGAAAATCCTCATAGGAAGCCATAAATTATTTATGTGCATTAGGAAGTGTATGTGTATAATCAACTATGTTATTGACAAAAACAATACATGAATTGTAGCCTTTCCTAAATGCATATTTTACTTGAGTATGACTAATTAATGGAAATGGTTGGAATGTTGGTGCAATTAAACTCAAGCCCACATACTTGGTTAATTCACTTATGCTTGATTTATTGGCATAACCTATGCAAGACCATATGATTAGTCTCTTGTAAAAATCCTTCATATCTATCCTTGTAAAAGTGGATTACACCCATGTGGAGGTTAGGAAGCTCTAAAATCACGAATCCCTTGGTTCTTGATTCATGAGAGAATATATCCTATACTTTAGGATTCACCTTTTAGGTAGAAGTGTGAATTCGAATTCAAACTTTGGCTCCAAGCATGACTATAAGAAGAGGATAAAAAAGGCCTGCATGTATCTTGAATTTGGGAGATCATTTTGGATAACAATCATTGTGAAGTGGGAGCTCACATCATAGCTCATTCACCTCTCACACATTGAGAAATGTATGATTTATAATGACATTGTATTTTACATGTTTAAATACATATATGATCATTACATTCTCATTCCACTTCTTTGTTATAACTCCATCAGAATAGTGATATTCTCAGAGCTTGTTCTCAGTGTGTAGTTGACCATTTTCCATTATTTAAAGCATTTTAGATTTAGTATACTGTCTATTACTCTCCTACAAAGTTTCATAAGCAATACTTCTCGAGAACATGAGATATTAATGTATCTTTGCTCACTGGTCTGATAACTATAGCAGCCCGTGAATGTCGGGATGAAGCTATGACTTGCTAAACTTCTTTCTCTGCATATAGTCCATGATTTTTAATGAAATCACTCATGATTGATTGATTAATAAGTTAATTAGAGTTCCCTAAAAGGAATTAAGCCAATTACTGCTGTGATCAGAGAATTGTTCACAACACTGAACAAGTGTAAGAACAAAAATAGCAAGTTTTTTGTTCTTGCATCAACTTCAACATATCTATTTTGATCCATTGATTGTTGGATCATCTTCAAAGCAACATGTATTTTTATTTGTGCTCATTAGCTAGCTAAAGGGGCTCACTACACTCTCCAACCATCATTATTAGTAGGTGTGAAGCAGGATCTAGGTACAACACTTCATCTCTTGTGACTATCCACCATCTCCTCCAATATGGAAGTCATAGCAATCCTCATGGGAAGCCATAAACTATTTATGTGCATTAGGAAGTGTATGTGTATAATCAACTATGTTATTGAAAAAAACAATACATGAATTGTTATTGAAACCTTTCCTAAATGCATGTTTTACTTGAGTATGATTAATTAATGGAAATGGTTGGATGTCATGCAGTACAAACAAAGAAATATCTTGATTGTTAAACTTAAAACTAATTGTGTGTGTATGATAATCAATGCATGGATTGTAATGATGACAAAAAGGCATGCCAAGTATAACATCATAGGACTAGAAAGCAATAAGAATGTGCATTAATCTACGTATGAACATATACAAATATGAACATTATGCACTTCACTTGTAACATTATATCTGTTTCCTTGAAATGCAACCTTAACTGTATACATAGAAGGCAGTGAGTTTAGTTGGAGATCTTGCACTAGTGTATAAGAAATAAAATCATGAGAACTACCACGATCATGTAAAATATTGACAACTTTACCATTAATAGAACCTTGGACGCAAAGTAAAGAATGTATAGAAATTTTGTTACCTAAGGTACTTAGATCTTTTTCCAATGCTTCTTTGATCCAATTAGGTTGAGTGTCTTCATAAACCACCTCCATATTGTGTACTTGAATTCTGACATGTTTCATATTGTTAGGTCGCAAGCTACATTTAGCTTTAGTATGATCAACTTTACCACAATACCAACAAGTGATATGGGGCTTTTTTTAGCATCCATCCTCGTAGTTTGAAGGGTTGGAGGTTTTGTAGGTTGTAAGGGGGTTTTCTTGTGTATTGCTGAGAAATTGGATTGAGGAGGGTGTTGAAAGTAGGGGAAGAAAAAGTAGTGAAAGTATGCTTGAAAGAAAAATTGGGCTTGATTGGTTGTTGTCATTGACGTGTTTGTTGTAAGCGAATGGACTTGATGATGGACTAAAACTCCTTCTCAGCATCATGTGCAAAAGACATGGCTTCATAAAGGGTCGTAGGACATAGTGTGTTGAGCTTGGCTTGGATTCCCATCTCTAAAACATCTTCATACTCCCATTGCAAGGTATTTTTAGGAACCCCTTTCAAGCAAACAAATAAGTAATAGTCATTGCCAAAAGCGTTCGGTATAGGTAGACACAATATCTCCTTCTTTCCATCCAAAAGTTATCCATGATTGACAAACATGAAAGTGGAATTGGGGAGGAAGGAAGGATTCCTTGGTCTTTTCTTGAAATGCGATCCATGTGGTGGGGTGGTTGGTGCTATGTTGCAAAAATATCTATCATAACTGAGCTTTACCCACCAAATAGTTAGTAATAAATTTCACTTTTTCAATTTCAAAAATGATTCGTCAGAATAAAAGTCATCGAATTGAGATAGCCACGAAAGAACAAATTGGCCATCCTTTTGCCCATTGAATCGAGAAAATTGGAACTTTTTGGCACCAATCTTGGAATGTGTGCCTTCTTCTTGAACGATGATAATGGCTTTCACCACTTAAACTAGGTTGTTGTCCTCACGTTGCATTTGTTGGAGTAAAGTCTCACATTATTTTGTCTCATTTTAAGCATCTTGGAGTTCGTGCTACAAAAGCTCCAATTGTTGCTCAAGTGGTACCCTAGGTAAGGATGATGTACGAAAATCATTTGTAGTATGGGTAGGGTCCATGGCCTTATATAGAACCAAAACCTATTACTAGACCGGACGAGAATAAATGAACCGAAACAAGTGCTGAATCAGGAACGGACACTGAGAAGTACACCTCCACAGATGCATACAAGCTTTGATACCATAGTAAATCAAATCTTGTAGATGCACATACATAGAGATTATACAATGATAACATCTGACAAAAACATACATAGAATAGAGAGACACAAAAATGAACACAAGATTGGGTACAATCTCCCCCCACATACTCTGATGGACAAGTCTCTTAGAGCACATGTATCTATATGTATTTTCATTATGTCCTGAATAGAAGATACATGAGGGCGCACTTCAAAAAGCATGTGTTTACAAAAAAATCATTTTATTTACAAAATGTTGCTTTCTAAGCCATCTATTATTCTTATAAAAATATATAAAATACTATCTTTCAAATATCTTCAAAAGTATCTAAGTAAATCCATGTGCATTCATGCCCTCATGATTCTTCCCGTGCTAAATCAAAACACAATCACATTAAAAACCTCAAGATATTAAATCCATTCAAATTCCATTATTCCAAAAAGTATAACAACAATAGCATGTAATGAAGAGTCACTTACTTTTGAAGATGCATGTGATGATCCACATTAGCATGTAATGAATAACACCTTACTTTTGAAGATGCATGTGATGATCCACATTGGATGAGTGCTCTACAATGAGAAATGGATTCCATACATAGGAATGGTACTTGGGAGTTATGAGAATTTCCAAAAGGGAATATTTCCATTGGTGTGATGTGGGTTCACAAGATTAAGAGAAAGTTAGACGATAGCATTGATCGCTGCAAAGTTAGATTGATTGCCAAATGATATGCGCAAAAATATGGCATTGACTATGAGGAATCTTTTGCACCTACTTAACACATGACTACCATTTGTATCATGGTTACATTGGCAGCCCAACAAGGTTGGAAAGTACATAAGTTGGACAAAAAACAATTTTCTTGAATGGTGAGTTGCAAGAAGAGGTTTATGTGAAGCAACCTCTTGCATTTTCCATGAAGGGGAAAGAGTATATGGTTTGTTGCTTTCATAAAGCCTTGTATGGTCTCAAGCAAGCTCCAAGTGATGACAAAATCCATAAGCACTTGATTGCTCTTAGCTTCACATGTAGTCCCATTGAAAGCATAGTCTATGTACGCAAAGATGTGGTTGATATTACATTGCTTGTTCTTTATGTTAATGTCATACTCTTGTCTAGTTCATGTGATGCAAAAATTGACATCTTATGGTTTATTTGAAGCATACTTTTTATGTCACTTATCTTGGTCTTTTGAGCTACTTTCTTGGCATCCAATTTGTATATGTTGAGCGGGAATTGTTATGCATCAAGAGAACTATGTTGAAAAATTAGTCTAGCATTTTGACTTTGAGAATTGCAATCCAGTTTCCACACCACTGGAGATAGGATTTAGGTTATCAGTTGAGGATTCCACTCATGCATTTTGACACTTCTCTTTATCAACAAACTATAGGATGTCTTATACATGCATGCAACACAAGGTGATATATACAGTATGCAGTTTCCTAGTTGAGTCGATTCATGCATAGTGCTAACACTAAGCATTGGAAAGTAGTGAAACATGTGCAAAGATATCTCAAAGACACTTTGATTTTAGGTCTCTTTTATGGCAAAGATATTCAGACATGCATGCATGCTTTTACAAATAGTGATTGGGTAGTTGCTATGATACTCCTGTGTTCGTTAGTGGTTACAGATTTTTGCTTTGAGACTCATTCATATATTGGTTGAGTAGGAAGCAACCTACAATGGTGATATTGAGTTGTGAAACTGAGTACAATGTAGTTTTCACAACTACAGTGGAGTGTATATGGCTGAGGCACTTGATGGATCTTTGCATGGAGATTGATGCTGCTATGCATATTCTCACTAATAGTCAGAATGCATTTGCTTTTGCACAAAACCTAGTGTTTCATGCACGTACCAAACATGTTGAGGTGCATTAGCACTATATGAGGGAGCACCTTCATGTAGGAGAAATTGATTTGGTACATGTGCCTACAAAAGATAATGTGTCAGACACATTCACCAAAGCTCTTCCATGGGAAAAGCTTAAAGCTTTTTGCAAAGCTTTAGGCTTATTGCCTAGTGGGGGCTAATTTGTCGCTCCTTGTATGTGTTCACATCATTCGCTCTGGGAGGTTTTGGTACTCTTATGTGTTTCTCGAGTAGGTTTGATGTGAATCTTTTCCCTATACATGGGCACTTTTTAATCTAGTGCCAATTATATGTTTTTTCCCCATGTTATCAGATACATGATACAATCATATGTGGTGGCCTTTGTACATTATTCAACTTTTACTTTAATTTTATTCATCATCAATAGAGTGAGATATTCGAGCCAACGTCTTCTATGTGTGTCTTAGTATGTTTGTGCTCCTTGTGTGCCTCTCACACTTCTACACACATGAGTGGTACTTTCTGTTCATCATCTGTAGGGTGAGCTATTCTAGCCATCCATCTTCTCCATGTGTCTTGCTACTTTTATGCTCCTTGTGTGTGCTTCTTATATGTCTGTTGCACTTGGGCTTGGGTGTGAGCAGAAGTATGAGAGACACACACGAAGCACACACAAGGAGCACAAACACAATAAGACACATGTAGAAGATTGATGGCTAGAATAATTCACCCTATTGATGATGAAGAAAATTATAGAGCAAAGGATCTTGCTAGGTAATTAACCATCTCAATCAATGATTACACACTTACCATCCCGATTCATGTGCTCAAGAGGATGATTTTTCACTCTTCTTGGATTATATGTATTATTGAATCTGCCTTCATTCCCTTCCCTTGGGGCCAATGTTTCTCTAGTAATTCTTGTAACTTGTTTGTGGGTAATGTCTTAAGGCAACCTCTTCAAGTGGGCACCTTGGACTCCATATGGGTGACCCTCACCCTTAGGTGCCAAGGCGGTCACCCTTGGGCGATGCCTAGCCCTTGGGGCCAAGATGTTCACCCTTGGGTGATGCCTAGCCCTTAGGGCCAAGGTGATCACCCATTGGGCAACCTCTAGCCCAAGGGTCCTAGCATGAAAACAAGGACATGATGAATTAAGCAAATGCATGAATCAAAGGGATCCCATGGTATGATGCAAAGAGATTCATAAGGATAGAAGATTAATTGAAGCAAGACAAGAGAGAGAGAGAGATAAAGGTAGCATTAAGGAAGGGTATGATTCAAGTAGATTCATAACGATAGAAGATTAATTGAAGCCATCAAGGGTACATGAGACCACCAAGAGTACAAAGGAATATCAAGAAGCAGAGGATGGACTTTTTGAAGACAACTCATCTCTTGGCCACAAGGGGGATACTACCTCCCTCCTCTCTACATCAAACTAGGTGGTGCCCAAACTTGTTGGAACATCAAGCTTACACTATGCTTGAGGCGTATTTGATCTACATCAAAATTTATCGCTTGGATTATGTCGAAGGAATATCCGTTGGAGAGTTCTTTTAATTATGCTCACTTATTGTATTTTTTTCAAAAGATCTTTCATGGATCTTTTACCATTGTAAAAGCCTATAGCTTTACACATGTAAATAGATCGAACTAGATCTTCACATTTCCTAGATTGTAGGAAAGTGAATTGATTCCCTCCAACAACCATTCCCACCTTCATTTGAATTCAAAATCCGCTTGTAGAAATCATGCACCACTTATAGAGTCTACATAAAGACTTCAAATCACTTGTACAATACATGGAAGCAATATACATACACGTGACCATCATTGTCTTGCTCCTTCATTTTTTTTGCATCATCTTCTTTGCCAACAATAAGCTTGCAGAGATTTTTACTCTCTCTAGTGGAGCTCCAAATTGGATGAGAGATGGTTCATTGGAAAGACATTAGTATCTAGTTTATGCATCTAAATGTTCATAGGATTTGGTTTAGTAGATTGGGAGAAATATCAATTTTTCTGTCTGAGGGTCAATCTCTGTGTATTCTTGAAAAATAGGAGGTACCACTATTGAGTGTCTGATTCATTCCAAAAACATATTTTTGTTATTCCTTTTTGAGGTAATCGATGTGCGAACCTATCTATTGTGTATTGACTCTTTTTCCTTCATGCTCCAAAGTACATAGTGCATTTTATTGAACTTATCACATGCCTATAAGGTCTATTTGAGTCTCCATAAGCTCAAGGGCTGGTCTTGTGCCAGTTGGTTGGAACAAACTTCGTCACTTTGAAACTCACTTTTCTACCTCCTAGAAGCTTCTCCAAGTTCTTTTAGTGGTATCAGATCTAGATCAAGATGGGTAACGACTTTCCCTCAACGGTCAAAAAGCTTGATCGACACAACTATGCGGCTTGGCAAATCAGAATGGAGGCCTATTCGCAAGGTAGAAATCTGTATGGAATTGTAACAGGTGATGAAGCTATGCCTATTCCAACATCCAAAGGAGGACCTACACAAGAGGAGATAGATAAGCTCACACTTTGGTGTGCAAGGGTATGCTCAAGAAAGGTCGTACATACTAAACTCTATCTCTGACTTTCTATTACCACATATTAGAGGATGCAAGACATCTCAAGAGAGTTGGGATGCCCTCAAGTCTTTCTTTTCCGCTAGTACCAAAGCAAGAAAGAATCATTTTTGGAACGAGTTCAACCAAATGAAGAAGACACCTAAACAAACCATCACAAAGTTTGTTACCAAGGTCAAGGAGGTTGTGGATCAGTTAGCATCCATTGGAGAGCTTATTGAAGAAGAGGCTATCAAGAGGCGAATTCTCAATGGGATATGAAGCGATAATCAATGGCAATCTTTCACCACGGCTTATGATCTCATCAGGCATGTGCAAACTCTAAACTTCAACATCTTTCTTGGACAACTCTTCAATCAAGAGGCCAACAATAGCATAATGGAAGGTAACTCCTATCATGGTAATTCAACTAGTGCTCTATATGCAGATAAGAAGGATAAGAAGCTCAAAGGCAAGAAGAAGGAAGAAGATGAAGATGAGACTTCCCAAGCCAACTTTGCAAGCAAGAGCAAGTAGAAAGGGAAGAAGAAAGGACCAACACAAGACAAAGCCAAAGGTCAAAATGTTCAACCTTGTTCCATCTGTGATAAGACCAACCACACCACTCAGAATTGCTAGTTCAATGGGAAGTCCCAAAAACAAAGTGGAGGAGGTGGATATGGTAGCAATAGAGGTAGAGGTGGACACAACTTCAACAATAATAATAGAGGCCATAATAGAAGGGACTACAATAATTAGTCAGAAGATCAAGCACATGAAGACTCATTGCTTCTTATGAATCTTAGCCACAAAGAAGGTAAAGAAGATGATCATTTGTTCTACATAGATTTAGGATGTTCAAATCATGTTGTAGGCAACATTGCTCTTCTATCTGATTTAGAAAGTCCGAAGCATAGACATGAAGTACAAAGAGGGGATGACACAAAGCACAATGTGGAGAAGATTGGTAATGTCAAAGCTTTCAATGGTAGGACAAACATTCTAAGTAAGGTTCTGTATGTACCCATTATCACCAAAAACCTAATAAGTGTAGGCAAAATAGCTGAAAAATACTTGCAAGTTAGGTTCACCCAACATGGAGCTTTTGTGAAGATCCATGTCAAGGCTTCAAGAAGATAGCCAGAGGTGAGAAGCATGGTATGTCACGAGGAAAGAGATAAGGAAGAGAGCTCACACACACACACCCTCACTCTCAAGGAGAAGCACACACACAAATTAAGGCAAGGAAGAATGATCTTCTTCTTCTTCTATTACATAAAAACGGAATGTACAAGAATGACTTAAAAAAAGAATACAACTACTACAATATATAAAGACCATACATAAGGAAAAACCTAATGTCTGCGAATGAGTGAGCTGGTAAGAAAAAAATGTGCCATCACTCTAGATAGATAAATCTAATAAAGCTCAATGAAGTATCCCTGACATATACCGGCGTGACCACTGTACATGTTAGAGAAACGAAAAACTGATACGTGTCATCCGCGATCATCAAATACTGAGCTTGATATCTCAACACTCCCCCTCAAGCTCAATGTCATGTCCTCTAATCCAAGCATCTTCCGAAACTTCTTCAGCTTCTCTGTTCCAAGTGCTTTAGTGAAAATATCAGCAACCTGCTCATCTGTTCTCACATAAACAAGATCAATATCACCTGCTAATACCTTCTCTATGATGAAGTGATAATGTACCTCGATATGATTTGTTCTAGCATGAAAAACAGGGTTCCATGCTAGCTGTATGCTACTAAGATTATCACAATAGATGGTGATAGGCTTTTGCACTTCCACACCTAAATCTGCAAGTAGCATCTCCAGCCATGATGCCTCACATGCTGTCATTGCAACACCTCTATACTAAGCCTCTATACTCGACAAAGCAACAGTGGGTTGCTTCTTGCTGCTCCATGTAATAGCTGCACTCCCAAGTGAGAATAGAAAACCAATAGTAGATCTTCTATCTAGAATGCTACCAGCCCAATATGCATCGGTGTATCCATAAACTTGCAAATCTTCACCAGCCTCATAAAACAATGCATAATCCAAAGTAGCACTCACATAACGTAGAGTGCGCCTCAGAGCATCCAAATGTGGCTTCCTGGGAACTTGCATAAAATGACTTTCCAATAGTGTAGCTAAGATCAGGCCTCGTAATTGTGAGATATATCAAGCTTCCCACAATTTTCCTATACATAGTACCATTTTCCAATGCTTCACCTGATGTAGTATCTAACTTCAAATTCTGATCTAATGGCATAGAGATTGGCTTACAATCAGCCATACCATACTTTTGCAGCATATTCAAGGCATATTGCCTTTGTGCCATTGTTAGAAGAAGCATTTTTTGAAGAGAAATATTTGTAAATATCAAAAAAATTATAGAAATATTTATGCAAATGATGTAAAAATGAGGAAGACTCTTCCTTCATGTAAATTAGAATCATATGTATTTTTTCTAGAATTTTTGGAAGCTCTTTGATAGCATATTTTTAGGTTAGAAGGGAAAAGGACCAAAATTCAAGTGTGAAAAGGGAAACTTGAAAATGTATAAAAGATAATTTCCTCTATTTTGAGAGGGTTGGTTGTATTATTTTTGCTATCCAAGTAATGTGAAGAGCTCTCCTGCAAGAAATTGTGTTTTCTACTTCCATGTGATTTTCTTTGATTTGTTGAGTCTATTCTATGTGTGATCCATGGAATTTGCAAGCTTCAATTGTATATTTCTTATTAATGTGTATGAAGAGAGGTGATACTTAGAGTATTGAGTGAGAAAGTGCTAAAGAATAGAGCTGGAGATGGAAATTATCAAATTTCACAGAATCGCGATTGTCTTGTCTGAAGGTTACATGTATCATTTTTGAAATTTGACTTCATAATTGTGATCTGCTGAGAAAATAACACACTTTAGACACCAAGATCATTGAAAATGATGTAGCATAGCTCAAGATAATCAAAACCCTAGAAATTTCTCTTCATCTTTGTCATTTCTCAGAAAAACAGTCATTTTCCTCTTATTCTTGGATTCCATCAACTTAGAAGGGGCTGTGGTCTTTGCATACTTCCCGGATTGAAAATTTAAAGATGTGTAGTTGATCCTTTATGCTAAAATGATTGGAGAGGACAACTCCAAAGGGTAACAACAAACATTTTTTAGCGTCGTTGCCGGGGAAAGAAAGCAAAAGCCTCATTGAAGTTTGGACCTTGCAGGATCTTCCATTGTTGATGGTATTGAACACATTGAAAAGGTACTACTCTTTAATCAAGAAAGGAAACATGAAAAGGTAGGTTTCTTTGCTTGTCTTTTGGGAAAAGAAAGCAAGAGTTAACCTTTTGAGATAAAGAAGTTGTAAAATTCTTGCAAATTGATAGTTGCTCATATCATTTTTTAAGAGTAAAGTGCAGGTGTGTGAAAAATTGAATCAAGATTTTTGAAGGGAATGTAAAATGTGACTTTCTTTGCATTTGTAGAGTGCTTTTTGACCAAGTACCAAGCAAATTTGTTAATCTTGGAAAAGATGACATGATTGCATTGAGGAAAGTCAAGTAAAGTAGCTATATGCAAATAGATAGGATCCATTTGTTTAGTCAAGACAAAACAATAATATTGAGAAAAGATTTATTTGCATCTTGAAAGAAAAAAAATGTTTGAGTTTATCTTTGCATGAATTGATAATTGCACTTCTTAGCACATATTTCCTTGGAAAGCTTTACTCCTAACCTGATTAGATTGCAAGCATAAAAGAGTATAACCAATCATGAAACAAAAGATCAATGGATCTTGAAACAAAGAAACCCTAAGTGAAGTGTTTACCTTGATTTAGGGCAAAATACTAAAAAAATTCATAAAATTCATTAAAAAATTCAAACAAATTTCCTTTTTTCTTAGAAAGTTGGACAGGAGGATTGTTGTTGAAAGTGGAGAAGAAAAAGTGGAAAAAAATTTCAAAAAATTGAAAGAAAATAAAAAATATCTAGAGTAGAAGTTGCTGTTTAAATTTGGCAAAAAGACTTTTTAAATGAGTTTGATGGTGTATAATTGCAGGTGACGTGATCTAGGAGTTGGTGAAGAACACTACAGGGGACTAGGTGGAAAGAAAAGTCCAAAAGTGCAAAAGTTGGAAGTTCAAAAAAGACACGATTCTCTTCACAAGATCGCGATTTTCTGTAAGAAAAAGAATTTGATTCAAAATAGAGGAAATGATCTTTTATACATTTTCAAGTGTCCCTTTTCATACTTGAATTTTGGTCCTTTTCCCTTCTAATCTAAAAATATGCTATCAAAGAGCTTCCAAAAATTCTAGAAAAAATACATATGATTCTAATTTACATGAGGAAGACTCTTCCTCATTTTTACATCATTTGCATAAATATTTCTAAAATTATTTTGATATTTACAAATATTTCTCTTTAGAAAATGCTTCTTCTAACATTCTTCCCCTCCTAGACTTTTTTGGCTCCTGACAAAAAATATTCTTGCTGATATATAATGAGTGCTTCCTTCACTTCTTCTTTCTTTGATATACCTGTGACAGTAGATCATGACTTTTTCTCTCTGTGATGTTTAAATTATTCACCATTTCAAATAATGCTTTTCTCCACTGTACTGCTGCCTCTGGTTTATCTATCACATCTTTCTTTAGATATTCTGTATATGCTGCTTCATAGGCTGTGAGTCTGGATTTTGTAACTGCTGATAAATTCCCAAAAAATTTTTATTCTCTTTCAAAAAATCCACAATCAAAAGCATCTTCATAAATTTGAAGGTAGTGACTTCCCAAAAATACTACTCTGCTATAATAGGCCATTAAACAAATTCTGTCGGGGGTTTCACTTAAATCAAAAAGTAAGGCATGAGTTGGTGAATTGAACCCAATGTAATTGAGGGTTCTGACATCTATATCTATAAAAGTTTCGATACATGCCAATATGAGTCTCATTACCCTGATCAATAGAAAGCAAGATGGATCATTAACATCTTTATATGTAGATATGATAGACTTTGTTGTGTCAACCATATATTTCTTTGTTGGCCATGTTCCTGCTCTAGGTCTTGCTACCTTTGGAAAGTTCAGCCATTTTGCTGGAATCTGTCCTGCATTTCTTCTTTCCCAAAACACAATGCATTCCCTTCTTCTTGCTACTCGACAATAAGCTGGATTGATCTTTAGCTGAATTGGTGCCTCTTTCCAGATTTTCCTGCATTCTTTGTTAGAATCTAGCCACCTGTTCCTCCATTTAGGATTGGCTTTTTCAAATAATTCCTTAGTTACATTGATATCCTCTTCATATTCCAGATACTTTTTTGATGACAATCCTACCCTTGCAAGCTGGTAATTTTTAATACTTTCAATAATCATGCAAAAAGGTATACCTAGGCCATCTGCTTCCCAATGATGTTGGTCTGGATTTATTCCTTTTTTGAGAGCAAAATTCACAATTTGTTCTTCATATTCATTATGCATTTTCCTGATAAATTCCATTCTAGATTCTCTATCTGTTAAAAGCTTCTGAACAAACTCATCTGATACTCCTCATCTGCTGCTTTGTTTTCTTGCTCATCAAAGTGTTGAGTTCTGTTATCATCTCCCCCTTCATACTCTTCTGCTTGTGTAGTCTCTACCTGCTCTTCAACCTGGCTTTGTGGATTTTCTAACTTTTTTTGTAGCTCCTCCACCATCAACATTAAACTTCTATTATGAGATGTCCACAACTCTCTTTCTGATTTCCACTCACTTCTTTCTTTTTCTATACTCAACCGCCAATCACTCCTCTCTTTTGCTATATCCAAATGTAGTTTATTATAACCTCTCATTGAACTGGCAGCATGAACACTAGCTTGCTTTTCCAACTCCTTAGCTTCCTTCAGTTCTGCTTGTAGTCTTATAATTTCTTTATTCAATTCTTCCCTCTCATCCTGTGTTACCTGTTCAATCTTGCTCTCTTCTTTTAATTGGCCTTCTTCCATCAACAACCTGTTTATTTCTTCATTTGCTTTGACCATAATCTGATATGAGCTTTGAAGTGTTCTGTACCTTCCTTCCATTTTATTCAGCTCCATTTCTATTTTACTGTTATGATCTATCTGCTTTGCACATTTCTCTTCAAGAAATTGAATTTTGTTTTGTTGTTGAACCTCCAATTCTTCCAATGAAATTATCCTGTTGGTCAAATCCTCATTTCTTTCATGAAAAATTTTCAGATGTTCCTTTAATTGCTCCTTTTCTTTTTTTTTGCTCATTAATGATTCTACTTCCTTTCACAAATTTTGATTCACCCACCATTCTTGATATGATCATGTTTCTACTAGATGGTCTGAACTGCTCTATATTGCTCATGATTACTTTACAAGCAGACCTTATATCCTTGGGTATCCTTTCTAACCCAGCTTCTAATTCCATTTGTTTTACTTCTATCTGCTTTTCTTCTTTACAGTCATTCTCTTCTTCATCTTCTTCCTCATATTCTATGACCTGGCTCTTTTGTTCTTCATAGTCCTTTTCTGCTTCCATTTCTTATTTATCTACAACATCTTCCTCATACTCTAATGTCTGATCCTCCTTCTTCTCATGATCTGATGTTTCTTTAATTATCCCTATCTCTTTTGCCTTCTTTTTCTCCATTCCTTGTTGTTCCTCTTCAAGGACCTGTCCTTCCTTTTCCTGTACTTTATTATCCTGAGTTAAGGTTGAATCAATCTCCACAGAGAGCTTTATCTGATCATTGATTATCTGCTCCTTTTGTCCCTCCTCTTGCTCATCTATATCCATAAGATCCAAGTCTTCTTCTTTCTCCTAATCTCCTATAGTTGTGAACTCCTCATTATGATTTAGGTCATAAAGTATATCTTCTATGCTTTGGTTTATTTCTTTTTTTGTATTTTCTTCTTTACCCTCTTTGACATCCATGTTTCCTAATACTTCCTCAGTTTCCTTAATTTGATCTTTGTTTTCCTTCTGATGCACTGAACTGCATATTTGAGCTTCCTTTTCTGTTTCTAGCTTTTCCTTATTAAATTTGAAGTAGGTTTGCTGTGAAGGTTTTGTCCATAGTGTTTTAAACCCTGAGTCCACCAACCCACTACTGAACTCCTTCCTTATTTCAACCTCTTCTTCCATCATCACTGCTTTGCCTTTTAGTATCCTTTTCTCTTCTCTAGGACTAACCTATTTTACTGCTTCTTCTTGGACCTGTTTTCCTTGTGGCTTCTCACCCAAATCTTCTGGTGTTTTATTTTTTTCAGAGGCTTGCACTGTCACATTTGGTGTGCTAGGTACTGATAGATTCAAACTTTTCAACAGAAAATTTTCAACATCACTTTCTCAATCTGAAGAGAACTGTGAAGAACCAACTATCCCTGATTTGTCCATTCTTGGTTCTTCTATAACAATGGATTCCTCCTGCTTCTTTTCTTCTACTGACAATTTTCATGTCTCCATCCTTTGTACAGGTTCTACTACTTTTCCTTTATTTTTCTTGGCCAATTTCTTTTTCTGCACAGGTTTCTTCTGAACCTTTTTCTTCACTACTATTGTGGTCCTAGTTTTAGGAGGACCTTGTAACTCCTTGAAGTAAGCCAATAGTTCTACTTCCTTTTTAACAAAAACCTCTTCAGTCTCTGTTGCCATCATCTGATCATGCAACTCTTCATAGTGTTCCACTTCTTCTTGTATCCAATCGATTGCTTTACAAGAGTAGTCTTCCAACATTTTTTGATACTGGGCTTCATATACTGCCCTTTTATTGTTTCCTTGAGTCAAATAAGTATACAATTGTTCCTTGCTTGTCTGAGGTGGATGAGGTTCATTTGAAGACTGAGCTTCCTTTAGAGCAGCTTCATGCTCTTCCTTTGTTGCTTCCACCTGTTCCAAATCTACCTTTCTTGGATCCAATCTTCTTTTTTTTACTGGAATGACTTCTTCTAAGACTCCCTTTCTTTTCCTTTCTGCTCCCCTCATGCTTGGTTGAGTTTCTGCTTCTCTTACAGACATCATCTTAGAAGGACTTTTGATTCCTGTCATCAAACTTCTGAAGTATTGAGCTTCTGGAGCCAATTTCAATTGATCCTCCATTCCTAGAACATGATATATAATTCTTGTTAATAATTGAGCTCCATTCATGAACTTCCTTTGCTCCCAATGTTTGGCTGCTTCCTTCAATTGATCATGTATATATGGAGTTACGTCCATCACTCCAAAAGGTTTGGTTGTGTCCTTATTATTGAACATGATCAATGTCACTGGTTTGTGTGGCATGGTGTATCTAGGTAGTTTTGGAAAACAGAAATATTGAAGGAACATTCTGATAGCATACTCTTCATTCTCTTTTCCTTTATAATAAGGGAATTTGGAATATCCTGCATAGGTTGCTTTATTCTTTTTGACAAAACTGTTGTCCAACTTGGTTCCCATTGAATAGAACTAAAGGGCTACCCTGATATGCTCTGTCTTTATAGTAATATTCACTTCTTTGTTTTCCTTGTCCTTGACTGAACACCTGAAATATGCATCATTGCCCTTTCCAACTTCCATCAGACTATTCATCACCTGTGGTACTCTTTCAAAGTCTATGAAAAATAAGGGTTCATCCAACAGTCTGTGTAATCCTACTGCTTTCCATCTTTTGTAATTGACTGCAATTTTTTGGAGTTTGTAAAATTCCTGGCACAGCATGGTGTACTTGTGACCTCCAACTCCTACTGTGAAAATGTGCTGACCAATGATACTAAGGGTTTCCTTGAGTTCCTTGACTATCTTCTCTGCTTCTGGAATTTCCTGTTCTTCATCAGACTCTAGCTCTACTTGTTCCACTGTTGCTTCACTGTTTAAGATCCAATGTCCTCTAGACAAAGTTACTGAGTCTGCTTTGAAATCATGGATTGGCAGTTCCTTTGGATTCACCATTCTGGAGAAAATATAACATCACACAAAAAAGAAGACTCCACCCACATGAGTCATAGTAAACATAAATGAAATCACAGTTGTCTTAAGATATAAATGAAAGAGAATGAAAATCAAATCTGAAATGAATCTTGACTTCCTCATTTGTGTCACAGATAAAAACTCAATTGAAGTGATCATCACATGTGTAGCAAGATGTCTAGTGCTCTCTTTCCTTTTAACAGCTCTTTTTTATATATTTTTTAATAATAAAAAGAAAAAATGAAAAAAAAGAAAAATGAATGAAAAATAGAAATCTGCTACATTACAACCTATATCTTGCTTGTGCTATATAATTTATATAATAGAAAGAATTTAAAAAAATTTCGAAAATTTTTCTCTCTCTTTTTTTCCTCTTTTTTCTTTTTGTTTTCTTCTTCTTTTGTTTTTCTCTTTTTCTTTTCTTTTTTTGTTTGTTTTTTTTTTACAATAATAATTTCCTCCACTTCTCTCTCTTCCACTCCTATTTCTTTTCTTAGAAAGAGGATAAGGTAGAGTAAATGAAAATAATTTCCAAGATGTGATAATTTCCTTCTGGTAAACTTCTGAATTCTTTATCAAGCATCCCATGTGTGCATCAGTTAACCATTTTGCCTTTTCCTTCACCTGTAACTCTTCATACTTTTTGAGCTATTTTAGTATCTTCATGCTTGTTTCCTTTCCATTGAATCAGATCTGATTTTTTTACCCAATAATACTTGATTCCTGTTGACTTTGTTCTAGGAATAAAACCATCTTATTTTGATAAACTGTACTTGGAAGTTTTTGGCTTCCATATCCATTTAGTTCTAGGAAATTGTTTTGATGAGCAGTGCTTGTATATCCTTTGTTTCCACATTCTTCCTGCCTTGATGCCTAGATGCTTCTGACCATTCCATACTTGCCACGTTTCTTCTGTCTTTTCAACACCTTTTGTTTCTTCAATTTTCTCTATTTTTGATGGAAGTAAAGTTGGTCATGAAGTGGTTCTATTTGTAATGCCTTTGTAGCTTCTAGTGAAAAAGTAAATCCTTCCAAGTCTGAGTCATGGATATCCTGTTGATCTTCCTGTTCTTCAACACTTAACAAAAGCATTAAAAACCTTTTGTCATTTACTGTCAACTTAAGCTTCATTTTTTCAAAATCCAAAATTACTTTACCTTGCCTTAGCCATGGTTGTCCCAGAATCAATTTCTCAGTCATCATGTGATCTGGCCATTCTTCACAATCTATTTTCATATATTCTTCATTGAACTTAACTTCAATAGATGGTGAAGACATGCTTTGTATTATCTGTCCTTCTAAGGTTTTGATAAGTGTTTTACTTTCAGTCCTTTTTAGGTTAAACTTATCCAACAAAACTGAACTGATCAAATTTACTTGTGCACCTGAATCTATCAAAACCTTGATTTTTTCATCATGAAAATTCATTGCTATAATAGGCAAATGATCTCTTACTCTTAGAGGTGTTTCACACAAAAGGACTTCTCTAAGATCCTTGATTTTTCTTATCCTTTCCTTCGCCTCCTATTGAGCCTCCTTTCTAATTTTTTCCTCTTCTTTTTTCCTGTTTTGAGCTTGATGTATTCTTCTCCATTTGAAAACAGTAAATGGGAGATCATACCTTTTTACTCTACATCCACTTATGAAATTTGGCATGATTTCTCCATCTATATTTGCTAATTGGATAGCTCCACTATTACTGATTTGGTTGATAATATAAGGCCCATGTCCTTTTATCTGAAATTTCTTCTGATGTTCTTTTACTGTGTATGCCAAAACTAGATCTCCTTGTTGTAAGTCCTTTTCTTTAATATGAACATCATGATAAGCTTTTTGCCTTCTCTTGCCTGCATATATGCTCATGATTGCTTGAAGTCTAGAAGCTCCCAGCTTTTCTAACTCCACCACTCTCTCAGACAATTCATGTCCCGTCCACTTGTATTGACTACCCACTTTTAGTGTTGGAATAAGGAATTCCAAAGGTAGAACTGCATTTTGTCCATATACCAAATTAAATGGTGTGGTTCCAAGTGCAGTTTTGTATGCCACTCTGTAAGCCCATAAGACATGATTAAGTTGCAAATCCCAATCATTCCTATTTGTGTTTACCAATTTTGACAATACAGTGCAAAGTACTTTATTAGTACTTTTTGCTAATCCATTGGCTTGTGGGTGATATGGGGCTGATTTTCTATGACTGATCATTAAATATTCAGTTATGTTTTCTATTATTTGGTTCAAAGAATGAGTCCCCCTATCACTTACCAACTCAATTGGCAATCCAAATCTGGTGTTAATATTTTCATAAAGAGATCTTGCAGTAGTCTGAGCATCATTCCTTTTTGTAGCCCTAGCCTCTGCCCATTTAGTTGGGTAATCTGTGGCTACTAGTATATATTCAGCATGGGATTTTTTTGCTGGAGGGTGTATGGGTCCAATGAAATCCAACCCCCATTTACTAAATGCTCTTGCTGAAATCAGTGGTACTAATGGCATATTGTCTCTTTTATTTGGTTGACTCACCCTTTGACAAATGTCACATCTTTTTACATATGTTCTTGCATTAGGAAATAGAGTTGGCCACCAAAAGCCAGAATATAATATGAGTTTAGCAGTTCTTTCACTTGAAAAATGTCCGCCTGCCACTCTAGAATGTGCCATCTCTAACATTTCCAAATATTTATTTTCAAGAACACAGATTCTTAAATATCGATCCATCCCAGTCTTGTACAATTGATCTCCTATCAATTGATACTCTTCAGAAATCATTTGTAGATTCTTTGAATCTGCACTGGCTCCTACTTGCTTCCCTTTCTTGTTTCTTTTCAACTCCTCAATTATGTTTGCACTCCAATCTGGATTTTTCTGAACCAGTATAAGGTTATAATTTCTGAATTTTGCAAAGATTGGCATTCCCAGCAGTTGGAAATATATTTTTTTACATCTTGTATTTTATTAGGCCAATGTACTCCCATCCTATTGAGATGGTTTAGGGTGACTATCATGGAAGCATGAATACAGGGATTCCAACAATGAGCTTTTCTTAAATACTCCTGTTGCTCCTCTTCTGGAGTACAATATTCTAATATACCCATCTGATTGAGATGATACAAATGTCCAGCTAGCAGCATAAAATTCCTACTTTGTAATACCAGATGTGTGTTGTTTTCAAATGTTCTACATGGTCCCATGGTTAGCAAAGGTACTAAAGTCATGGCCCATTCAGGAATACTTTCTATTTTGAACAGATATGCATCTGATAAGTCATCATCTAGAGGTGAACTTGGCTCTTTGGCTTGGATCCTGGACAAATGGTCTGCTCTCAAATGAGTTTTTCCTTGTTTGAACACTACCTCAGACTCAAATTCCATCAGTAGGAGAAACCATCTTACTATCCTACCTATGTGACATGGTTTGTTTACTAAGTAGAATAGAGCTTGGTGATCCACAAAGAATTTAAACTTGTTGGCCAAAAGATAATGTCTATATTTTTTTACACCAAATATCATTCCCAGCCCTTCCCTTAGTGGTTGTATAATTTTTTTCTGCTGAATTCAATTGCCTACTAGCATAAGCAACTGGAAAGTCTAGTTTGCTCCCTTCTATTGGTTGTGCTAACACACATCCCAAAGCATAATTTGAAGCATCCACATGGACATGAAAGATTTTATCCCATTGCGGAGTTTTTAGAATTGGTGCTATTACCAAACAAGTTTTCAAGGTTTCAAAGGCTTGGTCACACTCTTTAGTCCACTCAAATTTTGTGATCAAAGCATACAAGGGTTTTGCAATATCTGCAAACTTGTGTACAAATTTCCTATAATAACCACAATGTCCCATGAAAGTTTGAAGTTCCTTTACATTTGTTGGTCTTGGAAGTTCCACTATGGCCTTAATTTTTCTTTCATCTGTTGAAATTCCATTTCTGGAAACTATGTGACCCAACATTCTCGCTTGCCTCACAAAGAACACACATTTCTCTGGATTTAGAAATACTCTGTATGTTCTACATTTTTTGAATATATTTTCCAGATCCTTCAAATGATCTTGTCTTTTCAATGAAAAAGTGCAAAGATCATCCACGTAAATTTCCATGATATTTCTAAGGAATTCTTTGAATATATGACACATTAACCTTTGAAAATTTGTTAGGGCGTTAGTTAGACCAAAAGGCATAACCCTAAAAGCATAAATTCCCCATTTTGTGGAAAAGATAGTTTTATGTTGGTCTTCCAAAGCTATGGGTACCTGATTGTACCCTGAAAAACCATCCAGAAAACTATAGATCTCCTTACCTGCAACTCTTTCCAAAAGATGGTCTGTTATGGGTAATGGATAGCTATCCCTTATAGTTGCAGCATTCACCTTTTTCAAGTTCATGCATACCCTGAGTTTCCCATTCTTTTTAGGTACCACAACTATAGGAGATATCCACTCTGTATACTCAATCTCATAGATGAAATTGGCAGCCAGCAGCTTGTCAATTTCTTCCTTTATTTTTGCAGAGTATTTGTCATTAAATGTATAGTGTCTTTGTTTGCTAGGTTTTGTATCAGGTGTAATAGGAATCTTATGCTCACAGATTTTAGGGTCAATTCCTTTCAAATCCTTGTAACTGTAAGCAAACACATCCCTATAGTTTCTCGCCAAATTCCTTAATGCTTCCTCCTCTTGATTTGTCATGTCATCAGCTATTACAATATGTCTTTCTTCCCCCTCTTCCTGGGTGATTATCACCTTCTTAGTTTGTTCCTCATTGTCATATGCCTCTCCTTTTTTCTTTTCTCTCTTTGGTTTCACTTTTAGAAGTAGTCTGTCTTCCACTTCATAAGTCTTGAAATTTGAAGGTACATCAAACTGTTGATCTTTGTTTTTTATTTCCTTATTTTTTTCAACCTCTTGATCTTTTTCTATTTCCTTGTGTTTGTTTTTTCTATATTTGCCTGAGATTTTGTCTTTTATTGCATCTGTAGCTTCTACTTCTTCCAAATATTGTGTTTTACCATTTTTTAATATTATTCCTTCCTCCTGGTCCTCTTCTATTTTTGACACTTTTATCATTTGTATTCCTATGTGAAATATATCATATCCTTCTTCATTTTGGAATTTTACTCCCACATACTCATCATTAGCTAGATCCATGGTGGTCAAAATCTGATTCCAACCATAAGGCTCAAATTCTTCATCTTTGAATTTTTGTGGTATATAGCTCTCATCCTGTCATTTCCTTTCTTCTACACAATCTTCTTTTCTTAACCTTCTTTTTCTATCTGTGAGGTTCCTTATCACATTGCATTTCCATATTGATGATTCTATTTCATTCTGATCTTCAATCTCTGATTCTTCACTTAATTCCTGATTTTGATGTATTTTAAACCATTCTTGAGGGGACATGTCACAGTATTGGCCATTTCTTAGATTCACTCTGGTTATCCTTCCTTTGCTTTGAAGATATAGGCAATCGTTACCCCAATCTTGCACAATTTGCATTTGTCTCATAAATGGTCTTCCTAGGATGATTTCATACGAAGTGGATTGTGGGAATTCAACTATGGCAAAAGTATGCTCTATTTCCATTCCACATATTTCCACAATCACCTTTTCCCATATTCCTAGGGGTTTTTCTATGTGTCCGTCTGCAAGTTGTAATCTCATTTTTGTGGGTACTAATTCATTTTTTCCCCATCTTTCCCAAGTCTGTTTAGTCATGATAGCCACTCTTGATCCACTGTCTAATATAGCCTTGGCATGATTTTTACCAAATTGTATTCTCAGAGTTGAGTTCCCTTCTTCTCCTTCACAATATCCTCCTACTTTATCAATAGGAATGTACAACAACTCTTCCAATCCTTGTGGCTGTGGATCAAAATTTTTTGGCATTGCTTCCCATTTTTTCATATTGTGTTGTAAGTGAGGATTTTGTTTTACCAATTCCTCCATTGTGGTGTGGTATAAAATTGTACATTGTTTGTCTATATTTATTTGGAATGTTATTTGTGAGTTATCTTCTTGATCAATAGCTTTCCTTGTTTCTGTTGCATTTGTTTCCCCATCTATTGTTTGATAATTGTCTGGTTCCCCCATTTTGAGTTGTGCTTCTTCTATGATTTGTTTGCATCTTTGCATCCTTTCATGCTCTATATCTGGCATAGGATGAGCCATTACATGGTCTGTAGGATTTGGTCCCTCTTGAATTCTTCCCTTGTATGATCTTATCAAAGTTTCCAGACTTTGTGAATTTTTTGTCTCTTGTTGAGTTTGTGTATTCTGAGGTTGGCTATTGTTTGACTGTTCCATAGTCTCTTCTTCCAAACTTTTACCCATTCTTATTTTTCTTTCCCATCTCCCTTTTCGTCTGTTTTTGTAAACCTCTACTTCTTCTGCCCTAATTAATTGTCTAAATTCTGCAGCATGAGCATGAGGATCAGAATATCCTTCATATTGATTCTTCATGCATTTAGCTACTTGATAGGGCCTAAGCATTCTTCCATGATTTTGCCACTAATGTCTCCTCCTGAATGGAAAATCATTAATTCCTTTTGTCTCTCTTTCAAAAGGATTTGGGGAAGTATGTATTCTCCTACCTTGTTGTTGTTCCATATTATTGTGAGTTTCATTTTGTCTTGGCAAGTCTGGTTGCCCTAGGTTTTGTTCCCAAGGTCTCTTGCCTACACACTGCCCTAAATCATTAGAGTTTTATGGATCCTGTGAGAAGATGTATACACATCCCTGTCTATCCTCATATCTGCCATCCTTAAATTGTGCCACTGGTGTTATATTTGGGGGATCTTCTAAGTTTCTCAACCTAATGAGAAACTTATGCATCCCATCCTGACACACATAGGTTCCAAACCTATTTGTATACATATATTTGAGAATATTTCTATAATCACTGGTTCTAGAGGGTTCATTGGTTTCATTTAGGTTTTCCATGTTATTTTCTTGCCCTAAATCTTTTTCTTGTAAATCTCCTATTACTGGCTCTATCTCCTTCCTTTTTAAATCTTGTTTAGAAGGTGTGATCAATTTATTACCAGATCTCAAAATCATCCAACTAATTCATAATTCTGTGAAGAGAATCGTGTTTTCCACGATCCTGTGAATAGAATCGACTTTTCTGGGATCTTGAGAAAATTCTAGATTTTCTCACGATTCTGTGAAAAAGACTTGTCTTTTTCACTATTCTTTGGATATTCTATTTTTTCTACAAATTTGTGAAGGGAATCGTGTTTTTCACGATTTTGTGGATAGAATCGTGTTTTACCACGATTATGTGAATAGAATTGTGTTTTACCATGGTTCTGTGAATGGAATCGTGTTTTACCACGTTTCTGTGAATAGAATTGTGTTTTTCACAATTCTATGAAGGGAATCGTATTTTTCACGATTCTGTGTATAGAATCGTATTTTACCACGATTCTGTGAATGGAATCGTGTTTTTCACGATTCTGTGAAGGAATCGTGTTTTTCATGATTCTGTGTATAGAATCGTGTTTTACCACGATTCTATGAATAGAATCGTGTTTTTTACGATTCTGTGTATAGAATCATGTTTTACCACGATTCTGTGATTGGAATCGTGTTTTTCATGATTCTATGAAGGGAATCATGATTTTCATGATTCTGTGAAGGGAATCGTGATTTTCACGATTCTGTGAAGGGAATCATGATTTTCAAAATTCTGTTCCCAGACAATCGTGATTGCTCACAATCGTAAAAACACGATTTTCTTATGAAAATCGTATACTGGGAATCGCGATTTTGTGTTTAATTCAGAGAATCGTGATTTTGTGTTTGATTACAGAATTGCGATTCTGAGCAGATTTTCTAAATTTTTCTAGTTCTTGTTTTTTAAGTTTTTGTTTCTCAAATAGAATCGCCTTATTAAAATTTTAACATGCAATAAAAGATTTTTAGCAAAAATATTACTTTTTCTCAAGAAAATTCAAAAAATCTAAAAATCGCGATTCCGTGTTTTTTACAATTTTCTGTGATTCAAAGAGTGATGTTGAAAATTTTCTGTTGAAATGGTGAATAATTTAAACATCACAGAGAGAAAAAGTCATGATTTACTGTCATAGGTATATCAAAGAAAGAAGAAGTGAAGGAAGCACTCATTATATATCAGCAAGAATATTTTTTGTCAGGAGCCAAAAAGTCTAGGAGGGGAAGAATGTTAGAAGAAGCATTTTTTGAAGATAAATATTTGTAAATATCAAAAAAATTGTAGAAATATTTACGCAAATGATGTAAAAATGAGGAAGAGTCTTTCTCATGTAAATTAGAATCATATGTATTTTTTCTAGAATTTTTGGAAGCTCTTTGATAGCATATTTTTAGATTAGAAGGGAAAAGGAACAAAATTCAAGTGTGAAAAGGGACACTTGAAAATGTATAAAAGATAATTTCCTCTATTTTGAGAGGGTTGGTTGTATTATTTTTGCTATCCAAGTAATGTGAAGAGCTCTCCTGCAAGAAATCGTGTTTTCTACTTCCGTGTGATTTTCTTTGATTTGTTGAGTCTATTCTATGTGTGATCCATTTGCAAGCTTTTAGTTGTATATTTCTGATTAATGTGTATGGAGAGAGGTGATTCTTAGAGTATTGAGTATTGAGTGAGAAAGTGCTGAAGAATAGAGCTGGAGATGGAAATTATCAAATTTCACAGAATCGCGATTGTCTCGTCTGAAGGTTACATGTATCATTTTTGAAATTCGACTTCATAATTGTGATTTGCTGAGAAAATAACACATTTTAGACACCAAGATCATTGAAAATGATGTAGCATAGCTCAAGATAATCAAAACCCTAGAAATTTCTCTTCATCTTCATCATTTCTCAGAAAAACAGTCATTTTCCTCTTATTCTTAGATTCCATCAACTTAGAAGGGGCTGTGGTCTTTGCATACTTCCCGGATTGACAATTTAAAGATGTGTAGTTGATCCTTTATGCTAAAATGATTGGACAGGACAAATCCAAAGGGTAACAACAAACAGCCATCCATATACCTGTTTCTGTATGAATAAACTCAATACCCAAGAAATAGCGCAGCACACCAAGATCTTTCATGTCAAATTCCTGCATAAGAAGTTTCTTTACCTCTTTGATGATTTCTTCATTATCACCATCTACAATCAAGTCATCAACATAGATAGCCACAATTGTGATGCCATCATCACCCTTCCTTGCATATAGTGAATGATCTGCATCATACATAGAAAACCCAATGGTGGTTAAGTAATCAACAATCCTTGCATGCCATGCACGAGGAGCTTGCTTCAGCCCATACAAAGCCTTTTGCAACTTGCAAACATATTCTGGATGCTTTGAATCTTCATATCCTTGTGGTTGGTCCATATATACGTCTTCCTGTAACTCACCATGTAGATTCTTCACATCCATCTGATGCAAAGTCCATCCTTTTGCTGTAGCTAATGCAACAAGTGTTCTAAAAGTAGACATTTTAGCTACAGGGCTGAATGTTGCTGCATAATCAATGCCATATGTCTGTGCATATCCTTTAGCTACCAATCATGCTTTATACTTGCTTATGCTACCATCAGCATTATGCTTTACCTTGTAAACCCATTTGCAACCTATGGTTTCTTTCCATGCGGCAATGGAACCAGCTTCCATGTATCATTCCCATAAAGTGCAGCCATCTCCTCATCCATAGCTTTTTCCCAATCTGCATTTCCAATTGCATCTTCAAAACAAGAAGGTTCAGCATCTTGTATTACCTTGGTCATGGCAATGACGAGCCATATAATTGTCATATGCCAATCGTTGCACTGAATTCTGTAGCCTCCTAGATCTTCTTGGTCCTAGGTCATTTCTCCTTGTAGCATCTGCATGCACCCTTCTTACTTCTGGAGTCTTCACAGAGGGCAATCCAAGTTCCTCATCAAGACTCTTTTTTGAACCACTTGAATCTCCATCAATGTCTTCAAAACTTGCACATGTTTTACTACTAGCAGAAAGCTTTTCTTTACCTTTCTTGGATGTATTTGATGAATTTGCTGGACTTAAATTCCCACGCAATCTTCCACTCCATGGATTTGAGCTGGAACTAATGCTTGGAGATGCATCTGGTCCACTCAAAACTTGAGATTCTGCACTTGATTTTTCAGTATTTTCTTTGTCAGTTGGTTCAAGATTTAGTCCATCTTTAGCATCTGCATAGAAGCTTGACACTTCATCAAATACCACATCTATGCTCACCTTCACCTATCATGTGAGTATGTTATAACATTTGTACCCCTTTTGCTCAGGGGAGTATCCAATGAAGGCACATTTTTCTGCTTTTGGATCAAGCTTCGTCCTCAACTCATCTGGAACATGCACATATGCAATACAACAAAAAACTTTCATATGTGATAAGTTTAGCTTTTTACCTGTAAACTTCTCTTCAGGTGTAACTTTATGTACAACAACAGTTTGAGTTTTGTTCATGATGTATATAACCGTATGCACAGCTTCTGCCCAATAACAATGAGGCATATTCTTTTTAGTCATCAAGGATATTGCTATTTCTGCAATATGTCTATTTTTGCATTCAACAACACCATTCTATTGTGGTGTGTACCTGCATGAAAACTGACGTTGAATTCCATGACTTTTAAGAACATTGATGAACTCATTTGACATGTTTTCACCTCCTCCATCAGATCTTAATGTCTGAATATACTTCGTTGTCTGCTTTTCCACCATAACTTTAAAATTCTGGAAGTGAGTGAATACCTCACTCTTCTCTTTCATGAAATATACCCACACTTTCCGTGTATGGTCGTCAATGAAAGTAACATAAAACGTGCAACGACCCATAGGTGTGGTCTTTGTAGGATCCAAACATCTGTATGTACTATTTCTAGAACACTCTCACTAACATGCTTGTCATGTGGAAACGATGATATTGAATGTTCACCAATTGACATGTTGCACATACCTTTGGCATCTCTGAAACCTTGAAATTTGGTAGTCCATGAACGATCTCCTTTGACTGCATCAGTTTCAAGACTACACTTCTTCGGCTTCCTAGGATTCTTCCCGATCTTAAGTTCATTCACTTAAGAGTTCTAATTGAGTTTGGATAGCCCTTAGCTCCCAATGCTCTCTTTAAAATCTCTAGAATTATATGATTTTTTTCTCTTAATTTGGAATCTCTTGACTGAGGTATCACTTAAGGTTTCTCTACACGACACATGACACTTGGTAGATGTCACGACATTCGGTCTGCAAAATGACACACGACACTCGAAAATATCGCGACACCTAATCTCAATGACATACGATACTTGGGAGATGTTGACACTTGTAGTCAGTGACACTCGATACTTGCTTAGTCACAACACTCAACACCTTGCAAGTATCGCGACACTTGATCAGTCCGTGGCACACGACACTCGGGAGATATCATGACACTTGAGTTCATGATACTCGACACTCGACACTGGGCCAGTCAACGACACTCGACACCTGTCAGATGTCGCGTCACTTCATCAACGACACTCGACACCTAGCAAGTATGGAAACACTGGGGGTCAATGATACTCGACACTCGACACTGGGAAAGTGAACGACACTCGACACCTTTGAGATGTCGGGACACTTGGTCAACAACACTCAACACTTGTCAGATGTCGCAACACTTGGTCAGCGACACTCGACACCTATGAGATGTCGTGACACTTGGTCAGCGACACTCAACACCTGTCAGATGTCACGACACTTGGTCAGTGACACTCGACACCTGTCAGATGTCACGACACTTGGTTAGTGACACTCGACACTTTTCAAATGTCGCAACACTTGGTCAGTGACACTCGACACTTGTCAGATGTCGCGACACTTCGTCAGCGTAGGTATCGCAACACTCAACCTGGGGAGGTTACGACACCTAAATGTCGCGACACTCGACCTTGGGAGGTCACGATACTTGAAATTTTTTCATACACAAGAATGTATCTTGGAAAACCAAATTAATGTGTGTGATTTTAGTGCTTATTTCCCCTTCTCCATGTGTCTGAATCAAAGAAACTCTCACTCAGCCCCTCGATATTTCCCTCACGACATCTGCTGCAGGTCATTTCTTTCTTTACCTTGATTGAACTTGAAATTTCTAGAGTAAGGACTTGATAGGCTCACCTCCTAAGTGCGCTCAAACACCTTTCTAAATGATCATGCTATTTTTAGCTCCACACACCTCCTTTTCAAACTTGCGACACCTACAGTTCGGGCTCTCATGATACTTGCTAGAAGACAAGTGATTTTGAAAAAGACTTGTTTTTTGTTTTTATACTTCTGAGAAGTACCTAACTAAAAGACTGAAAGAAAAAACTTGAAAATTAACCCTATCATTCTAGCCTACTCACTTACTTCCTCCTACCTACTCTAACTTCTCTCTCTACTCACTTCCCTAAACTATCAACTCTCACACACACTCCCAAGAGTGAGAAGTAGTTACGGATGAAAGTGACTTACCAAAGAAGAGAACTTCACAACTCCCTTACTCACTTCTATTCTAAGAGCTTTCACCATCACACGAATGCCTCAGTTTGATTCGACACTCCTTGGCAATAACACCAAAAATGTGTGTACCTAAGAATCGACTTAAGGACTTGTGGAGAAAGAGACTATACCTCAATCCCCCTCAAGTGCATATAGTGGGGATTCATGCTTTAATTATCAATCCAAGGAGTATCAAAACCTAGCCGAGTGTATGAGGACATGCATTCAAATGATGGTCAATGCAAATGATGTCTAACAAGGTACATGTAAGTATAAATCCACCACATTCAAGCTTTCAAGGTCTTCTATGGTGTCGTGACACTTGGAATAGTAGTCAATAGTAAAGTGAGCTTTTCTCTCAGCTTCAAACTCTGAATATAGCTTGGGTTCATTTTGAAGCTCTCGAGAAGAGGCATACAATGGTGGTATTTTCACTCGATTTTGACACTCCTGCTTCAAGTTATGAGCAAAATACTGAGCCGCGAGAATGATGTTCCTACACTTTAGCACTTCCTACACTTCAGCACTTCCTACACTTAACACACACCTTACCAACAACAAACAAGCACTTTCATGGATAGACAACACTCCTAAACACTCTTTTCAAGCATCACACATGCATGCAAGCTCATAAGGAAGAAGCTACAAAGAGGAGAAGACACAAATTCAAAATTCTGTGCTCTTGATTCTCACAATGGCAAAAAGTCTTTACAAAGAGTCACAAAATGACTTATATACTTGTTCCCTGAAAACGGTCCTTTCACACAAGAGACCGGCACTTTATTGACTAAAAGACTAGTTCCCTACTAATTTACAAAGGTAATGATACAAATATCTATGGGTATGCATCTAGAGGACTCCTCTAGTGCATTTACCTCGAAAAATATATTACAGAGTGACTATGTTACAAAAATAAAGTGTCCGCATCGGAAAAATTTTGGGGCCCTTATTTTTCTCTATGTCTTTGCTCTTCTTTACTCTGCAACACAAGCCTTCACACTTGGCTAGGCATTGGAAGTTTTTTTTTATGAGCAAAAGCTTGAAGACCCTTGAGAACCATTGCTTATGGTTTTACCATTAACTCTTGTAAAAGTCATTTGACTTAAAAGAATCTTTGTAAATGCTACTAAACTCGTGGAGTTAGGAGAATCCCTTGGTACAAGTTTCCTTGAGGGAATATCTCCTAGATTAAGGGATCACTTTTTAGAGAGAGCCAAGTTTGAATTCAAATTCAAATTTGAACAAAACATTTATAAAACCTCTTGTAAAATCTCGCGAGATATCCTCACCATTCTAGTGCCTTATTTGATCACATTGTAGAGAGTGTGTGGCTTAATCTATAGCCTACACTTCTCACTATCATTGGGCATTGTTCATCATGCCAATGATCATGTACAACATTTTCATATAATACAATAGTTCATTGATAATCTCTGTTGGTCTCTTTGTCATTGTCACTTAGAACAATGTCCTTGTCTTACTCATATCACAGTGATTACTTTACCATTTTCAATGTCTTATGGCTCATTGAAATCAAATCTAAGTCTACTACATGTTGACAAATTTTGAGGACATTTCATTGAGTGGATTGGGAGGAAAGCGTCTCGAAGTGGTCACTGGTCATTCTCTACAGAGGGCCTAAAAAGTCGGGGGTAATGTTTCACTTGCTAAATTGATTGCTCTATGTATAGTCAATCATTTGAAGTGATTCCACTTGGAATAATTAGGTCTTTAAGCTAATTAGATATCTCCACAAGGAATTTTTCTAATTCCTACTGTGCTGGGAGCAGCAAGCTTAACAAGCAGCAGGTGTGTGAAGCAAAATAGAAAGTTTTTGGTGACTTGTGAATTGAGAAGTTATTTGTTTTGAATTAATCATTACATGTATCATATCCAAAGTACATAGGCACTTATTTAGTGTCATTGGAAAGATAAAAAGTCCTACAACTCAACTTTGAAGTGAAAGAGGGTAGGTACAGAGCAAGGATTAGCAGTATCAACTCATTTCTTGGAGTGTCCATCCCTCTTTCCCAACAAATGGTTGGATAAGTGAAGAGGTATATATGTCACAACCGCTAGGTTTTGAAAAGCTTAATCATGCATCTTATGTTTGTAGACTTAAGATAGCATTGCATAGATTAAAACAAGCTCCTAGAGCTTGGAATTATAGGTTGGTTACATATCTTCAAGATCAAGGGTTCAGACCTAGCAGCTCAGATCTTTCTCTATTCATCAAAATGGATCACAATGAGGTTATCTATCTATGCGTATATGTAGATAATATTATTGTGATAGGTGATGATTTGAATGGAATTCAAAGTATCAAGAGACACATGCAAGAGGAGTTCAAAATAAGTGACTTAGGTGAGCTCACATATTTCCTAGGTATGCAGGTGATATACACAGATGAAGGAATGTATTTGACTCACAGAAGATACATTTAGGATCTACTTCTCAAGTTCAAAATGGAGAACACTAAACCTATAGGTACACCTTTGGAGATGAATCATAACGTTAGTGTTTATGAAGGTGAGAAAATTGAAGACATTAAATATTATCAAAGCTTGGTAGGTAGCTTGATATATGCTACTCATACAAGGGTAGACATCTCATATAGTGTGGGAGTGCTTAGTCAATTCATGCACTCACCGAGAAGACCACACATGGATGAAGCTAAGATAGTACTTAAGTACCTCAAAGGCAGAATCAATGAAGGTATATTCTATCCTTACTCTTTAGATTTGGATATCAAAATCTATTCAGATGCAGGTTGGGCAGGAGCTAAGGATGATAGAAGAAGTACTTCTGGTTACTTAGCATTTGCAGGTTCAAAGCTAGTGTCATGGAGTTCCAAGAAGCAACCAACAGTTGCTTTATCCTCAACTGAAGCAGAGTACAGATGTTTGAACATAGCAACTCAAGAGGCAATATGGTTAAAATCATTATATACAGATTTGGGACTTGTGAGTTCCAAACCTCACATATTTGGAGATAAAGTTCGTTCCGTGCATCTAGCGGTAAAGCCTATTTTCCATGCAAGAAACAAACACATAGAGGTTCATTACCACTTCATCAGGGAGAAGCACATGGCAAAGGAGATTGAAATTTCTTTTGTTCCAATTGAAAAGCAAGTAGCAGATATGATGATGAAGGCACTTGATGGAATAAAGCTTTGTAGATTTAAAGCTATGGCAGGTATTCAAGCTATTAGAGAATGAAGACTCAAGCATAGTTTAGCTTGAGGTGGAGCTATTGGAACATCAAGCTTACTGTATGCTTGAGGTGGATTTGATCTACATCAAAATTTATTGCTTGGATTATGTCAAAGGAATATCCGTTGGAGAGTTCTTTTACTTATGCTCACTTATTGTATTTTTTTAAAAGATTTTTTATGGATCTTTTACCATTGTAAAAGCCTAGAGCTTTACACATGTAAAAGTAGAAAGAGAGAGCCCAAGTTCCATGAATTTGAGGTGGTTGAGTTGCATTTAATCAATCAATCAATCACCTAAAAGTAGATCAAACTAGATCTTCACTTTTCCTAGATTGTAGGAAAGTGAATTGATTCCCTCCAACAACCATTCCCACCTTCATTTGAATTCAAAATCCACTTTTAGAAGTCATGGATCACTTCTAGAGTCTATATAGAGACTTCAAATCACTTGTACAATACATGGAAGCAATATACATACACTTGTGACCATCATTGTCTTGCTCCTTCATTTTTTTGCATAATCTTCATCGCCAACGATAAGCTTATAGAGGCTGCCGGTCTCTCTACAGAGCTCCAAATTGGATGGCGCATTGGAAAGGTATTAGTGTCTAGTTTATGCCTCTAAATTTTCATAGGATTAGATTGGGAGAAATATCAGTTTTTCTGTCTTCGGGTCAATGTGTATGTATTCCTAAAGAATAGGAGGTATCACTGTTGAGTGTCTTGTTCATTCCAAAAGCATATTTGGTTATTCCTTATGCTCTTATGCATTATATACACTCGACCATATGTGTATCACTTCCATGAAATGATTTTTTCTAATTGTAATCACTCTAGTTGCTATGAGCATTTGAAGTTCATTGTCTCTTCCATAGATAATAAGTTTTTTAAGCTAGTCAATGTGTGAACCTATCTGTTTTGTATCGACTCTTTCTCCTTCATGCTCCAAAGTACATAGTGCATTCTATTGCACTTATCACATTCCTATAAGTTCTATTTGAGTCTCCAAAAGCTCGAGGGTTGGTCTTGTGCCGATTGGCTGGACCAAACTTCGTCACTTCGAAACTCACTTTTCTACCTCCTACAAGCTTATCCAAGTTCTTTCAAAACTCTCCTCTCTAGCTCCAACTTGGTGACACCCAAACTCTCCGCTGCACATCCAACTAGGTGACATACAAACTCCACCTTCTTCTCAAACTAGGTGACCAACCATTGTGAGCTTGATGATTTGGGATTTCTCCATATGAGGCAAGTGAAGCCCAACTTGGGCTCTTGAGCATGTGGGCAAGCCACGTCCATCCTTGGGGCAATAATTGGGTTATGCCCTTAGGTCTCTCCATTTTGGGTGATGGCAATTAGGCATATCCTACCAATTAGGCAACTACCAAATCTGGATCTCTCTCCATATGATGTGATTGCCTAAATTCACTTCTCTTCACCTAATGTGGGCCTGAAAATATCTAGGCGACCACCCATTTTGGGTATATTAGATGGTTTGAGCAGCCTCCTATTTGGTCTATGATGATATTTGGGCGTCTATTATTTGGTTGGAAACTCCCACTTGGGAGACTCCTTTTTTTGGCACCATCTCACAACTTAGGCACCTACATCTAGTACCCCACCAAGTTCACTCATCTCAACTTGAATAATTTTAGTAATGATTTTATGAGAAGTGTAAGGATTGACAATGAACGAGCTAGCAAAATCAAATAAGGAAATTAGGTATTACATTCACTCAAATTGAAGGTATGTGAAGGTCAAGAATATAGGAGTATAGGCCTCAGGTGGCCCAAAATATCATGTTGCCAAAATTGGGCGCCAACACCTCCTCTTTGGACATAGTCAAAATTGGGCATCTACTCCACCTATTTTTGGAAGGACTACCATGGATGGCAAGTGATAGAGTGAAATTTTCTTTTTATGAGTAAATGTTACAGTGTGAATTAATGTAGGTTATATCTTTGGCAAGCTCTTGTAGTGTCAAAAGGTATGATTAGGCCCTAAATGTGGTTGGCTACTAGAGCCATAATGCACCCACTCCTCCACCACTTCGGCACGTGTGGAAGTTAAGGCTCAGATTCGGCAAGGCCACTCCTTTTGCCTCCAAAGTTTATATAAAGAGAGGCTTGGCGCTCATTTGGGGATCTATCTATCATCAATACCTCCTCTCATCATCAGTAGCATCATAAACCATCAAAGTCTTGGATCTCGTAGCGCTATTCTCTTGCTAGTTGGAGCTATTTCTTGGCCAGTCTATGCATTCTATCACCCATTGTTTGTTGAGGCCACTCTTGTGAATAAATAGGGTGTTGGCTTCCAAGTGGAGTTTGTTGTTGGAACTACAGAGTGATTGAATAACCTTTTGTAGCTTAGTGGTGAGTAGCACCTCCTTTAATGTCAATCCAGGAAGACATGAGGATGGTATGAAGACCTCGAGCAAGTGACGTGCACAAGTGGTGATGGAGAAGCACACAAGCATGCACACACATACACATGCACACGCACACAGGTAGAACAAAAAGTGAGACAATGGAAGATTTAATTAAGATCAAAAGACAATTATAAGAGCTTTTCTTTAGTTCAAATCACAATTTGTTGTCCCCAAAAGTGAGCTCTCTAGCTCCTTTTATAGTTTTTGACTAGCTAGTGGCTTAGTCCAGACCTAATGTCCGGCCTAGTTAAAAATTAGGTTCCTAGGCTATTTTTGAGGCTCAAACGAGCTCTAAAAATTATGAAAATTGGTACATAAATACTTATAATACTGCTCAAGCTTGAAGACTCCGGCTTGAATAAAATGGATTCAAATCTACCAAAAACAATATTTACAAGGTTCATGTAGTGATGAAAATATTTTGGTTGGGAGGATCGGCCACTAATTCCTCATATTGTCTCTGCAAGGTATCATAGTTATGTTGTAGTAGCCGCTTTTCCTTCTCCATGTTTGTGAGTCATTCTTGTAGTGTCTCATGGACTCCGAACAGGTTCATATGTTGAGCATCTAAATGTTGGTAATTCTACTGTAATTGAGACAAACATTGATATAAAGTGTTGAATGCATTATTTACAGGGGTGGGTGCTAGGAAGGTTGGGAATGTGCAGGGGGTAGGGAAAAGGGAAAGGGATGGTGGATGCTATGCTTGAGAATGGTGAAGTGGGTGGTGGGGGAATGGGAGATCGTGGGAATATGGGGGGAGGGAGAGGTGAAGATGTGGGTGATATGTCCATGTGGTCGTGCGTGGATGCAATTGTGGGAGTTACCATATACATGGGAATGGTAGGTGTGGTGATGGTAGTGAAGGTGTACAATGGTGTGTTTAATTGTGCATGTGGGCCACCTAGAAATGTGACAGGAGGAATTGGATTTCTGGTAACCATGGTTAGAGTTCTATCGTCCATGGTGGTAGTTACAACAGTAGTGGTGTCAGATTGTGAGAGCTGTGATGGTTGAATCATATTGTGTGCTTCACTAAGGGAGGTGGAGACCGTGGCAGTGACAATAGGGGCGACAGTGGTGGTATGAGGTGAGGGGGTGGAGTTGGAGGGGAGGGTGGTAGGGGTGGTGATGTGGGTGCACTTGACGCGTGGGGTTCTTCAGTGTGTTAGATGGAGTGTGCCGTGCCGGTGGTTGCAGAAGTAGTGCCATGTGGTTCTGATACTATAATATGTATATGCTTCCCTGATCTTGGAGGGCATCTCCCGTGCCTTCATTCACATCTCTGAGAGTGGGCGAGGGCGGTGTGCACAATCTCTAGCACTCCCAATGCATCCGTGAGCATGTCGAGGGAAGCTCTGAATTGTTCATCCACACCTTCTTCTTCAAGTATTTGGTTCATTAAAGCCTTCCCTGATGCCAAGGATAGTCTATGTTGTTTTTGAACCAGGTTCATAGTATCATACAATCGTTTTATTTTCTTTGTGTATGCTGGGGCTCCCGCGAGTTCTGGTATAACATGTTGCTCATATTCATGCTCCTCTTCATCAGATGGTCCTTCTTGCTCCTCATCTTGTTCCTCTTCTTCAGTATCCTCCTCATCTTCTTCTACTTCGACTACCACTAGTTGAGTATGGTCAGGCTGGTCCGTGACTATTTTTGTCCACTTAACTGCTCTGTTTCGATTTCCAAGTTAGTTGCATTGATTATCTTGGCTACTTCCTCATCAGTTAAATCCTCAAGTGTGAAGCCGTGAGGAAACTCTAAATCTGTGGGGATCGGTGGGAAGATTAGATTAGATCCTTCTGCACTGTGCCTTGGTAATCTGATGGTGAAGGGTTGTACTCGCCTTTGGGGTGGTGGAGTCATGTCCGGTGTCAGTGTAGCACCCCGATCCTGTGCACATGGCATCTGAACAACTCCCCTCATTTTCTTTGATGGGGGCCCTGTGGCTGATACTCTTCACTGAAAGTCCTGCACCCTTGTCCAAATGAGAGCCCTTTGAATTGGCACATCATACGCCAAGCATCGATACACAATTCTAATAAGTGCACAACATCCATAGAGCACCGACTTCTGTTTGTCATACCAGCGTTGATGTGCAAGATGGATCTGGTCTATAATCAAATGTGGCATATTGATTGTCAGGTTCAACATGTCTTCCAAGTATAAACTAAACCATATCTTCATGGGCGGCATTGTAAATCTTTCTTGGGAAAGGAATGTGAAGTGCTGCATGCACATTCGGAGGTGGATGGCAATAGTTGGGGTCATTGCCACCATCTCCTTTAGCTTAGTTAGGTTTCTGTTCTTCATACTGTTGGGGATCATTGTCTCCTTCTCAATAAGGATGTGCATACCTCCCATTTCTAGAGCTTCCCTTACCAAATTGTTGGTTAATTTAAAACGCTTCAGTTCATTCCCTCGTGTAAGAGAAGGAAGTACGAAGGTGCTCGTCCCCTTCTTATCTTTGTTGGGAGTGAGTGTGCTAACTAGGTATGAACACCTCAAGAGTCAGGCTTTGGTAATTGAGCACGGAAGTAGTCATCCAATCTGGCCTTCTTCAATATCGATCACAATTCTTCACTGTTTTGAAGCTTTTCAAACTCTCATGTAAAGAAATGGTACCGGCCCCATTGTCCATTAAACTCTATCTTAGCCTCTCATAAACAGGTGCCATCCCCAAGGGGTCCATCGACTTCACTCAAACAATGGGAGTTCTTGCTAATTGGTGATGTGTGCCCATGGGGAGGATTTTGAATGGGTATGACATGTACTGCTCTTAACTTGTATGGTCGTTCCCTTCAACTCCTCCTGAATAGGGATACTTTCAATGCCCACTATTTGAGGACCAGTGCCTGCCTGGGAGCTCGTTCCTACAACCTCTACCATGTTGAGGAAAATGGTCGCCGGTTTTGTGAGAATATATAAATGAATGTTAACATTGCAATGGACACAAAGTGACCCTGTGTCCCCGTTACAACATTAACCTAGTGAATTGTGATGTGGTTAGCGGGTTGATTTGTGCACGTGTGATCGTGAGTGTGAAGTGTGGTTAGTGGATGATGGGTTCCTAGGTGCTACTTGGAGTGGTGTAATGGAGTATGGACGCAGTTAGTATGTGGGGTGGGTTTACACAGTGGGGTCAGGTGGTTTATTACAAGATTTGAGTTGCCAAACATAATGTGTGGCTTTACATTTTGATTTCATGGGGAATTTAGAAGGCTCTACAAGAGTTTCTAATTGGAAATGAGGCTTTTTAGGGACCCATTTACCAGTGATCTTGCTCGTGCGTGTGGATGGATATGTGACTGTGCGTGCCAAACAATTATAATGGATATCGGGTGTTTGAGTGTGGGAATAATGATTCACAGTGCATGGTCTCCGTATGGCTATTTGAGCTTGCAAACAAGCCTTAGGCACCCAAATTTGTCTTGATTGTGGTTCGGCCTTCATTGACCTCTTGGGTACCCAAATAGACCTTACATTTGTAGATGAATCTTTGAGAGACTTGTTATTAGTGTCCTATCGTCGATCACTAGTATGATGTTTAGCCAGTGACTCTAGTTTATTCGCAATAGGATGCTTGCCTTTTCGTACCCATATTTGCTTCGATGGCTAAGACACCTTGTTTCGTATTCTCCTTTGGCTTTGAGCATAGGCTGCCTGCTTCCTCTGCGTTTGGTACTCCTTTAGTTGATATGTCTCTCCCTCACTTTTGGAAAAGAAGGGAGTTCCATCGTATCCTTGGCTTCTTTGTCGAGAACATCACCCCTCTGCATCACAAAGTTTTGGGCAAGAATAGCATCATCATATTCATGTGTACTCTTGGAAGGACCAGGAGTTGGTGACTTTCCTAATTCCTTGAGTGCTTCCTTTTCTAATTCAATTTTAATGCGATTTTGACTTACCTAGGCCTGAAGTAGTCCACTTCTTAGGTTCAGGTTGATTGCATGATCGTAGATCCAGTCTTGACCCAAGACAAGAGGCTCAATGAGATCCTCATTTTGACACACTAGCACCTTAACTGTCATTAGAACATCTTGAATGTGGAGGGGAAGCTCCACCTCACCCATGCAAGGGGTTTCCACACCTCACAATCCTATTAGGTATGCTTCTATAGGAATGAAACTTAACTTCAACTCTTGACAGTAAGAAAGTCTAACGGCACTAGTGGCTGCACCTGAGTCAATAAAGGCCCATACAGTCCTTGCACTATTTCCTTGTCCTATCTCTAAGGTCACAAAAGGACCTTGGTCAATTATTCTATGGGAACTTACACCTGAGACTTCACACATAGCCATGTGATACCCTGGAGCTGCATAGGCATCTGTCTTAGGCTGATCTCTACCCTGTCTTCTCAATTTCATTCTTCGGATGCATTCCAAAGCTTCTGCCTGTGCTTCTTCTCGGATTTGTTTTTCTTCTTCTTTGCGTTTCTTGGCAGTATTGAGTTGATTAAGCATTTCCTCCATGAGGGGTTCTTGATATAATTTGACACGGCATCCACTAATGTAACTTGGTAGGATATCGCCTTCTAAGGTGGCTAATTGGACTGCCCCACTTGTTGATATTCTATTAATAATCATGGGTCCATAGCCATGCTTCTCTAGATTTCTTGCATGTTATTTCAGGGTGTACACCAAAACTAAGTCTTCGGCTTTCAAGCCCTTATCCTTTACATGGGCATCAAAGTATGCCTTTTGTCTTTTCTTAGCTGCATAAATCCCTGTGCTACTTTCAGTGTAGGTATTAAGAAGTCCAATGGTAGCATTGCATTTTGGCCAAATACTATTTGAAAGGGTGTGGCTTGGAGTACCGTTTTATAGGCAACTCTATATGCCCAAACAACATGGTGTAGCTGTTTGTCCCAACCAGAGTGTTTATTATTCACTCATTTGGTCAGCACATATGTGCATCTATGTGAAGGGTTGGCCACCACAAGCCTGCAAATAGGATTGCCTTAATCACACGGTCTGGTCCAAAGTGTCCTCGTGCTACATCTTGGTGAGCAGTTTCCAAGATCTTAAGATATTCACTCTCATGGAAACATAGTCTTAGATATCCGTCTTTTCCATGCTTGTATAAATTATCACCAATGAGTGTGTAATCTAGGGCTTCTTGTTCTAAACGTCTTTGCCTAGCCAGGGTCATATCTTGAGGGAATGTTTTTGTCCTCAGGAAGGCTACCACTGGTTCACTCCAATCTGGTATTAGAGACACTTGGTACAGTATACCGTGCTCCACAGGTGGTCTAATATGACAGACTAGGCATTCCTTACACAACTTATGGACATCTACTTCCACAATCGGCCAGTGCACTCCGAGTCTCCTTAGTGTCTGTAAAGTTTCTTGGGCTTCAAGTACCACTACCAATGATTTGGGACTTTTTAGAAACTACTTGTTGTCTAACTAACTTGAAGAATTTCATTCTCACTATAGTCTAGGGAGAATTTTTTCTTTCAAGAAGTTTAGATTCCTTCCAAGGAATCAATTACTACTAATCAAATGATTCATCTTGGAATCTTTTGCTTTACTCGAATTATCTTTAAAAGAAATTCTTGACTTTTGGACATGACTGAAATCTTTAAAAATAGATTGTCTAAAGGATATTTATTTTTAACCAATGAAATAGTTAACCAAACTATTTTGTTTATTGCCTTATCTTTTGGAAGTATCTCAATTGTTAAAGATCACTTGCGAACGAGGTTTTGCTACCCCTGGCACTTGATTAGCTACATGTTTCCACAATTCTGGCATAACCTTGAGTAGCTCTTCTAAGGTGAGATTGCACTACACTTTAGTGTTTTTCACTAGCTCTGTGTTCCTAGGTATGGCTGGGTCTTTGTTTCTTATGATGACCGTGGGTGCTCTCATACAAGTAGATTTTGCTTCCCATGGGCCAGTGAAATGGGGTAGTTCATGTAAGGAATTAGACTTGAAGTCTAATCTCTCATGAAATAGGGCACTCTCTTGCTCTTCATAAATGGAAGGAATGTCTTGTGGGAAGTGATCGTGTGCATCATCCACAAGTTCAATTGGAGAAGGATTTTCACTTTCTTTAGCCCATTTCTCTTCTTGAATCTCTCTCAAAAATTTTGGAGAATATTGATTCATAGAAGAAGATGTGTATGGTTTTGTAGAGCTAGGCACATAAGCTTCCTAGGGGGGAAAGCTCATTCTTCCACTTGCCTTGTCCTTACCTTGAGAGGCAGGGTCCTTTTCAGATTTTGCAATTAACCTCTCCAATCTTTCTAGCAATCCATCAAAGTGCAACTGTGTCTTAGCTGAACTAGAGAAGTTAAAGAGGCGACTGGCTTCAAACATGGTTTGAGCCAATTCCACCATCTTAGCACAAATTTTAGTTCGCTCGAGCTCTAGTTCCGATCTAGGGTAACACTTTTCATGATCTGTTATGTTTGGCCCTTCTTGGATTCTCACTTGATATGCCTTAAGTGTCATGTCTATGTCCTCATGAGTGGGATCTGCTAAGAGTGATCCTACTCTAGGGGGTGGTGGGATTGTGTGAGGTGGGTTGGAAGGTGGTGGATTGGACGGAGATAGGAATGGTGGGTGTGGGGTAGTGTGAGAGTGAGTTCAATTATCTTGGCTTTCATTTCTCTCAAGCTTTCCTCAAGTTCTCTCATCTTCTTTGCCCATTGTCTTCTCATTCTCTCACGACTGTCCTTCCAAGCTATGGTCCTCTTCTTGGTTATGCTCTTAGTCTCACTAACCTCAGAACTCTTTTCCTGGCCTAAACCTTGGTTTTGCTGCAAAGCTTGAGCTCTAGTGACCACTTGCACTGGCACAGTGGAAGTTACACTCCCTGTAGAGTCTACTACTAACCCAATAACGTTGATAGGAGTGAATTTTGGCATATTATTGGGGTCCTTAGGACAATCTCCCAAGAGATGCTCTTTTCCACAATTAGGACAAAAACCCTGAATTGTCACAGATTGGGGTTGTGTAGGTGCAGACATAGGACAATCACGAATGAGGTGATCTCCCTGACATCGGTAGCACGGTCCTCTAGGAAATGGGGGTCTTACCTACCTAGGTTGAGATCTAGGGTTAGGGTTTGCATACATGACATTTGCATACTCTGGTTCCCAACTAGATTCACTCGTGTCTTCATAATAATAAGACTCATTATGCTCAGGTGACTACATGTAGTAAGCCTAGGGGCTATCAATATGAGTAGAGTTGAAACTATGATCATTAGGGTCACTTTCTGAAAGTAATGGAGTTACTGGCACTAAAGCTCTATTCAAATATTCCTCTGTAGCTGTGCACTTTACTAGAATCACATTGGTTGGAGTTCGAGGTTGTTGAGCTAACACATGCTGAGGCCTTTGTTGGGTTTGGTAGGGTAGCTGATAGGGTTGCTGTGGTCTGCCATATTGTTGTGGTGGGTACTGGTTTTGGTATCTTCCCTATTGTGGATATGGCTGAGGATAACTTTTTCTACTAGCTTGTTTGTTATAGGGGCAATCTTGTGCAGTGTGGTTAGTGTATCTTCACTCTATGGTGCAGTATATGCTGTTAGGATTTGCTTGGGGTTGAGCCATAATGGGACATACATTCACCATATGGTCATCTCCACAAGTATAGCATCTTTTCACTAGGGCAAACCTTGCTATCTATTTGCTTGAGACTCCTAACTTTTGAGCTACTTTCTCAACAAATTCTTCAATAGATGTGGATGGATTTGAACTAAAGCTAGTAGAGCTATCTGAAACTTTGTAGATTTTTGAAAGTTCCAATTCTTCTCCTAGATTATCCTCAATGTCTATGCACATGCATACACACTCTTCTATGGTTCTAGGGTCCTTCAAGTACACATAAGATCTCAACTTGATACTCAACAATCCATCTAAGAATAAAGACACTTGTTTGGCTAGAGTGGGTAACTCTAGAACATGACATCTCTCTAGGTATTGCCTAAAACTTCCTCACTCTATGTATGAGTGAGGAAGTGTTGTGCCGTACGCCACTCTTACAAAATTCTGTGATGAAAGCTTCTAGAAGTTGGTCTATGTTCCTAACACCTTGATGAAGTAGTTGAAACCATGTAATGGCTGTGTTCTAGAGAGTTAGACCAAATGCATTGTACTGCATGAATAGGTCATCAACTTGGTCGGCTCTTAAGACTTGCATGAATTCTGCCACGTGATCGTACGGATCTCCTATGCCATGGAAGCAATTCTTCATGGACTTAACTAATTGTGTGGGTCTCAAGGTCCTGGTGTGTTCTCTAGGCCTTGGTAGAGGGAATTCATCTGCATTTCTTTGATTTCTTGGGTCTCTATGTCTTTCATTTTCCATTCTATCAGCCTCCGTTCTCGTTCTTTCTCTTCCTAGTGGCCTATGTCTATTCCAGTCCCTTTGAGCTCCATGAGCGTGGGATGTTCGAACTCCTTGGTGACCATAAGAGACAATAGATCTTGGTTGGGGAAAAATAAATTCGCCCTTCCAAGTGTAGGCATGCCTACCATGTTCTGAGACCACAAAGATCCTCTCTGAAGTATTGTCTAAATAGGTCACTTTGCTTGGGCTATTAGGATCTTTAAACTCATAGATTGTGAGCATTCCTGCTTCATTGCTAGTCAATCTTATACCTCCAGAAAGCCTCATCAGTCTCTCGGTTTAAGAGCAGGTCTATGCTCTTATTGTCTTGGGGAACCCACTCAGGAGTGATGATTCTAGTCAAGACTGATTTGCCTTGGGGAGTTCTAGGCTGTCTTCCTATATTCCCTTGATCTATGTCCCCTATGTCTACCTCTGGGATCATGTTATCAAATTCATCTACTCTATCCGATTGGTTGGTGACTACGTACATTGTCCCTTCTTTATCTAGGTATGCACCATTCTTGAACTTGACCACTGGATGTTCTAGTCCAAGGGGTTGATTAGAGTTTTTAATCTGCACAATGGACCTTCTCAGACCATCCTCATAGATGCGAGCCCCTAATTGGTTGGTCCTAATGTATTCAAGCTGAGTTTTGTAAGGGCCCTCGGGTTTCTCTAAGTAAGCAACACCTGAACTTCCTATGGGTTTGTGTACCTAAGTACCAACCTAGGGACTTGTGGAGAAAGAGACTATACCTCAATCCCCCTCAAATGCATATAGTGGGGATTCATGCTTTATTTGTCAATCCGAGGAGTATCAAAGCCTAGCCGAGTGTATAAAGACATGCATTCAAGTGATGATCAATGCAAATGAGCTTTCCAAAGAGTGCAAACAAGTCCAAGCCTATTCCAAACAAGTGTCAAGAATCTGTGGAGATGCCACGATACTTGGAGCAGCAACCAATAGTAAATCCAACTTTTCTCTCAGCTCCAAACTTCGAATATAGCAAATAGCAGGTTTCTTTCAAAGCTCTCAAGAAGACACATCCAATGGTTGTCTTTTCACTCAATTCTGACACTCCTACTTCAAGTTATGAGCAAAATAGTGAGTTGTGGGAATGACCTTCCTACACTTCAGCACTTCCTACACTTCATACACACCCTAACAACAACAAACAAGCACTTTCATGGATAGACAACACCTCCAAACACTCTTTCCAAGCAACACATATGCATACAAGCTCACAAAGAAGATGATATAGAGAGGAGAATACACAAATTCGAAATTCTGTGCTCTTGATTCTCACAATGGCAAAAAGTCTTTACAAAGAGTCACAAATTGACTTATATACATGTGCCCTAAAAATGGACCTTTCACACAAGAGACCGGAACTTTATTCACTAAAAGGTTAATTTTCTACTAATTTACATGGGTAAGCTACTAATCTCCATGGGTATGCATCTAGAGGACTCCTCTAGTGCATTTACAACAAAAAATATGTTACAAAATGGTTATGATAAAAAAATAGAGTGTCCAAATTGGAAAATTTTTGGGGCCCTTCTTTTTCTCTACCTTTTGCTCTTCTTAGCTCTGCAACACTCTCCCCCTCTTTGTCTCTGTCGTCCCTGACAGGCGTTACTTCTTGTCTGTCGCTTGTTTTCTGCATGCACCTCTTGGTCAGTTTTGCCTACTTGTCAGACTCGCATTACGTTTTAATGGCCCTGTTCTTGATTCTTCTTTTACATCCTCTGGGCCTGATGCATTCGTTTTGACTGTTCTTTTTTTTTCATGACTCGCAACCCGTGGAGATGGACTACCTTAGATTTGTAGTTTAGTTCGCCAATAACCTCTTTAATTTTGGGTTGCTGTGTTAAGTCGGGCCGCCACGCACGCCACCAGTGGAAGGTATGAAGGTGTTGTCCTACAGCCTTCGATCTGGACCTTTTGAAAACCCAGATGTTGAAGGACCTCCTTAAGGATCAGGACCTGCCGTATATCTTCTTGCACTTCTTCATGGATACTTCCTAGCCCTAGTCCGTCCTTCCCTCCTATGTGCTTTTCCTTGATGTGTGCCCCTGTGGGGCTCTGTGCAGAGATGGGTGTTGCGCCCCTGCGGGGCTTCTTGCAGAGACATATCTTCAGATATAACCTTTTTAGTGAAGCTTCTTTCTTTGTCTTCTTCTTTTCTTCTTTTTGTTGGACTCTCCCTCAACACTGCCCCCCTCCTGAACTCTGTCGTCCCCGACAGGCTTTGGAAGTCGGCGGGAGTATGTTCTGTACACTTTTTGCTCTGTCTCATTAAGCAGATTAGCTTCACGTATCATAAGTTGCTTCCATTGTTCTACTTTCACACCATCATGTGGTGGTTGCCTGTGATCAACGAAGAAGTTTAATTCGTATGCCAGCAATCTGGCGTTCAAGTTGGATGACATCTTTAAGAAAATTTCTGAATCAATTTCAAAAAATCCTGTGAAGAAAGCTTCCTTGAAGGTTTGCATATATGTACTTGGTAAAAACATGAGCCTAGAATTATATGCCATTATTGTGGGTCGGCTGGGCATAACTGACAGATAAAAAATGAGGATATCTGTGCCTTGATTAATACCAATGAAGTTTAGAAATGTATAAGCTGCGTGGTTGAACACCTTCAAAGCTGTAAGAATCATGATTAGGATTTTATTTTTCATCTTGATGGTTAAATCGGGGACTGTTGCGTAACAGTGTAGCCAAAATTCAATGGTTTTTACCATGTAATCCTCCGTCGGTAGATAATTATGAGGTGGACTAGGAAGTAGCGGATAATTTAGCCATTGTTTATTGATCATACCATTATTTTGCATATCCAAAAATTCTCTTGCTTCTTTGTGACGGGGTGTTGGGCAAAATGAAGGGTTTACCTGTAATAGATATGGTGCTGCTTGCCAGTGTACCCGCAAAGTCGGATTTTTCTCCAAAAATTTTCTTCTCCATACAGGCTGTGCAACTTCAAATTCCTCTTGAGTATAATTGAATGTATTATCTTTGAAGTGTAGCTGCTCATCAGGATCTTTTTGTGTGATCTTCTTTATGTATTGCCTTGTTTTCTCTTTGAATAGTCCATACGAAATGTTGAAAGGCTTCATTATTGTGTCCAAGTCTTTTCCTTTTATTTTTTCTTCTGTCATTACTTTGATCACTTCATTTTCAAAATTCTCTGTCAATCGGGACACCAATAGTGCCCATTCCTTCTGACCTATTTCTGCAGTATATGGCATGGGATGATCATCACGTGGTTCCACCATCTGCTCTTTTATTGGAGAATTATAAATCGGGGGAGATAGAGGACGTACCTCTACCTCGTCAGTAGGATTCTCTTGTGTTGGCTCTACTGGTGTCCCGATGGATACTTTTTGTTCTCCTTTAGTTTCTAACTGTGCAAGGCGTTCAGTCTTCCCTTTAACTTCTTGAAGAGCTGCCCTAAGTGCCTCTTTTGTAGTAAGTAACTCATTGCCAATCTCTGCTACTTGGTCCATATTTTCACTGTAACTCACTGCAAGTTTTTCATTGGCAGTGTTCAACTGTTTCTTGAGCTCATTGGTTTTGTTAATGTATTTGCTTTCCCATTCTTCTTTTTGGGCTTGCTCTTGTTTTAGCAGATCTGCATACTTCTCAATCTGATCTCTTAGTTCCTTCTAGTCAGTAGCTGAAGTCTCTTGTTTCTCTATAGGTTGGTCATACAGTAATGCCTTCATCAGTTCTTTATTTCTGTTGCATAAGTTATCATTTTCCTCCATATATACTTTTAGTTGTGATTCGAGCAAATTGCTTCGAGCTTTCATCCTCTCTTTGTCTGCTTCACTAGCTTCATGCTGTCTTTGTAAATGTGTCAGTTGTGTCTAGAGCTGATGATGTTGTTTCATCAATGTATTACATTGTTCTTTAACTGCAATTACCTCCGTTTCCTTGGCTAAACTCTCTTGTTGGGCCCTGATGAGCTGTGCGGACAATTGCTCACTCATTACTTGAAATCGATTCTTTTCCCGCATGAACTTGTTGTAATCCGCATCCGTTTCCATCATTTTTTGTTGTGTATCCATGGCTGTTTGTATCATTTGCTTGACTATAGGTTTTAATTGAGTAACATCGACATTTAGCCATGTGGTGGGGATATTTGGTTCTTCACCCGTGGTAACATCTTTCCCTTGTGCCACATGTAGCGTAGTATCATGAGGCTTCCGAATATGGAGTTGTATCCGTGGCTCAGCCTCCCTGTCGTCGCTCTTGCCTTGTGACGTATCGTCAGGTACTTTGATCACAATTTGTTCCTTATTTTGAGGGGGAATTTCTTTTTTATCCATGCATGTTTGTATTTCTTCTTTTACAGGTGGCACTACATCTTTATTTGTGATTGGAGCTTCCTTGATGTTGATTTTGGACTGATTGTTCAATTGAATAACATGTACTGGTGCAATGGATGCTTCTTGGTTCCTTGCCTGTGACTATTGATTGTCAGGTGTAGCTTCGACCTGATTGATCTCTGTCCATTCCTCATTGTGCATTTCTGTTCTTATATCAGTGTCTAAGGTGTCTTTCTCAGGGCTGGATTCCTCATTAGAGCTCGAATCTTCCAAGCCGAGTTCTTTATATCTGGCAATTTGTTTTGGGGTATGTTCTTTATTCTTTTGTTGCTTTCTTTGGCTTGCCTATCTGTATTGATGGCCTTGAACATTTAAGTTCACTTGCCCCCGCATATACACGTGCGTCTCTTCTAGAGCTACAGAGAGGTCCCTTTTTGTGATCGGTTGTTGTGTCAAAGGAATTTTTGGAAATGTATGGATCCTCTTTGATTGTGGTGTCTCTTGAGCTTCTTCCTCTCTAATGTGTTTAGTCTCTCTCATGGGTTTCTTTGTACTGGTTCCTACTTCTTCAATAGAGATGACTGTTTTCTTTTTCTTTGGAACCGTTGCAGACTTTGCATATTTTGTGATCTCTGTTGAAGTTGGCATTAAGCGTAAGCACTCCTTCATTTCAAGTGCCTCATAAATTAACAAGGTCAATGCCGAACTTCCATTCAAGAACTTTTTTTGACCCCGCTTTTTCTTTGCTTCAAATAGGCGGTCCTGAATATATGGAGTCATATTTACTCTATTTCTGACTTGCCTCATAGCATGTGAGAGTAATTGCACTACGATTTTCTGGGGTGCTGTATATCTATGCATACTAGGAAAGCAAAAATGTTGGTGCACTAAGCGAACCGAGTCTTCAATATCTGTTCTATTGATTTCCAAAAACGTTCTCTTTTTGGGATCATGACATTCATCCTTGACATTGGTGAGGCCATCTTGATTCCATCAAAAAGCTCTGTTGATTAACTCATGAGTGAATCTAATTGTTTTCCACGTACAAACTTTGTCAAGCACTCTTGCTTCCGGGACTGATGGTTTATCCGATGCAGATTGTAGTGTATTCATCACTTGTGTATATCTCTGAAAATCAGGTAGGTATATTGGAAGTCTTAGGAATGCATCAATTCCTGCTCGTGTCCAGACATCCATCATACGCGGTAATCCTTGTACTATAGTCTGGAAATCTTGGGACATGATAGGAAAGTAGTGCATCGTGATTGACTCCAAGGGAAGAAGAAGGATCTCTTCCTCTTGCGTAGCCTCGGAATTAGAAGAAGCCATCTGCACTCAATACACACCAATAAATAGTGGCATGTGGGTATCAAGAATCATCCTTCACTTATCCTTCATAAATTTGGCAACTCTCCAAGTGAATTGTGTCATCCCTTCCCCGTGGGTGTGAGAAAGGTAATATCTGGAATTTTTCATACTTTTATATATTTTATGTTTTTGTCTGAAAGAAAATAGAAAGGTTAGTCATAGCTGAAGCGGTTATTGGACCATAAGCTATTTTCTTTTGGATTATTTTACAAGTGCTCTCCTATTTCCCAAGAGGGAAATGTGCTTCACTACTTTGCAGTAGAAGAAGAATGTGCCGAATGCTTGGCCTTGTAATGTGGCCCTATTATGCATACTTTGGATTCTCGTGACTCCAAATGTGTGCAACCCGAATAATTTTGTTGATGCATACAGATTGTCTTGCCTATCGGCATCCAAATTTGTTTTACTCCATTGGGACAGCCTGTCTTCTCAACATTCCTGGTGAATGTCATGCTTCTCATGTTGTATTTCTGCTTCGTCTGTTGTTTGAATATTTGAATGATTTTTGTTGTGTGGCGAGGTTCCTGCTCTGTCCTGTAGTGGCTTATCGTATGTTGTTTTGCCTTTAGATCATACTGATTCTCCTTGTGCCTTGGCTTGTCCTTTTTGATGATTGTCACTTGAGCACATGAATTGGGAATCCATATTTGCATTCGGGCCGGCTGGGCGGCTATCACCTTCTTTGGAATCCATACTCTAGCAATTCTTTGTGGACCTAGGTGTCCCCCTTGACTTGCATTCTCATTCTGTTGTTCCTGCCGATGTCATGAGTAGTTTTTTTGTAGAAGATATGCAGTCACTTGATCCTTTCTGATCCAAGCCTGTCTAGTGTAAGGAATGGGGTATATTCTAATGTATGCAGGTTCGTGATAGTCTTGCTAACTAATCGTTCTTGTGCTCGGTTCCTCACTGAGGCTTTTATTGGATCGAACACTAATACGGTGATTTACTAGGCTAGGAGATTGTGTGAAAGCGAGATTTGGTGCATTCTCACATGAAGTACCTGACGGTGGGGTTTCCATAGTGTGAGTGAACATACATTCATCATTGTGCTCGTTTGAGTGATCTCTTGGGTTTATACATTTGGCTTTGACTGGTCGTTTGTCTAATATGCTGAATACCTCACGATGTCCTATCTTGGCCGAGATGTATCCTAGGGCCAATTGAATAGTCACTTCATATTCATATATCCAATCTTGACCTCACACGAGCTCTTCTAATAAGTCCTGATCATGACATACTAAGAGTTTTTGTTCCATCGTGTTGTTTCCGAGATGTAGAGGTAATGTAATCTCGCCTATACATTGAGTAATTTTTCCTCCTATTCCTATCAGCTGTGCCTTAGAGGGTCGTAGTTCTTCCTTGAGTTTCTGGGTCAAAGAAAATTTGATACAACTTATGGCTGCTCCTGTGTCAACGAGAGCATCCACTAAGTGGTACTCTTTTGTTCCAGCACCCAAATTCAAATAAGGTTGTTTTATTTGCTGTCCTAGGTTTTCAGTGGCTCTAAAGTTAGCCATTGGGATGAGTTCCTCTCCTTGTCGATATCTCTCGTCTCTCTCTCTCTCTCATCCACTCTTTTTGTTTCCTGATTCGTTCTAGTGCTTCTTGTCTAGCTTCTTCTCGTATTCTTTCTTCCTCTTTGCGCCTATTTTTACCCATTATTAGTCGTTACATTATCTCTTCTGTCAATGGCTCTAAATATTTTTTTACCCGGCAACCACTGATATAGTTTGGTAATACTTCTCCATCTAGTGTTGCTAAGCTGATGGCTCCGCTGGTAGATATGAGATTAATGATCAATGGGCCATATCCTCTTTTTTGTAGTTTCTTCGCGTGTTGTTTCAAAGTATAAACCAAAACTAGATCTCCTTCCTTCAAGTTTTTATCTTTAATATGAGCATCAAAATAGGCCTTCTGTCGCCTTTTAGCAGCATAAATCCCTGCTACCACTTGTAACCTAGTTTTGTGTAACTTTTCTATTTGATCCAATTGAGCTAATAATTCATGTCCAGTGCACTCGTAAGTTGTTGCTACTCTGAGAGTGGGTACTAAAAAATCAATTGGCAGGATGGCATTCTGTCCGTACACTAAGTTAAAAGGAGTAGTTCCTATGGCTGTTTTGTAGGCTACTCGGAATGCCCATAAAGCATGATGTAATTGCTTATCCCAATTAGATCTACCATTGTTAACAATCTTAGTGAGGACTGTACACAAGATTTTATTTGAACTTTTGGCCTGTCCATTGGCTTGTGGGTGATAAGGGGCTGATTTCTTATGAATTACTAAGAACTCATTCAGTAGGGCTTCTATCACTTCATTCACAAAGTGTGTGCCTCTATCACTCACAATTTCTATCGGCAGTCCAAATCTAGTGAATATGTTCTCAAAGAGAAACTTGGCCGTAGTCCTTGCGTCATTTTTCTTGGTTGCTTTGGCTTCAACCCACTTGGTCAAATAGTCTGTGGCTACAATTATATACTCGGCATGGGATCCCTTAGCTGGTGGGCTAATAGGTCCTATGAAGTCTGTTCCCCATTTAGTAAAAGCTCTGGCACTCATCATGGGTTTCAGCAGCATTTCATCTCTTCTAATAGGATATTTTGTTCATTGGCAGGTATCACATCGTTGAACATACATGGCTGCATCTTGATGTAGAGTTGGCCACCACATTCCTGCAAAGAGAATCATTTTTGTAGTTTTATCTGTAGAAAAATGTCCTCCTACAGCTCTTGTATGTGCCATCTCTAACACAGCAAGATACTCATCTTCATGAATGCACATTCATAAATGATTGTCTCTTCCTCGCTTGAAAAGTTGTTTTCCTATAAGAGCATCGTCCTTGCTTTGTTCTATGAGTGCACATTTCCTCGCTAGAGTAGCTCCTTCTGGGTACTCTTGGGACTTCAAGAATTTCACCAGAGGCATGGTCCATCTTGGTGCTACTGTGGAGTAGCACATAATAGAGTTCTCTTTTGGATTCCATTCTTGACAAGTTGGGCAGGCTGATACATAGTCATGTGTATCCCTTTGCATGGTTGGCCAATATATGCCTAATCTCTTCAGTGTTTGCCATGTTCCGTTCGCATTTAAGTGAGTTTTCCATTGATTTACATGTGCTTTTTGAAGCCACACTTCTTGTTCCTTTTCTTCCACGCATCTCATGAGTAATCCACTTGAGTCTTGGTGATATAAACTTCCAGCAATGATATGAAGGTTTTTAGTCTTCCATAGGTCTTGGTTTTTGTTTGGTGTGATCCCATGTTTAGGTCCATATGTGAGGATAGGGATCAACTTTTCTGCCCATTGGGGACATATTTCGAGATTAAAAAGGTAAGTGTCTGGCAGATCATCCGGTACTCTTGTGAAGGGTTATTCTCGACAAATGATCTACTCTAACGTGTGTATTCCCTTTCTTGACTACTACTTCAAAATCAAATTCCATCAACAATAGAAACCATCGTACTAGTCGTCCCGTATTACAAGGCTTATTGACTAAGTACAGTAGAGCTTGATGTGACTTTGAATTTGTTTGCCAAAAGGTAGTGTCGAAACTTCTTCACTGCGTACACCATCCCTAAACCCTCTCTCTCAGTCGTGGTCTAATTGCGCTCCGCTTGATTCAATTGTCTACTGGCATAGGCTATAGGGTGGTCTAACTTCCCTCTATCCGCCGGTTGAGCTAAGATGCAACCAATGGCAAACTTGGAAGCATCAACGTGAATATGAAATGGTTTGTTCCAATCAGGTACTCGAAGGATTGGTGCTGAACTTAATCGACTCTTTAATTTGTTAAAGGCCTTTTCACATTCTTCTGCCCAATTGAACTGAGATAATAATGCATAAAGAGTTCTAGCAATTATGGCATACATGTGTATAAATCTACGGTAGTATCCGTAATGTCCCATAAATGCTTGCACTTCTTTAGCAATCTTTGGTCTCGGCAAATCCAGAATCACTTTGATTTTGTCTTCGCCAGTTGAAATTCCATTTTTAGAGACAATGCGTGCTAATATCTTTCCTTGTCAAACCATGAAGACACACTTTTCCGGATTGAGGCATACTCTATATTGTAGACATTTGGCAAAAATCTTTCCTAGTTCAGGGATATGTTCGGATCGTATAGCTGAATAAGTGCATAAATCATCCACGTAAACCTCCATGCTCTTCCTCAAGAACTCCTTGAATACATGACACATCAATCTTTGGAAAGTGGCTGGGGCATTGGTTAGACCAAAAGGCATAACCCTAAAGGCATACACTCCCCATTCAGTTGCAAAGGCTGTTTTATGTTGTTCCTCAGGAGCAATTGCTACCTGATTATACCCTGAAAAGCCATCTTAAAAACTATAAACTTCCTTCCCTACCACTCTTTCCAAAAGATGATCAGTGATGGGTAATGGGTAACTATCTCTTATGGTGGCAGCATTTACCTTTTTCAAATTAATGCATACCCTTAACTTGCCATTTTTTTTTGGCACGACCACCAAAGGTGATACCCATTCCGTGTGTTCGATCTCATAAATGAACCTAGCGTCTAACAACTTGTCTATCTCTTCCTTGATTTTTGCGGAGTAAACATCGTTATATGTGTATGGTCTTTGTTTGGAAGGTTTAGCTTCAGATGTCATAGGGATTCTATGGGCACAAATAGAAGGATCTACTCCTTTCAAATCCTTATATATCCAGGCAAAGACATCCATGTATTCTCGTATGAGTTGTATTAACTCTTGTTCTTCCTCCATTGAGACATCTTGTCCTATAAGAGTACATCGTTCTTCTCCTTCCTCCAAGGTTACTACTATTTTCTTGGTCTGTTCTTTGTTGTCATATGCTATTCATGGTTGTGCTTCTCGTTTCGGAATTTGAATAGCAATTTTCCTCTCCTCTACTTCATATTTTTTGAAGTGAGTGGGCACTTCGAATTGATCCTGAGGTTTATTTTCTCCATCTTCTTTTTCTTTATCTAATCCAAGTTCTCCTTCTCGTGTCATTTCTTGATTTAATTCATTAGTTATGACACTTACTCTTTGATTTCCACTTTCTGTTTCCATTTGTTCCTGCTCCATTTCAATGCTCTCATAATCCTCCTTCCATTCTTTTTCAATTACTTCTCCTTCTTCAGCTTCTTGAAGAACTACCACGTATAGACTTATGTCATATCTTTCCTTGTCAATGCATTCATTCATGGTTATTACTTCTTCATTTACACACACATCGAGAGTGGCTAAAATCTCCATCCAACCATGAGGTTCGAATTCTTCATCTAGGAATATTTGAGGCATGTACGCTAGATCTTGTACAGACTTAGCAACTCCTTGCCTTAGCTGCCATCCTTTCCTTCTTTCCTCTTCCTTTTTTGAAGTTTGTGTTGGGGATATAAGGGTCATTGGTAGCTCCTCCATATGAGAGTAGAGCATGATCTTGTCACGCGTTTGGCATGTAAGATGACATTGTGGTATACCCTTTTTTGAGGTTTATGTCATCATGAGTTCGATCATGGATGTATAGTGGCATTGTGGTCTATATCTTGCTTATGCCACTTGGTTACGGATTTACTTACCGATTGCACATCTTTTATGAGAGATTGTTTGGATCTAAATTGGTACTTGTATCTTTGTTTTCTTTGCAGGTACAAGATCCAGATTGGAGCCTCAGTTACATGTTTGTTTGTCACCGTTATTAGCATTTGGTCATTGATTGATATCTATTTGCCAGTGTGATTCTTGGCATATGTGGATGGTGATTCCCAGATGGTTTATTTGGTTCAGAGTCCGTTTTACAGACGAGATGCTCTCGAAATTTTATCGGCTTTTATGCTAAAAGATAGCTCTAGTGGATCTTGAAGCTTGTGTGATAGTTTTTTGGCATATGTAGTTGCCATTATCCTTGCTTGGATCAGTGACAGGTGGTGACAGGTTACTTATTGTTCTTTGGTTATTGGTTATCTTGTTTGATTGCTCATTTTACAGGGGATACTTTGTCGAAATTTTTCCAGGATTCTTTCACATCTACTTGGTCACTTTGGAGACTTGGTGAGCAAGCTTATGCTCATGGTTTTATGTGCATGCTAGATGCATGGTTATGTGACAGGTGGTTCACATGGTTCTTTCTCCATCGAGACATTTGTGATGTGAGTTATGCATATGGATATGCAGGTGTGATCCTATTGAGGGTAGAGTATTGTTTCTAGTCTCTTAGTACATTACTAGTCTCTTGGATTGTCAGCATGGTGTCTTCTCGATTTGATGGCACTGACTTTTCGAGATGGAAAGCTCAGATGTGGCATACATTGGTTCATGCAGGGTTACACATGTATGTGCATAGAGATGCACAGAGGCCTCGTGACATGCCCGATCATGTATGGATGGATATGGATGCATTGGCCAGCTCCACTATCCGATTACAACTTGTGGATTCTATATATGAGTCTGTTATGTATGAGGAGACGAGTAGTGCATTATGGCAGAGACTACATGATATGTATGCGAGTCCATTGACTCATGTGAGACATAGATCACATCGACGACTTTGATGTTGGTATTGTGGTCATGAGGGCCATATTCGACGACGTTGCTTCAGGCGGATGCGACGACGATGTCAGAGATATGCACGTGATGCAGGTCAGGTAGTGATTTCACAAGAGTCTATGGCAGTTGATTATGCCAGTGATGGTGATATCACTTTCTCCTATGGTTCATCTCATGATTCCTCTTGTTCATTGGATAGCACACATAGGGCTTGGTTGCTTGATGCATTAGCTACTTTTCATATTACTCCACATCGTGAGTGGTTTTGTCGATTCTCAGGTGAGAGTCGTGGATGTGTGCATATGCCTGATGGTATGACATATGACATTGAGGGTGTTGGAGATATATGCCTTATGCTACCTAGTGGAGCATCACTTATGCTCAGACATGTACGCTATGTGCCTTCATTCCGTATGAGTTTGATTTCAGTTAGCCAGTTACAGGAGAGCAAATGTTATGCATTCCTTGGTGAGCATCATTTTCAGTTGCAGTTGGGACAGCTTATGCTTGTCAGAGGTGCCAGGGTTGGGCACATGTATCCACTGCAGGTACTTCATGTGAGAGACAGTCTCGTCTCAGTGGGAGTTCAACCTTATGTGCGATGTGAGACTCGTCATATCTCATTTTGTCTACCTACACATATGTCTATTGACATTCATGATGCACATGTATGGCAAGATTCAGATGCTCAAATGGATGCATATGTAGAGCATGTTTCGGATGCTCATGATGCTTATATAGAGCATGATTTTATTGATCATATGGATGCTCTTATGGAGCATACTTCGGATGATCAGTTGGATGCTTTAGAGCATGATATGGATGCTCATGTAGAGCATTGTGATGATACTCAGTTAGAGTGTGATCATCAGTTTGATCTTGATGTTGATGTTGTGCAGTTAGCTCATGTGGAGCATGATGATACACTTGGTGTGGTAGAGCAGGATAGCTCTTATGATACACAATGTATGTCAGAGCATACTAGCTCTCAGGATGCACAACTAGATATATCCTTGGTTGTGAGCATGGCTGATTTAGATGTTGAGGAGACAGTAGTTATGCAGTCATTCTTGGATTCACTCATGCCAGATGTTGACACAGATATGTTAGGACATGTTGGTCTTGATGATGGTGCTTTGGACGCCTTGGATATAGGCATGGCTGACATACTTAGGTTAGCTAGGATACCACATGTTTCGTCAGCATTCGGGAGTCTGATGTACGAGTTGTTATGCTCGAGACCAGACATTGTAGTTGCTATTGGAGCATTTGCACTTGGAGTTGTTAGTCGTTCGATGATTGACACAGACATAGAGCGAGTGGGAGCTTTGCAGGAACTTCATCAGTTCTTGCATCAGTCATATGTGAGCTCGACTCTTATCGATATGAGTCTAGAGCAGTTTGAGGTGCATGGATACACCTTGTTCGAGGCAGTTGGTGTAGGCTGATCCGTATGGGTTGAGATCCGGACTCTTCCTGTACATTATTGTATAGTCCTACATCATTCCTTGTATATGTTACCACTTATGATCACATTGACCCTTAAGTGGGAGATTGTTGGGGATGTAAGGGTCATGTGACCTTACCCCCATATTCATATATATACATCATATATAGAGTATTGCCTCAAGAGAGATCATTATGTGGGTTTCGAGGCTCCCACGCATATCCGCGTGTCTTTCCTCTCTTCTCTCTCCCTCCATCTCCTCCTTCCTCCTCTTGTTCTGCACACCAAAGCCCTTCAGTTTGGCATATCCATAGATGAGTGTCTTCGTTCATCCAAGATTGGTCACTTGAACCTATACTGTGAATTGACTGCTCGTCCTCCTCCTTATGAATCTGATTCCATTGCAAGGGGGGAACATCTTGATACGTGTATGTGTGGAGATTTATTCTTGTCATGGTTCCTTCATGCTGTAAGTATACCACGTCTTTTCCCCAATCTTGCACTACCTTTAGTTGTCTCATGAAGGGTCTTCCAAGTATCATTTCATAATTGCTAGCCCTTTCAAATTGATAGATCGCTAAGGTGTGCTTGAATTCAACTCCACAGGTGGTGAAAGTTACTCTTTCCAATAATCCCAAGGGTCGTTTAGTGTGTCCATCTACCATTTGTATCTTCATGCGTGTTGGTCTTAAAGCTGGTTTTCCCCATTTCTCCCATATTTCTTTAGCCGCGATTCCTACTCCAGCTCCAGAATCTAAGATAGTTTTAGTGGTGTAACCCCTATAAGTAATTGGAAGGCATGTGTTTCCTTCATCTCCCTCGCTCAAATCTCCAACCTTATCGACTGGGATTTTGACTATGGCCACTTCATCAGGCATCTCCTTCTCTTTACTTGGTCTCCAATTGACTGATTAGCTTCTCCTTCAAAATGTGGTTTTATCTTCAAAAGTTCTTTGAATGTCAGAGTACAAGGGATTTTTACCTTTCTAAGATGTTGTATGATGTCCGATGTTTGGATTGATGGGTTCTGCTCTTTTTTTCTTATTGAGTGAATGCAGTATAATTCTGAATTATGTTCATATTCCCCTGTGTAATTTGGCAAGGCCTTCACATTGTCATTTTCCTTGTCGCTCTGGTCAAATTGTAATAATTCTTCTGAATTCAGCTCAGGTATTGAGTGTTCCAATTCACCTTCTGCTTCTAGCTCCTCAAAGGGTGGTTCAATTCCTTCCACTTTCTTCCATCTGTCTTCTTGGACTCTTGCCCACAAGTCTTTAGGCCATTCCCCATCTACTTCGGGGACAACCGATCCTTCTCTTTTATCCTTGTAGTAATCTCCATCACGTGTCTCACTTTCTTTTCCTTTCTCGGGATCATTAGGGATGACATACTCTTGGAATTCTTTTTTGGGGATTTGTGAATTGGGTAGTCGAAGAACAGGTTTTTCTAGGGTCTCTTGAGCTACTTCAATTAATTTTTTGCATATCTCCAACCTTTCTTTCTCTAAGTCACCTCTAGGGTATTCTTTTTTGTGTTGTTCAATGGTTGGTCCTTCTCTTATTCGTGCCTGGTACGCCTGAATCCACATGGCTAACTCTTCCGGCATGGGATCTGCTAAAACTGATCCTACCTCTTCTTTTTTATACTTTCCCTTCTGATTTTCTCCTTCAAGTTTCTGTTTTTCTTTTTGATCTTGCTCATTCTTTTCATTCTCCTTCTTTTGTTGTAGTTTCTTTTCCTTTATCCTGTCTCTACGATTTTTCCATCTTTGTGTTTGTCTGCTTGTAACACTTTTCCCAGGCTCTTCTGAGTCTTCAACTACTTGAGGTGTAGGTATATTCACTTCTCTGTCAACTCGATTATTCGCTCCAGTTTTTTCTAGTGTCTCTCTAGCTTTTGTTCTTGTTACTGCTTTGAATGGCACGGTGTACTCCTTGTCACTCCCCGACGACTCTATCACTTCTATCATGTTGATTTGCATGTTCGAGTTAACTTTGTTGGGGTTCTTAGGACAATCTCTGAAAAGGTGTTCTTTACCACAATCACTACAATATCCTTCCCAGACTCGCTGTGGTGGTGGTGGGTTTGGTAATGTACATTCTTTGATAAAATGATCACCTCCACATCCATAACATGGTCCTCTAGGTGCAGCTGGTCTATTCATAGGTCGAGAGGGTATGGGTGCTCTAGGTGCAGTATACATTAATGACACATAATCCTGCTCATATCCGTAGAACTCTCTGGTCCTTCCATGCCATATGCATATGGCTCGTAAGATTGTCCATATTTGATTATAGAGCTCTCATAAGCTGAATAATTCCCTTGAACATGGTCATAGGATGGGTCATATGGTTTGTTACTCGCCAATGGCGTGGCTGGGACTATTGCTCTTTCTAGGTTTTCTTCAGGTTGAGCTATTTTCACTGGGACAAAATTCTGAGGGTGGGGCGGTTGTTGTCCCAACACCGGTTGTGGTTGAGTGTAACCTTGATAAGCATAAGGTCATGGTGCTGGTGCTTGCTGCTGATATGTGGGATATCTAAAGGCTTCCCCCCCTAGATCTCGCTGAGGGTATCCATAAGGTCTCACAAGAGGTTGTACTGGTCTTGACTGCCGATTGTAAGGACAATTTTCTGTACTGTGATTTGTGTACTTTTGTTCTATGCTACAATATTGTAGGGGGCCCGGTACGGATGGTCTATTGTAAGCATAAGCAGGTGGTGGGACTACTCCCCTAGTGCACAAATGAGAAGGATGATCACCTCCACAATGCACACACCTTCTAAGCATGGGTACTCTCATTGGGTTGTTGGGGTAGTTCCTTGGCCCTTGAACATTCAATCTCTTTGCTACTAAATCGACTATTTCCTCTACATTGTTCTTAGAGTTTGACGTGCTACTGGCAAAATCTTCACTTTTCACGCTACCTTGAGGTATTTTCATATCTTCTGCTAGATTGTCCTCTAGGTCAATACATTCTTGCAAAGTTTGAACTCTTTCCACATATACCAGAGATCTTAATGATCCATTCACTAATCCTTCCAAAAACAATGACACCATTTTGTTTTGAGTGGGTCTCTCTTCCACTAGGCATCTATCCACATACTGCTTAAATCTTCTTGCTGCCAATCTCACTGATTCCGTAGGAGCTTGCTTAGAACTATGGATCAATGAGGAAGAGTTGTTTTTAATCCCAAATTTGGTGAATTCTTCAATTAATTCTTGATAGAATTGTTCCATGTTTTGAAAATTATTAGGGTCTAATGGCTAGAACCAAGCTAAAGCTGTGTCTGTCAAAGTTAGACCAAAGGATTCATATTCGATCAAGAAATCTTCCACTTGTTCAGCTCTGATTACTTGCTTAAATTCAGCTATATGATTGTAAGGTTTGCTAGAGCCATCATAGTGGTTTCTCATGCATTTGGCCACTTGAATAGGTCTTAATCTTCTTCCTGTTTCAGGTGGTCTAGGCATCATAGGGAAAACTGGTCTTCCTATCGGTATACCTGGTCCTCTTGCTACAGGTGGTCTATCTAGGATAGGGATTCTATTCCTTGGTTCAACTGGTGGCTGAGGCCGATAGTTAGGATTATTGGCCGGCATAGTAAACTGCACATGTGGTCTGACCGATATATGCATTTGTTGTGTCTATCCAGAATGCTGACATGAATTATCTTGAAAAGTTCCTTGGGGATTCTGAGAAGTAGTAGCTTGATCCCTAGGAGGGAACACTGGAATGTTCTGATATTTCAACCCTGCTCTTTCTAACTCCATTAGAGGCCAGTACCTCCTTTGGTTTTTATCCAAATACGTGATAATGGTGGGAAGTTCTGGATCTTGTAACTCATATATGGTGACTGGGTTATTGGCCACTTCCCATAACAAAGAGTGGGATCTGAGGAGATGTTCCATTCCATTGATCAAATAGACATCCATTAGGGAATCATCTTGGGGAACTAGGTCTCCTCTCCAAACCCTAACTACCGTGGATCTCCCTCTAGGGGTGGTCATCTACTCTTTAGGTCCCTCCTCATTAAGGTTATGAGCGTTACCTTCTTCCCCTTGTTCGTTGATTCCTTCAGGGTGTTCCGTAACTACATACTAAATATCTCTTTTGTCCATATAGAACCCTCCTGCATATTTAACTGCTGACCGAGGTACTATGTAAGCGTCTGTAGCTTTCTTTAGCCTGGCCACTGATCAGTTTAGACCAGGTAGATAGGTATCCCATGTTGGTTGGTGTTCACATACTCTAAATATGTCCGATAGTCACCCTCAATAATTGACATCGTGCCAATTATTGGTACAGAACTCTGCATATCCTCTGAAGCCATGGGAATTTCTTCTTCAGACTCACTCGAGGTTTCAGAGTAATGTGAATGACTACTTGGTTCGGCTACACTTCCTACTGATGAGATTACACTTCTTCGACTCCCTAGGGTTCTTCCAGATCTTAGGTTCATTCACTTCAAAATTCCCGTCTCGTTGTAGCCAACTCCTAGCTTTCGATGTTCTTTGCTGAGGTCCCAATTTATAGGAATTATTTGATTGATTGAGAAACTCTCTCTAAATCCACGATACACGATATTCAAACCAAAAGAGTATATCACAATACTTGATATCCAGCAAGTATCACGGTAGGACCCTCATGATACTCGATATCAAGCTAGAGATAGACACACAATATTTTTGACACTGAAGGTCACGAAACACGATATTGGCTAGGTATCGCAAAAAAAATCACGATACACAATACTTGAAGATCACGATACACGATACTTGCCCAATATCGCGAGCCAATCAGGATACTCGATACTCGATAGTCCACAAAGAGAATCTCCACGATAGTCGATACTAGATTGATATCGTTTTCTGTGTCCCACGATACTCGATACTTCACATGTATGGCGAGAAAATTCCGACGATACTCGATATCCACCAAGTATCGCAAAAAGCTACCTCCACGATACACGATATGCCGCAGGTATCGCAATCGGAATTTCACGATAGACGATATACGATAGGTATTGCTATTAGATTTTCGCGATACACGATATCTGACTTGTATCGTGAGGATTTTTCAACGATACTCGATATGTGACCAAAGCAAGTATCGCGATACTCGACCACAAGAGTTCACGATATCCAGGTATTGCGATATCTCAATCGCCGGAGAACACGATACTTGACACTTTTTCAATTTTTTAGCTAGTGTTTTTGGATTTTAAGTGCATGCAATTATTCCTGGAGTGCATCTGCCCTCTTCCCTTAGTCTGTATCACAAAAAATAAACTTTCTTTACCCCGGGATGGCCTTCACGATACTTTCCGCAAGTCATTTTATTGAAATGCTTGATTTAATTGGCAATGATGAGTGAACGATTAAGGTGCTCACCTTGGAAACTATCTTTCAGCTCTTTAATCACTCCTACTCGCCCTGCGCTGCCCCCAATCTTCTTGCTCTCAGAACATGATATTCGACTGCTAGCTCTCATGATACTTGCTTTGGAGACAAGTGACTTGAAAAAGACAGTTTTTTTGGCTTTTATAATTTTGAAAGTTCTTCCTAACTAAAAAGACTAACAAGAACAAAGGTTGAAAGCTACTCTAACTGCCTAACCTACTTGCCTACTTCCTCCTTCCTATTCTACTCACTCCACTCACTTCCCTAGACTATCAACTCACTACGCACACACTCCAAGAGTGAGAAGTAGTAAGTGTGGATGAGTGTGACTTACCAAAGAAGAGAAATTCACAACTCCTCTACTCGCTTCAATGCTATGAGCTGCTTACCATCACACGAATGCCTCAGTTTGATTCGACTTCCCCGGAAATGGCACCAAAAACGTGTGTACCTAAGTACCAACCTAGGGACTTGTGGAGAAAGAGACTATACCTCAATCCCCCTCAAGTGCATATAGTGGGGATTCACGCTTTATTTGTCAATCCAAGGAGTATCAAAACCTAGCCGAGTGTACGAAGACATGCATTCAAGTGATGATCAATGCAAATGAGCTTTCCAAAGAGTGCAAAAAAGTCCAAGCCTATTCGAAACAAGTGTCAAGAATTTGTGGAGATGCCACGATACTTGGAGCAACAGCCAACAGTAAATCGAGCTTTTTATCTCAGGTTTGAACTTCGAATATAACAATTAGCGGGTTCATTTCAAAGCTCTCAAGAAGACACATCTAATGGTTGTCTTTTCACTCGATTCTGACACTCCTACTTCAAGTTATGAGCAAAATACTGAGTCACGGGAATGACCTTCCTACACTTCAGCACTTCCTACACTTCACACACACCCTAACAATAGCAAACAAGCACTTTCATGGATAGAAAACACCTCCAAACACTCTTTCCAAGCAACACACATGCACACAAGCTCACAAAGAAGATGATACAGAGAGGAGAAGACACAAATTCGAAATTCTGTGCTTTTGATTCTCACAATGGCAAAAAGTCTTTACAAAGAGTCACAAAATTGACTTATATACATGTGCCCTAAAAATAGTACTTTCACACAAGAGACCGGCACTTTATTCACTAAAAGGTTAATTTCCTACTAATTTACATGGGTAAGCAACTAATCTCCATGGGTATGCATTTAGAGGACTCCTCTAGTGCATTTACAACGGAAAATATGTTACAAAATGGTTATGATACAAAAATAGAGTGTCCAAATCGGAAAAATTTTGGGGCCCTTCTTTTTCGCTGCCTTTTGCTCTTTTTAGCTCTGCAACACTCTCCCCCTCTTTGTCTTTGTCATCCCTGACAGGCGTTACTTCTTGTCTGTCGCTTGTTTTCCGCATGCATCTCTTGGTCAGTTTTGCCTACTTGTCAGACTGGCATTACATTTTAATGGCCCTATTCTTGATTCTTCTTTTACATCCTCTAGGCGTGATGCATTCATTTTGCCTGTTCTTTTCTTTTCATCACTTGTAACCCATGGAGATGGAGTACCTAAGATTTGTAGTCTAGTTCGCCAATAACCTCTTTAATTTTGGGTTGCTGTGTTAAGTCGGGCCGCCACGCACGCCACCAGTGGAAGGTATGAAGGTGTGGTCCTTCAGTCTTTGATCTGGACCTTCCAAAGACCCAGATGTTGAAGGACCTCCTCAAGGATCAGGACCTGCCGGATATCTTCTTGCACTTCTTCATGGATACTTCCTGGCCCTGGTCCGTCCTTCCCTCCTACTTTTCCTTGATGTGTGCCCCTGTGGGGCTCTGTGTAGAGATGGGTGTTGTGCCCCTGCGAGGCTTCTTGCAGAGACATATCTTCAGATATAACCTTTTTAGTGAAGCTTCTTTCTTTGTCTTCTTCTTTTCTTCTTTTTGCTGGACTCTCCCTCAAGAGGGTCTCTCCATACCATAAGACATCTCTGATTCACTAGTTTCAGAGCTAGGGTAGTGTGGATAATTGCTCAATTGCTAGGCCCAAGACCTAGCAGTGTGATTAGTCATGACATTGTTTCTTCAGTCAATGGTTCTAGATATTTTTTTATTCGACATCCACTGATATAATTTGGCAATACTTCTCCATCTAGGGTTGCTAGACTGATGGCTCCACTAGTAGATATACGATTGATGATTAATGGGCCATATCCTCTTTTTTGTAGTTTCTTTGCATGTTGTTTCAAGGTATATACCAAAACTAAATCTCCTTCCTTCAGATTTTTGTCTTTAATATGAGCATCAAAATATGCCTTCTGTCGCCTTTTAGCAGCATAAATCCCTGCTACTGCTTGTAACCTAGTTTCATGTAGCTTCTCTATTTGATCCAATTGAGCTGAGAGTTCATGTCCGTCCACTCATAAGTTGTTGCTACTCTAAGAGTGGGTATTAAGAAATCAATTGGCAAAATAGCATTCTGCCCGTACACTAAGTTAAAAGGAGTAGTGCCTATGGCGGTTTTGTAAGCTACTCTGAATGCCCATAAAGCATGATGTAATTGTTTATCCCAATCAGATCTACCATTGTTCACAATTTTAGTGAGAACTATGCATAAGATTTTATTTGAACTTTTGGTTTGTCCATTGGCTTGTGGGTGATAAGGGGCTGATTTCTTATGAATTACCAAGAATTCATTCGGTAAGGCTTCTATCACTTCATTCACAAAATGCGTACCTCTATCACTCACAATTTCTATCGGTAGTCCAAATCTAGTGAAAACGTTCTCGAAGAGAAACTTGGTCGTAGTTCTTGCATCATTGTTCTTGGCTGCTTTGGCTTCAACCCATTTGGTCAGATAGTCCGTGGCTACAATTATGTATTCGGCATGGGATCCTTTAGCTGGTGGGTAATAGGTCATATGAAGTCTATTCCCCATTTACTAAAAGCTCTGGCACTCATCATGGGTTTTAGTGGCATTTCATCCCTTCCAATTGGATATTTCATTCGTTGACATGTATCACATCATTGAACATATGTGGCTGCATCCTGATGTAAAGTTGGCCACCACATTCCAGCAAAGAGGATCATTTTTGCTGTCTTATCTGCAGAGAAATGTCCTCCTGCAGCTTCTATATGTGCCATCTCTAAAACAGCAAGATACTCGTCTTCATGAATGCACATTCGCAAATGATTATCTCTTCCTCGTTTAAAGAGTTGTTTTCCTATAAGAGCATAGTCCTTACTTTGTTCTACAAGGGCTCGTTTTCTTGCTAGAGTGGCTCTTCTCTCTTCTACTTCATATTTTTTGAAGTGGGCGGGCACTTCAAATTGGTCTTGAGGCTTGTTTTCTTCATCATTTTTTGCTTTTTCTAATTCAAGCTCTTCTTCCTGTGTTGGTTCTTGATTTATTTCATTAATTATGACACTTACTTCTTGATTTCCACTTTCTATTTCCATTTGCTCTTGCTCCATTTCAATGCTCTCGTAATGCTCTTTCCATTCTTTTTCTATCACTTCTCCTTCCAGCCTCCTGAAGGACTACGACATATCGACTAACATCATAGCCTTCCCCATCAATGCATTCATTCATGGTTAGTATTTCTTCGTTTACACATACATCGAGAGTAGCTAAAATCTCCATCCAACCATGAGGTTCAAATTCTTCATCTCAGAATATTTGAGGCATATAGGCTGGATCTTGTACTGATCTAGCAACTCCTTGCTTTTGCTGCCATCCTTTTCTCCTATCTTCCTCCTTTTTCGCAGTTTGGCATATCCATAGATGAGTGTCTTCGTTCATCCATGATTGATCACTTGAACCTATACTAAGAATCGACTGATTATCTTCCTCCTTATGAATCTGATTCCATTGTAAGGGGGGAACATCTTGATATGTGTATGTATGGAGATTTATTCTTGTGGTGGTTCCTTCATGCTGTAGGTATACAACGTCTTTTCCCCAATCTTGCACTACCTTTAGTTGTCTCATGAAAGGTCTTCCAAGTATCATTTCATAATTGCTAGGCCTTTCAAATTGACATATCGTTAAGGTGTGCTTGAACTCAACTCCGCAAGTGGTAAAAACTACTCGTTCCAATATCCCCAAGGGTCGTTCAGTGTGTCCATCTGTCATTTGTATCTTCATGCGTGTGGGTCTTAAAGCTGGTTTTCCCCATTTCTCCCAGATTTCTTTAGTTGCTATTCCTACTCCAGCTCCTGTATCTAAAATGGCTTTGGTGGTGTAACCCCTATAGGTAATTGGAAGGCAAGTATTCCCTTCATCTCCCTCACTAAAATCTCCAACCTTATCGACTGGGATCTTTACTGTGTTTACTTCATCAGATATCTCTGTTTCTTCCGTCTTGATCTCCGATTGACTGGTCAGTTTCTCCTTTAAATGTGGTTTGATCTTTAAAAGTTCTTCCAATGTAAGGGTACAAGGGATTTTTACTTTTTTGAGATGTTGTATGATATCCGATGTTTGGACTGATGGGTTAGGTTCTTTTTTCCTTATTGAGGGAATGCAATATAGTTCCAAATTATGTTCGTACTCTTCTGTGTAATTTGGCAAAGCCTTTACACTCTCATTTTCTTCGTTACTTGGATCAATTGGCATTATTTCTTCTGAATTCAGTTCAGGTATGGAGTCTTCAATTTCACCTTCTGCTTCTAGCTCCTCAAAGGGTGGTTCTATTCCTTCCACTTTCTTCCATCTGTCTTCTTGGACTCTTGCCCACAAATCTTTAGGCCATTCCCCTTCTACTTCGGGAACAATGGATCCTTCCATTTTATCCTCACAGTAATTTCCATTATGCATCTTACTTGCTTCAGGTTTCTCGGGTTCCTTAGGGATGACACACTCTTGGAATTCTTTTTCAGGAATTCATGAGTTGGGTAATTGAAGAACATGTCTTTCTAAGGTCTGCTGAGCCACTTCGATTAATTTTTTGCATATCTCCAACCTTTCCTTCTCTAGGTCACCTCTTGGATATTCTATTTCATGTTGTTCGATGATAGGTCCTGCTATTATTCGTGCTTTGTAAGCCTGAATCCACATGGCTAATTCTTCAAGCATGGGATCTGCTAAAACTGATCCTACCTCTTCTTTTTTAGAATTTTCTTTCCGATTTTCTCCTTCCACTTCCTGTTTCTCTCCTTGATTTTGTTCGCTCTTCTCATTTTCCTTCTTTTGTAGTAATTTCTTTTCCTTTATCCTATCTCTACGGTTCTTCCATCTTTGTGTCCGTTTTCTTACAACACTTTTCTCAGGCTCTTCCGAGTCTTCAACTATTTGAGGTGTAGGTATGTTCATTTCTCTGTCACCTTGATCATTTTCTTCAACTTTGTTTGGGGTTTCTCTAGCTTTGGCTCTAGTTATTGCTTTCATTGGTATAGTGTACTCCTTATCGCTTCCTGATGATTCTATCACTTCTATCATGTTAATATGCACATTAGAGTTAACTTTGTTGGGGTTCTTGGGGCAATCTCTGAAAAGGTGTTCTTTACCACAATCACTATAGTATCCTTCCCAGACTCGCTGTGGTGGTGGTGGGTTTGGCAGTGTACACTCTCTGATATAATGATCACCTCCACATCTATAACATGGTCCTCTAGGTACATGCGGTCTGTTCATAGGTCGGGGGGGTATGGGTGCCCTAGGGGCTGTGTACATCAATGACATGTAAGACAATAGTTACGCAATATAACACAGGAGCAATAGCAGAGAAGATAACAGATATAGGAGAATCTCAACAATTTTCTACTAGCAGCAAGTACAAAGATGATGGCGTTGTCCACCCGTGCGCTCTCAAGGTAGAGCTTAAATGGTGATCTAGACAACTCTAGATAGGGAGATACAAGGTAGAGGTATGCTGGCTCAACTCAATGTCTTAGGTAGTGCAGAAGTCATGTATATATAGGATCATGGGTGGCCTGCCATGGACGGCTATACATGGGCGGTAGGGCGTGGGCGGCCACCGCCCGCGTAATTGCCATACACGGCTTAGACTGGTTGAACCGACCTAACAAATATAAATGATTTCTGACTCCGACAGGGAATATTCCATGGAATATTCCCTTTACCGTCGCGCCGGGGGCGCTGCCCCCGGACCCCCACCAGGGGGCCCGCTGGCCCCCTGGGACCCCCCAGCCAGGGGGCCCGCTGGCCCCCTTGGACCCCCCAGCCGGGGCTGCTCACCGCTGCCCCGGACCCCACAATTGGGGACCCTGGTAACTCCCTTTCCTTATAATATCTTACATGGTCCAATATGACCTTCATCCAACATTCAAGTTGGGATTCCCATCAATTGGGTAATGCACGCTTGGCTTCTCCTCATAAAGGGGGCCTTACAAAATGTGCATACAATCATGAGGGGTAGACATTGATCATACTCTAACACCCCCCCTCAATGTTTACCGATGATAAATCAAGTAGGTCTCGGTCCTATGCCCATCTGTTGAAGATGCTTGTTGAGCTGCTCTCTTCCAAGTGCTTTAGTGAATATGTCAGCACAATTTGCCTCTGTTGGGCAATATTCTAGCTCCACAATTTCATCTTCAATTAGCTCACGAATGTAATGGTACTGTACTTCTATGTGCTTGGTGCGAGCATGAAATACTGGGTTCTTTGCAATAGCCATACAACTTTGATTATCACACTTGAGTACAATTGGCATATTTGATGGAAAGCCTATATCTGCAAGAATTCTCCTTAACCAGACTGCCTCACAAGAAGCAAAACAAGCTGCTTTGTACTCTGCTTCAGTGGAGGAGAGTGCGAGAGTTGGTTGCTTCCTACTTACCCAAGAAAATATTCCTGAACCAAGTGAGAAACAATATCCAGAAACTGATTTTCTAGAATCACAATCTCCAGCCCAATCTGAATCACAATATCCTTGGAGTGTATCACCTGTGGTATACAAAATACCAAAATCCAAGGTTCCTGCAATGTACCTTAGAATTCGCATTCCAGCATTCCAGTGACTCTCCTTAGGTTTGTTGGAAAACCTGCTTAACACTCCAACAGCATAGCAAATGTCTGGTCTAGTGTTGCACAGAAAAATAAGACTTCCAACGAGCTTCCTATACTTCTTAGCATCTACATCAGGCATGTTATCATCCATAGATAGCTTATGATTTACCTCCATAGGTGTGCTAGTTGGTTTGCAGTCCATCATTCCAAATGCCTTGAGAATTTCTTTGGAATATTTTTGTTGTGAGATGAAAATGCCATCCTTCCTTTGCCATACTTCAATTCCCAGACAAAAATGGAGTAGACCTAAGTCTGTCATTTCAAACTCAGTTCCCAAGCTGATCCGAGTTTGATTGATGAGTTCCTGATGATCTCCTGTAATGATCAAATCATCTACATATACAATGACAACAACTAGCTTGCTATCCCTTTTCGTTACATACAAGTTAGCATCAGAAGTACTTCTTTCAAAACCCATATTTTTGAAAAAATGATCAATTCGTTGGTACCAAGCCCGTGGAGCTTGCTTAAGTCCATACAAAGCTTTCTTCAACCTGCAAACTTTATTTTCTGAATTGGGCACCTCAAAACCTGGTGGTTGAGATACATATACCTCCTCCTTGAGGTGACCATTCAAAAATGCAGATTTGACATCCATCTGGAAAATAGGCCAAGACTTTTGTGCAGCTACTGCAAGTACCGTCCGAATAGTTGTCATGCGTGCTGTTGGTGCAAAAGTTTCTTGAACATCAAATCCTTCAATCTGTGAAAAACCCTGTGCAACTAATCGTGCCTTATACTTTTCTAATGTTCCATCAGCTTTATACTTAGCTTTCCAAATCCATTTAGTACCTATTACCTTCTTCTTTGGCGGCAAGTCGACTAGATCCCATGTATCATTTTTGAGTATACTATCATACTCAGACTGCATTGCCGCTCTCCAATCTGGATCATCAATGGCTTCTTCAATGGTGGTAGGTTCCTTTATCGAACCCATGATATCTGCCATTAGAGCCATGTTAACAATGTGTTCTGAGGCTCTTCTTTGCTCCTCTATTCTCTTTGATCTTCGTAATCCATCCGATGATGATTCTGGTGCATCTACATGTGGATTGTGATCATCAAAGAGCTGTTGTGCCCACTTCGGTAGTGGCTTACGCTGTGCAGCTACAATTGGTTGGCTTTTTATTGAGGAAATTTCTCCATCAGATGTTTCCTCCTCCTCAACTTTAACCTGTCTTTTGATAGGCACAAGGTGAGATATTTCTCCGTTTGATGAGATAGTAGATTTACCTTTATCTTCTACTAAGTGTGGTCGTTCATCAAACACCACATCTCGGCTGACAAAAATCTTCCTTGCCTCAGGATCCCATAACCTGTATGCTTTAGACTCTTCACTATATCCTAGGAAGACACACTTTTTGCTTTTTGAATCCAACTTTGATCTTGTTGAATCAGGAATATGTGCATAACAGAAACAACCAAAAATTCTGAAATGCAAAACTGAAGGCTTTTTACCAGAATATGCTTCTTGAGGAGTCATCCCCTTCAGAGCTTTTGTGTAGCTTCGATTGAGGATGTAGACTGCTGTATTGACTGCTTCTGCCCAGAATGAATCAGGCATGTCTTGAGCCTTTAACATACAACGAGCCATTTCAACTACTGTCCTGTTCCTGCGCTCAACAACGCCATTTTGTTGAGGTGTATGAGCTGTGGTAAGTTGCCTTTTCACACCATGCTCCTTACAGTAATTGTTGAATTCTGTTGACAAGAATTCACCTCCTCTATCTGTTCTAAATTTCTTCAGTTTCCTTCCTGATTCACTTTCTACATACTTATGCCACGCTTTAAATTTTTCAAAAGCATCAGCCTTCTCTCGAATGAAATAAACCCACATCTTTCTACTATAATCGTCGACTAACAGCAAGAAGTAGAAAGATCCTCCTAAAGCAGGTGTAGACATTTTACCGCAGAGATCAGCATGTACCAACTCTAGAGGAGCTTGAGATCGATTGCTGGTCTCTCTTGGAAATGCCTTTCGTTGTTGCTTGCCCATCATACAAGCTTCACAAGGTTCCTGCAACTCTGAAAATGCAGGCAAATGAGCAACCATCCCTGTTCGTTGCATCTCCTTCAAAACTGCAAATCCGAGATGCCCAAATCGTTGGTGCCATAACCTGCTTACATCTTTATCTTCTGTAGCAGTTAAAGCACTTAACTCATACAAGTTATCCCGTCGTGTGCCTTTACCTACAACATTACCTGATGAATCCATGATTTCCGCACCACTCTTATTGAAGTGAACTTCGAGTCCACGATCTGTTATTGCAGAAACTGACAACAAATTTCTTTTGAGTGTAGGTACATAGAGAACATCGGATAACTTTTTCTCAACACCTGGAGAAGTGATAAAAGAGATGGTTCCAGTTCCTTCAGCTGGACACTTGGAGTCGTTTCCCACCACTACATTGATGGATTCCCGCAGAGGCACTAGGGAACTATACCAATCCTTTTTACTAGTCATATGGCGAGAAGCTCCACTGTCTAAAATCCATGGCTCATCAACACGAGCTTGAGCAGATGAACATACCTCTTCAATAGCTACCCAAAGTTCCAGCTCTGTGTTGTTTGCAGACTCTTTGTTCTTCCATGATGATTTTACAGTCCCATTCCGTTCATCAGCTTGCTTCTTTCTGCAATCCTTGATGGCATGGCCTTTCTTTTCACAATAGAAGCAACTTCCTGTGAACTTTTTCTTCTTTGGCTTCTTCTTTGATCCCTCTGAAGAGCCTTTACCTTTTGCATTTGCTGAGAATGCAGCATCAGTTGTACTTTGCCGATTCTTCAGCCGCATCTCTTCTTCTAAAAGCATGGCACAAAACTCTTCAAATGTAAGAGGAGTTGGCCTTACCTGAGTGTTAAGGGCTGTTACTAATCCATCATACTTTGCTGGAAGAACACGTACAGATCTTCGAGCTAGCTCTTCTGGTGTTATAACAACACCAACTGCAGCCAATTGATCTTGAAGATGCTTTATCCGTTTGATAAAATCTTCAGCCTTTTCAGAATCAGAATGCTTTTCATTTGCCAATTGATTTTCTAAATTCTGTATCCTAGTGTGGTTCTTGGTCTCATATTGTCGAGCCAATATGCCCCAAGCCTCATGTGCTTTAGTAGTATGTTGAACTAAAGTAAGCACAGAATCACTTACACTAGTGACAATCGCACATAATGCATCAGCATTCCGCCTCTTCCAAGCTCGTAGAAGATCTGGATCTGGCTGAATCATCAATCTTGAATTTGCTGGATCTTCAACTGGTATAGGCTCTGGATCCAATCCCATCGGTCCCATGACAGTGTCAAGTAATTCATAGGAGTCCAAAATTGCAGAAATTTTGAACTTCCAGAGTGTATAGTTGGTTCCATCCAGCTTCCCTTCAGTGAATGCAGGTGGACGAATTCGAATAGGTGCAGCATTAACATTAGGTGAAGCACCAAGACTAGTGTTCGACGATGAAGCCATCATGTAATCACTCGAATAATCTACTGATATTCTAGTCTGCTAGTAGGCTAAAATAATGATACTTCTCAAGCTATTCGAACCTTACAGCTCTGATACCATGTAAGACAATAGTTACGCAATATAACACAGGAGCAATAGCAGAGAAGATAACAGATATAGGAGAATCTCAACAATTTTCTACTAGCAGCAAGTACAAAGATGATGGCGTTGTCCACCCGTGCGCTCTCAAGGTAGAGCTTAAATGGTGATCTAGACAACTCTAGATAGGGAGATACAAGGTAGAGGTATGCTGGCTCAACTCAATGTCTTAGGTAGTGCAGAAGTCATGTATATATAGGATCATGGGTGGCCTGCCATGGACGGCTATACATGGGCGGTAGGGCGTGGGCGGCCACCGCCCGCGTAATTGCCATACACGGCTTAGACTGGTTGAACCGACCTAACAAATATAAATGATTTCTGACTCCGACAGGGAATATTCCATGGAATATTCCCTTTACCGTCGCGCCGGGGGCGCTGCCCCCGGACCCCCACCAGGGGGCCCGCTGGCCCCCTGGGACCCCCCAGCCAGGGGGCCCGCTGGCCCCCTTGGACCCCCCAGCCGGGGCTGCTCACCGCTGCCCCGGACCCCACAATTGGGGACCCTGGTAACTCCCTTTCCTTATAATATCTTACATGGTCCAATATGACCTTCATCCAACATTCAAGTTGGGATTCCCATCAATTGGGTAATGCACGCTTGGCTTCTCCTCATAAAGGGGGCCTTACAAAATGTGCATACAATCATGAGGGGTAGACATTGATCATACTCTAACATGACACATAGTCCTGCTCATATCCGTAGGAACTATCTGGCACTTCCATGCCATAGGCATATGGTTCGTACATTTGTCCATATTCTATCATAGAGCTCTCATAACTGGGATAGTTTCCTTGACTATGGTCATAAGATGAGTCATATGGTTCATTACTAGTCAATGGTGTGGCTGGGACTATTGCTCTCTCTAAGTTTTCTTCAGGTTGAGCTATTTTCACTGGGACAACATTCTAAGGATGGGGTGGCTGTTGTCCTAACACCGGTTGTGGTTGAGTGTAACTTTGATAAGCATATGGTCGTGGTACAGGTGCTTGCTGCTGATATGTGGGATATCTGAAGGCTTCACCTCCTTGATCTCTCTGAGGGTATCCATAAGGTCTCATGAGAAGTTGTGTTGGTCTCACTTGCCTATTGTAAGGAAAATTTTCTGTGCTATGATTTGTGTATTTTTGTTCTATGCTGCAATATTGTAAAGGGCCTCGCACGAGTGGTCTATTGTAAGCATAGGCAGTTTCTTTGCTACTAAATCGGCTATTTCTTCCACATTGTTCTTAGGGTTTGATGTGCCGCTAGCTGAATCTTCACTTTTCACGCTACCTTGAGGTATTTTCAGATCCTCAGCTAGATTGTCCTCTAGGTCAATACATTCTTTCATGCATTCTTGCAAGGTTTGAACTCTCTTCACGTACACCAGAGATCTTAATGATCCATTCAATAATCCTTCCAAAAGTAATGACACCATTTTGTTTTGGGTGGGTCTCTCTTCCACTGGGCATCTATCCACATACTGTTTGAATCTTCTTGCTGCCAATCTCACTGATTCCGTAGGAGCTTGCTTAAAGCTATGGATTAATGATGACGAGTTGTTTTTAATTCCAGATTTAGTGAATTCTTCAATCATTTCTTGACAGACTTGTTCCATATTTTGAAAATTGTTAGGATCTAGTGGCTGGAACCAAGCTAAAGCTATGTCCGTTAAAGTTAGACCAAAAGACTCATATTGGATAAAAAAATCTTCTACTTGTTCGGCTCTGATTACTTGCTTGAACTCAGCTATATGATTGTAAGGTTCACTAGAACCATCATAGTGGTTTCTCATGCATTTGGCCAGTTGAATTGGCCTTAATCTTCTTCCTCCTTCAGGCGGTCTAGGCATCACAGGGAAAACTGGTCTTCCAATGGGTATACCAGGTCCTCTTGCTACAGGTGGTCTAACTGGGGTAGGAATTCCATTCCATGGGTCAACAGGTGGCTGAGGCCGATAATTAGGATTATTTGCAGGCATAGCAAACTGTACATGTGGTCGAACCGGGATTTGCGTTTGTTGTGTTTGTCCTGACTGTTGGAATAAATTATTCTGAGATGTTCCATGTGGGTTTTGTGACATAGTGGCTTGATCCCTAGGGGGAAACACAGAAATATTCTGATACTTTAATTCGGCTCTTTCCAACTCTGTTAAGGGCCAATACCTCCTCTAGTTTTTGTCCAAATATGTGATGATGGTGGGGAAGTCAGGATCTTGTAACTCATAAACAGTCACTGGGTTAGGGGCTTCTTCCCATAATGAAGAGTGGGCTCTAAGGAGATGCTCCATTCCATTAATCAAATACACATCCATTAAGGAGTCATCTTGGGGAATCAAGTCTCCCTCTCCAAACCCTAACAACAGTAGATCTCCCTCTAGCTATGGTCACTCACTCTTCATTTCCTTCACCATTAGGGTTATGAGCATTGTTTTCTTCCCCAAGTTCATTAATGTTTTCAGGGTGTTCGGTAACCACATACTGGATGTTCCTTTTATCCATATAAAATCCTCCCGCATACTTGACTGCTGGTCTAGGCACTATGTATGCCTCTGAAGCCTTTTTCAGTCTAGCCACTGATCTGTTTAGCCCATCTAAGTAGATAGGTATATCATTTTGGTTGGTGTTCACATATTCCAAGGATGTCCTATATTCTCCCTCAATAATTGACATCATGCCAATCATTGGTACAATGTTTTGCATATCCTCTGAAGCCATAGGAATTTCTTCTTCTGACTCACTAGAGGTTTCAGAATAATGTGAACGGCTACTTGGTTCGGCTACACTACCTACAAAAGAGATTACACTTCTTCGGCTTCCTAGGGTTCTCCCAGATCTAAGGTTCATCCACTTTAAAGTTCTATTTAGCCTTGCAAACCCCCAACTTCTAGAGTTCTTCACTCAAGGTCAAAATCCTAGAAAAATTTGACTGGAAAAGGATTGACCATGAAATCTTAAGTCACGATACTTGACTCTAAAAAAGTACACGATACTTGACCTTTGACTCAGACGATACACGATATCTACCCGAGACGATACACGATACTTCAAGGGAGACGATACTCGACACTTGGATAAAGGCGATACTCGATACTTGGATAAAGACGATACTCGATACTCAGCAGACACGATACACGACACTTGAGTTAACACGATACACGATCTCTGTGAAGTATCACGATCGATCAAACATGATACACGATCTCTGTGAAGTATCGCGATCGATCAAACACGATACACGATAGTTGAAAAAACGCGATACTCGATACACGATACTTGAGCAAACGCGATACTCGATACTTGAGCAGACGCGATACTCGATACTTGAGCAGACGCGATACTCGATACTTGAGCAGATGCGATACTCGAAACTTGAGCAAACGCGATACTCGATACTTGAGCAAATGCGATACACGATATACGATACTTATGAAGTATCGCAATAGGTCAAACACGATACACGATAGTTGAAAAAACGTGATACTCGATACACGATACTTGTGAAGTATCGCGATCAGGCAATCACGATACACGATATTTGTGCAATATCGCGATACTCGACCATAGGCGACCACGATACTTGTTAGGTATCGCGATACTCGACCGCGGGAGAACACAATACTTGGCACTTTTTAACTTTTTGCAAGTGTTTTTTTGGATTTTAATTTCATACACATGTGCCTAGAGTGCATCTACTCTCCCCTTTTAGCCTGAATCAGAAATTTTATTCTTTTCTACCCCTGTATGATCAACACGATACTTCACGCAGATCGTTTTTTCTGAAATGCTAAATTTAGGTGGCAAGAATGAGTGAATGATGAGTGTGCTCACCTCGGTTACTCTCTCTCAACCCTTTAACAACTCTAACTAGCTCTGCGCAGCTCCACAAGCTCGGATCTAGCCCACGATACTCAACAACACCTCTCATGATACTTGTTTAAAAGACAAGTGACTTACAGAATGACATTTTTTAGCTTTTATACTTTTGAATTTTCCTACTCACTAAAAAAGAAGAACAACAAGACAAGGACTGAAAGCTACTCTAATTACTTAACCTACTCCCTTACTCCTACTCTACTCACTCCACTCACTTCCCTAGACTAATAACTCACTACACACACTTCAAGAGTGAGAAGTAGTAAGTGCGGATAAAAGTGACTTACCAAAGAAGAGAAAATCACTACTCCTCCTCTCGCTTCAATGCAAAGAGCTACTTACCATTACACGAATGCCTCGGTTTGATTCGACATTCCCCGGCAACGGCGCCAAAAAACGTGTGTACCTAAGAACCAATTTAGGGACCTTTGAAAGAGACTATACCTCAATCCCCCTCTAGTGCATATAGTGGGGATTCACACTTTAATTATCAATCCGATGAGTATCAAAACCTAGCCGAGTGTATGAAGACATGCATTCAAATGACAATCAATGCAAATGAGTTACTCAAAGAGTGCAAACAAGGCAAAGACTAATCCAAACAAGCTTCAACTGTCAGTCATGGTGTCACGATACTTGGAACAACAGCCAACAGTAAATTGAGCTTTTCTCTCAGCTCCGAACTCCAAATATAATGAATAGCATATGCGTTTCGAAGCTCTCGAGAAGACGCATCCAATGGCAGTATTTTCACTCATTTCTGACACTTCTACTTCAAGTTATGAGAAAAATACGAAGTCACAGGAATGACCTTCCTACACTTCAGCACCTCCCATACTTTGCACACACCTTAACAACAGCAAACAAACACTTTCATGGATAGACAACACTCCCTAACACTCTTTCCAAGCAACACACATGCATACAAGCTCACAAAGAAGAAGACACAGAGAGGAGAAGATACAAATTCGAATTTCTGTGCTCTTGATTCTCACAATGACCAAAAGTCTTTACAAAGAGTCACAAATTGACTTAATGTGCCCTAAAAATGGTCCTTTCACACAAGAGACCGGCACTTTATTCACTAAAAGGCTAATTTCCTACTAATTTACATGGGTAAGCTTCTACTCTTCTGTGAGGATGCATCTAGAGGACTCCTTTAGTGCATTTACATTGGAAAATATATTACAAGAATGGTTATAATACAAAATTTGGGTGTCCAAATTAGAAAAATTTTGGGGCCCGTCTTTTTCTCTGCCTTTGTGCTCTCTTTGCTCTGCAACAGTGAGGCATTCATGAAAGGACCAACCTACTCGCCCTCAAGAAAATGTTGGGAAAGATAGATGGATACCTCAAGAAATGAGTTGCTACTGCTAATCCCTGCTGAGTACCTACCCTATTTTACTTCAGAGTTGTGTTGTAGGCCCCTTTAGCTTTCCAATGAAACTAAATAAGTGCCTATGTGGTTTGGAGATGATGCTTCAAACAATAGGATCAAAACAGACACGTTTGCAACTAGCTAGTGACCAAAAAGTTGCTATTTATGTCTTGATACGTGCTGGAAGTTTTGCTCAATACTCATAGTATAGTAGCAATTAGAAAACTTCCTTCTCAGGGTATCACATTAGATTAGAGAGATAATGATTCCAAGTGGAATCACTTAAAAGGATATATTACACACTAAGCAATGTCTTTAGCAAGTTGAAGCTTACCCCCGATATTTTAGGAACTCTAGAGAGAATGACCAGTGACAACTTTGAGATGATTTTCTCCCAATTGGCTGAATGAAACTTCTTCAAGCTTTGATAGCTTGTAGTAGACTTTGAGCTTGTTCCAATAAGCTATAGATCATTGGAAGTGATGGCGAGATCACTGAGATATGAGCAAGACAAGTACACTGTTATGAGTGACAATGATAGAGAGACCAAGAGAGATGATCAATGATATAATGTATTATATGACAATGTTGTACATGATCATTGGCATGAATATGATGCCCAACGATGGTGATAGGAGTAGGCTATAGTTTCAGCCTCTCAACTACATCAAATGAACAACAATATGCTTAGTAATGGGGGCTCTCAAAGCCACAAGTTTTCAACTATCTTATATAGTGAGTTTTCTCCAAGTTTGAATTTGGAAATTCAAATTGAGCTCCACCTAAAAGCTTCCTCTAAGTTAGGAATTATTCTTTTAAGTGAGATTCATAGATTTTAGTTCTCCAAACTCCATGAAGAAGATGTGATTCCAATATTCTCTCTAGGATTATCTTTTACAAGAAGTAAATGATCAAACTTTATAAGCAATGGGTCATGTGTTCCTTTAATCATTTGCTCATAGTACTTCCAATACCTAGCCAAGTGTGAAGGCTTGGCATTTGCTCCAACAGCTCCTCCACAAGCCAAATATCTTGGCTTGTTCTTCTTCATCAATCCTCTTGAATGTCCTGCAATCCAATCATAGCTTTAAACCTACAAAGTTTAGTACCATCAAGTGCTTTGGTCAATAAGTATGCACATTGCGTATTAGTTGATACATATGCCGATTGAATCTCCTTTCTCAATAGCTTCTCTCTCACATAATGATAGTGAACCTCTATATGCTTGGTTCTTGCATGATAGATAGGATTTGCTGCAAGATGTAAGGAACGAGTATTGTCACCAAAAATCATTGGTGAGTTAGAATGTAGTCCCAAACCTAAATATAACAATGTGATCCATATGGTTTCTTGAGTAGCATTGGCTAATCCTCTGTATTCAATCTCTATTGAAGATAAAGCAATAGTAGGTTGCTTCTTGGAAGACCATGAAATGGGCTTATCACCTGCAAAAGAGAGATAACCTGAGGTGCTCCTCCTATCATCCTTACAACTTGACCAATCTGCATCTGAATAAAGTTTGGTGTCCAAATCTGAAGTATATGGAAAGTATAAACCTTGATTTTGAGTACCTTTAAGATACTTCAAAATCCCCTTGGAAGCTTCCAAGTGAGGTGCGCTAGGTTTGTGCATGAGCTGACTTAAGACACTTACTCCATAAGCAATATCAATCCTTGTCAATGTAGCATAGTTTAGGCTTCCTACTATTCTTTGATATCGTGCAATCTCTTTAAGCAAATCACCTTCATGAGCACTTAATTTTTTATTTACCTCCATAGGAATACTAGCTACTTTGGCATTCTCCAAGTGGAACTTCTTCAACATATCCTGCACATACTTTCTGTGAGTAATGTAAATTCCAGAATTTTTATAGACTAATTCAAGTCCAAGAAAATACTTTAGTGATCCTAGATCACCAATTTTGAACTCCTGCATCATTTGATTCTTGATGTGCTTGATGCCATTGGCATCACTACCTGTAAGTATGAGATCATCAACATACACACATAGGTATATAACCTCTTAATTAATTCTCTTGACAAATAGAGAAGTATCTACTTTTCTTATGATGAATCCTTGATCTTGAAGGTATGTAGTCAACCTATGGTTTCATGCCCTAGGTGCCTGCTTCAATCCATGCAAAGCTTTGCTCAATTTGTATACATAATTTACCTTGCTTGGGTCTTCATAACTAGGAGGTTGAGCCATGTAAACCTCCTCTAAAATCCAGCCATTAAGAAAATCATTTTTTTACATCCAATTGGTACATATTCCAATTCCTTGATGCAACCACACTTACCAATACCTTGATGGTTGGCATTTTGGCCACAGGTGAGAAAGTCTCTTCATAATCAACTCTTTGGGTTTGTGCAAAACCCTTAGCCACAAGTCTAGCTTTATACCTATTTATGGATCCATCTGAGTTTCTCTTAACTTTATAAATCCATCTAGATCCAATTACCTTCATTGATTCCTTCTTTGGCACTAGCTCCCAAGTATCATTCTCCTTGAGTGCTTCTATTTCTTCATCCATAGCTTCCTTCCATTCTGCCTTGGTCTTTGCCTCTTCACATGAGGTAGGTTCCTCACATGAGGTAGGTTCCTCACATGATAAATCCTTAGCAAGATAAACAGAATGCTTAGTTACTAAAGAAGTGTCATACCCATATCTGATTGGCTTCTTGCTCTCTCTTTGTGATCTTCTAATTGCTTGGTTGGATGATTCAGGTATGTCTTCCAATTTCTTCATCTTGACTTTGCCCTTTGATTTACATGCTTTGAACTCCTCTAGGTTGATGATGTCCTCATCATTTGATTTGATGTCTACAATTTGATTTGGTTCTTTCTCGGTGAGACTTGGAAACTCCTCTTCCAAGTTATATGGCAACTTAACTTCCTGCATTCACTTTCAAACCAAGAATCATTCTCATCAAACACAACATCTCTACTGAACATAAAAACTTTGTTGGATGGATTATAGAACTTGTACGCTTGCTGGTTTAAATCATACCCTATGAAGATGCACTCCTCTACCTTAGGGTCTAGCATACCTATAATTTGAGATGGGATATGTACATAAGCAATACATCTAAAGATCTTGCAATGATCAAGTGATGGCCTTCTACCATGCCATGCTTCATATGGGGTCATCCCATCAAGTGATTTGGATGGCAACCTGTTAACAAGATAAGTGGAAGTAGATACACTCTTTGCCCACAAATAATTAGGTAATCTTTTCTCATTTAGCATTGACCTAGCTATTTCAACAATCAACCTATTTCTCCTCTCCGCCACCCCATTTTGCTCAGGGGTATACCTTGTTGTAATCTCCCTTTTAATTCCTCTGTCCTAAAAGAATGGATCAAATTCATTTGAGAAGTACTCACCTCCTCCATCTGACCTTAGTCTCTTTAGGCTTCTTCTTGTTTGGTTTTCCACAAGTGCAAGATACTTCTTAAAGCAACTGAACACTTCATCTTTGTGCTTCATAAAGTACAAGATAGTCCACCTACTGAAATGATCAACGAAAGGCACATAGTACCTTGAGCTAGAAATTGAAGGATCCTTGCTTGGTCCCCACACATCTATGTGGACAAGCTCCGAGTAATCCTCATGCATATAACCTTTCTTTGAGAAGGGTAACCTGTGAGATTTACCAAACTGACATGCACCACATTTATAGATCATGTGTAACTTGGATACATTAGATATCCCAAGCACACGTTGATCTCTACATATTTGCTTTAAAGTTCTCTCACCAATATGCCCTAATCTTTTATGCCAAATCTCAATCTCTGACAATGTTTGATATTTGTAATTATAAAGTGCAATATTCCTTGTATCTTCAAGTTCAAATGTAAATAATCTACCTGTCTTTTCTCCCTTGGCTATTCTCTTGAATCCATGTTGGGGATCTTCCACAAATGCTCCATATTTGTTGAACCTAACCTACAAACCCTTTTCCACAATCTGTCCAACACTCATCAAATTCTTGGTGATTGTAGGTACATAAAGAACACTGCTCAACATATTTCTATTCCCATAAGAGGTTTTGACATTTCCTACCTTGACTACTAAATGTTTGGTGTCATCACCTATTTGTACTTGGTGCTTTCCCTAAGGTTCCTCAAGGTGAGAGAGAAGAGCTACATTGCTTGCCACATGGTTTGAACAATCTGAGTCAATATAGAAGAGGTGTTCATCATTCATACCTTGCTTTGAAGTCATGTTCATAATAAGAAGGGAATCCTCTTGATCCTCTATGTAATTGTTGTAGTATTTTCTTGATTTGTAGCCTCCTTGGTAATTATTGTTGTAATTGTTGTTGTAGTTGTTGTTTTAGGTTTGAGTATGATTGAATCCTCCTCTTGATTATGAGTAGCGATGTCTTTGGTATCCTCTTCCTCTCTGATTCTTGTAGTTCCTATAACACTCATCTGTAGTGTGATTAGACAATCCACATATGTTGCATGGGGAAGAGTTGAAAGGTCTCCCCCTACCTTGCTTACCTCCTCTGCCCCTACCTCTTGAGTTCCTACCTCTCCCTACATAGTTGGCTTGAGAAGTAGTACCTTCATCTTCAATCTTTTACTTTTCCCTTTCTCTTTAGAATTGCCTTTATCTGTGTATAGGGCAGAAGAGTTATTACCTCTTGATGAATCTCCATTTTTGTTGAGCTTGGCTTCATGGGTAAAGAGTTTCCCCATGAGTGTGGTAAGATTTGGAATCTACATGTCCATGTATAAGTCCATGGTAGTTGTGAAGATTTCCCATTTGTCATCTGCCTTGATGCCATTGATCACTTGTCAATCTCTTCTCCTATGCTTGCAAATTGGTCAGCCACATCTTTGACTTTGGTCACATACTCTGAAATGCTTTGCTTGGTTTGCTTCCTTTGAGTCATAAACTCAATCCACAATTGTTTCTTCCTTGCTCTTATATTGGATGAAAAGTATGAAGACAACGTATCCCAAGTCTCTTGGGATGTTTTACAGTTCCTAATATGTGGAAGAAGGAAGTTAGGGATAGAGTTAAGAAGATATGACCTTGCTAATGGATCTTTGGCACACCATGAGTTGAGTCTTTCAAGCTCCTCTCTTGTAGGTTGTCCTTTGCTTTTGAAAATTGGCATCACCTCATCTCTTGATATGTATTCATAGAGACTCCTTCCTTGTAGGTATTTCTTCATCGTTAAAGACCATTCTTGATAGTTGTTGTTGTCAGGATCTTGCTCACGCGCATATAGAGATTACGGACGCAAAAAAACACACAGAAAATAGAGACAACAAGAGACGAGACCAAACGCAAGATTGGGTGCAATCTCCCCCCATGCACTCTGTTTCGACAGTCCACAGAGTGCATGTATTTATAAGACTTTTGATTACGTCGAAAAGAGTGGTTACAAGAGGGCGGCTTCAAAAAGCAGGCGTGAAACTAAAAGTTGGTAACTTTTACAGAAAGCCATTGCTTTCAATAACAGAAACTGCGGTCTTCAATGACCCTTATTCTAACCATTACTTTTCTAACAATAGAACCTTCTACGCAGGTTTATTTACAAGCTAAATAATAATTATTCGGATTATTGATGTCTGCCCTTTCAAGCCTTGCACGCTCCTCACGAACCTTCAGCTGCTATATCAAAAATATCAAAAACATATTAATATATTAATAATATAACACTTTAGCAATGCATTGTTCAATAATATACAACATGCCTCTTAGTTGACAAGCAACTGACCTCAGTTGATAAAATAATTTAACACTCTAACAATTACATTGGCTAACATATTCTATGTTACAATCCAACAATGCATTGGCTATTCCATATTTCAATCCAACAATGCATTGGCCAACATCTTCCATAATACATTAATAATTTAACACACTCCAACAATTACTTGTTCAACATACTCCATAATTCATAACATGCCCCTCAGTTGAAAAGACAACTGACCTCAGTTGATAAAATAATAAACATGGATAGCCACTCACATGTTTCATCACTGAACGAAAAAAAACATAGGCATGTTCCATGTAAAAACACATGCATGGAAATGTTCATGGAGGTGTTAAGTTATTAAAAGTATCTGTGAGATGCGGAGATAGTCTTTCTAATGAATTTGGGCAAGCAAAACTTGAATATGCTCCTATAAACTAAATTCAATATGTAAATGCATCACAATTATCAAACATGTAGGATAAACTTTAAAGGTAGAAATGAATCCCTAAACTCTTCTTAAAAAGCCTTCCAGGTGCGTGGACAATCTGCAGTCTGAGAAAGATCATTCCACCATTGCTGTGCTCTTCCTCCCAAGTAATTAGTGGCAAACTCGATTTTCTTATTTTCTGAATATAACTCATCGGAAAAGAAATGGTTGAATAGGGATAGCCATGATAAGACAAAGCGACCATCTATTCGTCCGTCGAATTGAAGCATAGCATAACGTCCTTGTATGGTTTGTTGAAGTGTTTGAAGTTCTTGGTTCATAATCTCTAACTCTTGCTCGAATGAAACTCTAGGTAAAGGTGAATTACAGAAATCTTCCATGGTGCTCTTGGATCCTTGCTCTCAACCTTGCTTGGTATCTTGAACACTCAATCAAGTTCCACCCAAGGATTTTGAAGGAATTCACACTTCCAAGCTAGCTCATTGGAAAGTTTGTTCCGAGAGCTTTCCAACGGTATATTACACGCCTCAATCCGACCTACGGATTGAAAGTTACACTTGATTCTTTGTTGGGTCCATCCTTGAAATCGCCGCGAGCGCCTTGCACAAGTACCAAAGAAAGAGAACTTGAATAACAACTCCAAGAGATGGTGGAGTGGTCAAAGTACTTCCCTTGAAAGTAGGAGGTTGTGGGTTCAAATCCTCCTACCTTAGGGACTCTAAACCTTTCTATTACCACTCAAAAATTAAAATTGCCTCGTGCGTAGCCAACGGTCGCCAAGGGAGCCTTGGGTGCCAATGTTGCCAATGTATTGCCTAAGTTCTTTGCCTTAGTCGACGCCTTGGAGTAAGCCGAAGGAGTAAACGTAGGTATAAGCCGAAGGAGTAAACGTAGGTGGAGTAAACGTAGGTGTAAACGTTACTCCGAAGGAGTAAACGTAGGTGTAAACTGAAGGAGTAAACGTAGGTTCTGGTTCTAGAACAGAAGCAGAAGCAGAAACCGAAGACAGAGACGGAAACGGAAACGGAAATCGGAAATCGGATCTGTATTGACGCGTGCAGAGCTCTGATACCACTGTTGTCAAGATCTTGCTCACGCGCATACAGAGATTACGGACGCAGAAAAACACCCAGAAAATAGAGACAAGAAGAGACGAGACCGAACGCAAGATTGGGTGCAATCTCCCCCCATGCACTCTGTTTCGACAATCCACAGAGTGCATGTATTTATAGGACTTTTGATTACGTCAAAAAGAGTGGTTACAAGAGGGCGGCTTCGAAAAGCAGGCGTGAAACTAAAAGTTGGTAACTTTTACAGAAAGCCATTGCTTTCAATAACAGAAACTGCGGTCTTCAATGACCCTTATTCTAACCATTACTTTTCTAACAATGGAACCTTCTACGCAGGTTTATTTACAAGCTAAATAATAATTATTCGGATTATTGATGTCCGCCCTTTCACGCCTTGCACGCTCCTCACGAACCTTCAGCTGCTATATCAAAAATATCAAAAACATATTAATATATTAATAATATAACACTTTAGCAATGCATTGTTCAATAATATACAACATGCCTCTCAGTTGACAAGCAACTGACCTCAGTTGATAAAATAATTTAACACTCTAACAATTACAATACATTGTTCAACATATTCCATGTTACTGTTACAATCCAACAATGCATTGGCTAACATATTCTATGTTACAATCCAACAATGCATTGGCTATTCCATATTTCAATCCAACAATGCATTGGCCAACATCTTCCATAATACATTAATAATTTAACACACTCCAACAATTACTTGTTCAACATACTCCATAATTCATAACAATTGTTCTTGTCCAATTTATCAATAAAAGAAGGGAAACCATATCCCATTTTACCTCAAATTTCTCTGATACCACTGTTGGGAAAGATGGATGGACACCTCAAGAAATGAGTTGGTACTACTAATCCTTGCTTAGTACCTACCCTATTTTATTTCAAAGTTGTGTTTTAGGCCCCTTTAGCTTTCCAATGGCACTAAATAAGTGCCTATGTGCTTTGGAGATGATGCTTCAAACAATAGGATCAAAACAAATAAGTTTGCAATTAACTAGTGACCAAAAAGTTACTATTTTGGTCTTGATACCTGCTCGAAGTTTTGCTAAGCACCCACAGTATAGTAGCAATTAGAAAAATTCCTTCCAAGGGTGTCAAATTAGCTTGGAGAGCTAAGGATTCCAAGTGGAATCACTTAAAATGATAGACTAAACACTAAGCAATGTCTTTAGCAAGTTGAAGCTTACCCCCGATATTTTAGAAACTCTGTAGAGAATGACTAGTGACCACTTCGAGATGCTTTTCTCCCAATTGGCTGAATGAAACTTCTTCAAACCTTTGATAGATTGTAGTAGACTTTGAGCTTGTTCCAACAAGCTATAGACCATTGGAAATGATGGAGAGATCACTGAGATATGAGCAAGACAAGTACACTACTCTGAGTGACAATGAGAGAGAGAGACCAACAGAGATGATCAATAATATAATTTATTATATGACAATGTTGTACATGATCATTGGCATGAATATGATGCTCAGTGATGGTGATAGGAGTAGGCTATAGTGTAAGCCTCTCAAATAGATCAAATGATCAACAATATGCGCAGTAATGGGGGCTCTCAAAGCCGCAAGTTTTCAACTATCTTATATAATGACTTTTCTCCAAGTTTGAATTTTGAAATTCAAATAGAGCTCCACCTAAAAGGTTCATATAATTTAGGAATGATTCTTTTAAGTGAGATTTGTAGCTTTTAGTTCTCCAAACTCCATGAAGAAGATGTGATTCCAATATTCTCTCTAGGATTTATCTTTTACAAGATGTAAATGATCAAACTTTACAAGCAATGGGTCATGTAGTCCTTTAATCATTTGCTCATAGTACTTCCAATCTGTAGCCAAGTGTGAAGGCTTGGCATTTGCTCCAACAAAAAATACTCAAGAGGTAAATATTGAGGAAATTTTGAAGGTAATTTACCACAAGGTCAATCTATTCCAACTTATACAAATGGATGCAATGGTGAGAAATGATCTACTACAAGTCATACATGCTGCTTACCTCGACCCATCACCTAGTATAGATGGCTTCATGGTGGATTTTCCTCCAATGCCACTAGCAATTTAAAAAATTTCTAGGTTGCATGTTTCCAAAAAAAAGCAAGTTTTGACATGTGTTATTGTATATGGAGGCTCTAACATCAATCTGATGCTTGATTTTGCAATGAAGAAATAAAAATTGGACCTTACCAAGGCAGCACCTTTTACTATCACACTAGCAGATCAATATCGGGTTACACCACTCGACATCAGTGCAAAGGTACTCATGGTAGTGTAGGGTTGGTTGTTTCTCTTAGGTTTTGTTGTTATTGCTCTACCATAGGATACCTCTTATCCTCTACTCTTGCAAAGGCCTTGGCTGAGGCAAGCAAAAGTATTGAAGGATTAGGGAAGGAACAAGTTGTGGATTTCTACAAAGGCTAATAATCAATTGCAGATACACTTGGAGGAAGAATCTAACACTGGCAAGGCTACTAGGTATACAATGGACACTCAAGTAATGCCTTCTTTACCTCATGAAGATGATACTCTATTGAATTGGATGATGGATAGTGCAAAATGTTGCACAGTTGAGCTAAGCGAGATAAATGAGGATTATGTAGAAGAATCACAAGGAGGCCAAATGGAAGAGAATTGATAATTTACACATGAGCGATAAAGAAAAACGTAAAACATGTGATCACAGAAAACTAGATGAAGAAGCTAAAATTGGGCGTCATGAAGCCCAAGATGGAACCTCTCTCAAATTGGGCACCATAAAGCCCAAGTTGGGCACCTTTCTGAAATTGGGTGCCATGAAGCCCAAGTTGGGCACCTCTCTCAAATTGGGCATCATGAAGCCCAAGTTGGGAACCTCCCCCAAGGTGGTAAGAGTAGGTGTCACAAGGCCCAAGCTAGGCACCTAGCAGGTAGTGGGCAAGAAGACAAGGAGCCTTCCCTCAGCCAAAATCGTCTAATTTTCTTTGTGGAATTGAGTCCTTCTCTGGAGCAAGGTGATCAAATTCAAATTTTGCAGGCATCTCCAGGAAGGCAGAAACCACCAAGTGGGCCACTTGACCTCAATGGTCATTTTTTTCCAAAAAGGACCACTACACTCCTTTTCTCTAGGTGAACAAACCAAGGTCAATAATTATTTGGATGCTATTTTGAAATATGAAGAATGTGTCGAGGCACCTCAAGCTACACCCTATGATTTAGTGGTATCAAAAGACGTTCTATTTCCATAAATTTCATCAAAATGGACCAACAAGCCAATCATGGAGCATGAGATAAGTACTACTCATGTTCTTATTAATGAAGAGGAAGCCCTCTTGCAAGACATGTAGCTTGAAGAGGATGAACATCATTACTTGAACAACCCACAAAACAGAATGATTATGGTACCATGTAGACACATTTCGAACATAAGATTAATTTTAGTTTACAAGGAAGCTAGGACGTGGAAAAAATTCAGCAAGGGGCACCTGAAGCTACAAAATGTTATTGGAGGATAGAGCTTCACTTGCAAGGTACTCCTACTACTCTAAAGAGGAGGACATATACAAAGATAGAAGCAACATATCACAACAAGAAGATGGACACTATGACTCTAAAGAGAACTAGGAGGACAAACATTACAACTCTAAAAAGATTGGATGACATGAGGAGAGAAGTAAAGAGGAGGTTTTGTGGCCAACACTCAAGGGCTACGAAAGAAACATTTTATGGTTTCACGCAGCTCAAAGAATTGGATGAGGAAAAGAAGCCCTTGGATAGCACTTTTAGGCTGGATTCTAATTCTATTTGAATCAAGTAAGAAGAAATTCACTCATTGTACATAACAAAGTTTAGTTTGTTCATTTTTATAGCTCATTTTGGTTGAATAAGCAAATGAAGAAGATGTTGCACTAGGAGGGTGCAAAGACTTGATGTGGGGGTCTGTAGAGTAGAGGATCTTGCTAGGAAAATGACCATCTCAATCAATGTTTACACACTTACCATCCTAATTCATGTGCTCAAGAGGATGATTTTTCACTCTCCTTGGATTATGTGTATCGTTGAAGCTCCCATCATTCCCCTACTTGGGGCCAATGTTTCTTCACTAATCCTTCTAATCTGTTTGTGGGTATTCTCTTCAAGCGACCTCTTTAGGTGAGAACCTTGGACTCCATATGGCGGAACCTCGCCCTAGGGGCCAAGGAGGTCACTTTGGGTGATGGATAGACCTTAGGGCCAAGTTGGTCACCCTTGGGCGACGCCTAGCCCTTAGGGCCAAGGTGGTAACCCATTGGGTGATCTCTAACCCAAGGTTCCTAACATGAAAACAATGATAGGATGATTTGAGCAAAGGTATGAATCAAAGGGATCCCGTGGTATGATGCAAAGAGATTCATATGGATAGAAGACTAATTGAAGCAAGACAAGGCAGAGAGATAAAGGTAGCATTAAGCAAGGTTATTCTGCAAAGAGATTCATAAGGATAGAATATTAATTGAAGCCATCAAGGGTACATAGGACCATCAAGAGTACAAATGAATATCAAGAAGCAGAGAATGGAATTTTTTAAGACAACTCATCTATTGGCCACAAGGGGCACGATTGCCTCCCGCCACTCTACATCCAACTAGGGGACACCCAAACTCTCCTCTCTACATCCAACTTGGCGACACCCAAACTCTCCTCTCTACATATAACTAGGTGACACCCAAACTCCACTTTCTTCTCAAACTAGGCAACCAACCATTGTGGGCTTGATGATTTGGGATTTCTCCCTATGAGGCAAGTGAAACCCAACTTAGGCTTTTGAGGATGTGGCCAAGCCACGTCCATCCTTGGGGAAATAATTGGGCATCACCTTTAAGTCTATCCATTTGGGTGATGTCAATTAGGCATCTCCTACTATTTAGGACACCATCAAATCTAGAACTCTCCATATGAAACGACCACCTAAACTCACTTCTCCTCACCCAATGTGGGCTTGATAATATCTAGGTGACCACCCATTTCGAGTATAGTAGATGTTTTGAGCAACCTCCTGTATGATGATATTTAGGCATCTACTATTTGGTTTGAAACTACCACTTGGGCGACTCCTTTTTTTGGCACCATCTCATGACTTGGGTGACTACTTGTAGCACCCCACCAAGTTCACTTATCAAAAAGCGACTCCCAAGGTGACTCCCAACTTGGATAATTTTAGTAATAATTTTATGAGAAGTGTAAGGGTTGGAAATGCATGAGCTAGCAAAAGCAAAGAAGGAAATTAGGTGCTACATTAACTAAAATTGAAGGTATGTGAAGGTCAAGAATATAGGAGTATAGGCCTCGATGATGGAGAGTGTTAATCTTCAAAAGAACAAGCTATCCTTGATGTTAGACCACCTCTATATCAAGAATAACTTCAGACTCCACTTAATTTTAAAGAACAATCACCAAACTATCAAGAAATTGATCAACTATGAAAAATCACTTCTCAGAAAAAGTCTGCTGCACATTAATCATTCATTGATTGATCATTCGTGTAAACTTTTTCATAAAACTTTGTACAATGTGTCGCCTAGAGGTTGCGCATCTTCTCCAAGTTAAAAATGCTCAAATGCTTGAGTAGATTGTGAGAAATGACTCAGACAATGTACCTATGTTTGAAACTGTCTCTCTGTAATGATGACTTTGACACCTGTAACTTCTAAGCTATGGTTCTCCCAAACTATAGCCCGTTTAATCAAATGCTTTTATCCATAGATTGCTTACCTCTCAACTTAAATTTTGAATCCTCATTTGTGTAAAACTTTACACTATGCACTGAGGACTGTCCATTTCTTTGACCATCGAATCTGTGCCTGTTTCAGAAGACATTCAAAACTTTCTACATATGAATGTTCCTATTCAAAATTCTCTCAGCCTGTTCGCAATTGGACTCTCAAATTTTAACCATAGATCGATTAACTATAGACTTAGACATGTTCAAAAGGATTTCTCAAAAGATTAACCACAGAAGGAGAATCAGAGAAAAGTTCGACGCGCAATTCTCTGAAGATTTTTCTTCTCATAACTTTTCATACATCTGATGGATGACATGCATAATGTTCATCTCATACTCTCCTATTCTTCTATTCTTCACTTCTATTGTCTTCTCTATCTCTTCTATATCTCTCTCCGACTATGTACATGTATCTATATATATACGAGTCTTACTCGTCAATTTTCCAAATACATTGAAATATTTACAAGAGTAATGTACAAAAGAACTTTGTTTCTGAACCTCCTCTTTCTTGAAACTAATCTTCAATCTTCCAATCATTTTTCCACTTTTGATTTTATGTAATCACTAATTGTTGATTTTTCTGCTCCAACAGCTCCCCCTCAATAATCAATTGTGATTACCTGCATCTTCTTTATTCCTGCCATATCTTTAAACCTCTGCAACTTTGGTCCTTCCAAACTTTTTGTCATCATATCTGCAAGTTGATCTTTTGTAGGAGTATGCATGACTTCAATTTCTTTATCGATAACCTTCTCTCTCAAAAAATGATACTGAATTTCAATATGTTTAGTTCTAGCATGAAACACAGGATTTGCTGCCAAGTATAAAGAACTCATATTGTCTCCACAAATGATAGGAGTACTCTGAATAACATCAAAACTCTTCATAAGTGTCTTTAGCCATATTACTTCCTTTGCAGCTTCCACCATGCCTTTGTATTCTGCTTCTGTGGATGATAGAGCAACTGTATGTTGCTTCTTAGAACACCATGAGATTAGCTTATCTCCCACATAACACAAATATCCATGTGTTGATCTTCTATCATCCAAATTACCTGCCCAATCTGGATCACTGTATATTTTGACTCTTGTATATGAAGTAAACCCATAGTACAACCCTTCTTTGAGTGTACCCTTGATGTACCTAAGTACTCTTTGTCCTGCAATCCAATGTTCCTTTCTAGGACAATGCATGAATTGAGATAGAACTCCAACTGCATATGACAAATCAGGCCTTGTTAATGTAGCATAAATTAAGCTACCCACCAAACTCTGATAGAGCTTCATATCTTTGAATTCTTCTCCTCCATATTTAGTCAATCTATGATTCACTTCCATTAGAGTTGGTGCTAACCTGCAATCTTCCATTTTAAATTTGGTTAGCAAATTTCTCAGATACCTTTATTGAGTTGCATATACTCCATGTTGAGTATATGAAATCTCCATTCCCAAGAAGAATGACAAATTTCCCAAATGACTGATTTTGAACTCTTTCTCCATTTGTTTCTTAATCATGTGTATGCCTTTGTCATCTGTTCCTGTAAGTATTATGTCATCAACATAAATACAAACATAAATAAATCCATCTTCACTTGCTTTGACTAGCAAGCTACTATCTTCCTTTGATGCTTGAAATCCAAGTTCCTTCAAGAACTTTACAAGCCTATAATTCCATGCCCTTGGGGCCTGCTTCAATCCATACAAAGCTCTCTTGAGCTTACACACATAATTTGGATACACTTGATCTTTGAACCCTTCTGGTTTCTCCATGTAAACTTCATCTGAAATGTAACCATTCAAAAAAGCATTTTTAACATCTAATTGAGATAATTTCCAACCTTTGCAAGCAGCAATTGCTATGAGTGTTCTGATGGTTGTCATCTTTGCCACATGACTATAAGTCTCATCATAGTCCACTCCATATGTCTGTGCATATCCCTTCACAACAAGTCTGGCTTTGTACCGAGACACACTTCCATCTGCAAATCTTTTTGTTTTGTAAACCCACTTACATCCAATGATTTTCTGAATATTAGGTTTAGGAACCAGATCCCATGTCTGATTTTCCATCAATGCATCATACTCCTCTTGCATAGCTTCTTCCCAATTCTTCTTCCCTTTGGCTTCATCATATGTAGATGGATCTTCATCTTCTTTTATCATGTAAGCATAATCCTTAGTAGTCAAGAATGAAGTATCATAGCTATACCTTGTAGGTTGCCATTTGTGCCTTGTAGACCTCCTGAGTTCTCCACTTCTTGAAGTTTCTGGTTCATCACATTCTGGATCAAACCTTGGCACTTCTTCACCTCCAACTTGTATTTCATTTTTCTCTTCTTCATCAAATATCTGAACCTTTGTTTTACCTTTCTTCCGATTCATAATTTCTTGAACTTCTGCATACACATTAGATGTACCTGCATACCAAGTACCTTGTTCATCAAATGTAACATCCTTGGACACAAGAAATTATTTTGTGGATGGAATCCACAATCTATAACCCATCTGCTTGTCATCATAACCAATGAATACATACTTCTCTGCTTTAGGCTCCAACTTATGCCTCAATTGAGATGGCACATATGCATATGCCAGACATCCAAATATTTTACAATGATCCAAGGTAGGTCTCTTACCTTGACAAGGCAATCTATTAACCAAATATGTGGCTGTGTTTACAACCTCAGCCCATAAATAATTTGGACAATTTTTCTCTTTCAACATGGATCTTGCAAATTCAACAAGTGTCCTATTTCTTCTTTCTGCTACCCCATTTTGTTGAGGAGAGTACCTGCAAGTAATTTCCCTCTTTATACCTGCATTCCACAAGTAATCACTGAACTCATTAGAGAAATACTCTCCCCCTCCATCTGACCTTAACCTCTTCAATTTTTGACCTGTAATTCTCTCTGCATATGCATGATAGTGTTTAATGTATTAAACACTTCTGATTTGTCTTTGATCACATAGATTGTGATCCACCTGGTAGCATCATCAACATATATAACATAATATCTTGAACCATTTATACTAAAGTCCTTTGAAGGACCCCACACATCTGTATGTACCAATTCAAGTCTTTCTGAATACATAAAACCATGCTTATTGTATGATTGCTTATGAGCCTTACCTAACTGACATGCTTCACATCTGTATGTCATGTGTTGACTTGCAATGTTAGGCAATCCAAGTACTGAACCATTGTTTATCATTTCTTTGATACCTCTCTCATTAAAATGTCCAAGTCTTTTGTGCCAAAGATCCAATTCTGACACCTTTTGCTCTCCATATGCAAACATAACATGTCCAATGTTTCCTTGTACCTTTAATGTGAAGAGCCTTCCTTCCTTCTTCCCTGTAACAATTTGTTTATACCCTTGACTAGGGTCTTCAACATAAACTCCATCATTAGTGAACCTTACCTCATATCCTTTTTCCACAATTTGTCCTACACTTATCAGATTTTTAGGAATTGTAGGAACATACAAAACCTTACTCAAGAGAGTGCTTCCATCTTTGGCTTTGACTGAACCAATTGAATTTACCTTGTGCTTTGTATTATCACCTGTTTGGACTGTATGATTAATTGCATTATAATCTAGATCAGTCATCAATGCAATGTTTTCATTCATAATAAGAGTCGAGTCTTCTTTCTGATCTGATGCATAATTGTACTAGGTGTTATTATATGATTGATTTTGGAAGTTTCTTCCTCCACCTCTTCCAAAAGAATACCTACCACCTCTACCTCTGAAGTTTCCTCTGTGATATCTGCCACCTCTTCCTCTTTGATTAAAATTCTGATTAAAATTCTGATTAAAATTACCATTGCTTTGATTATTGTGCCAACAATCATGAGATAGATGATTGGTCTTACCACATATCCAACAAGCTCTAACATTATCTTTGTTATTTCTACCTCTTCCTCTATTTCTGCCACTTCCTCTTCCTCTTAGGAAGTTTGCTTGGCTTGGAGTACCTTCATCTTCAACTGATTGTTGCTTTCCTTTGCTAGCTTTCTTCTTATCTTTAGAATACATTGCACGTCCTGCACTCTTATCAATATTTCCTTTGATATCATTCTCAAAAGTTAGCATATGTCCTAACAATTGATTTAGATCAGGAGTGAAATGATCTAATGAAAGTTCTGTAGACAAAATAAAAGGCTTCCACTTCTCATCTCCTCTTAGCCCTGTGAGAATTTGTCTTACCAATTTATCTTCTTCAATATCTTCATCCACTGCACCTAAAGAATCTGCAATGTCCTTCATCTTTGTCACATAATCAGATATTGATTGTGAAGCCTTCTTCTTGAAGGTAGTGAATTCTGCCCATAATGAAGCTTTCCTTGATTTGGTTGTGTTTTGAAAATGCTCTTCCAAAGCATTCCAAATGTCACTTGCACTTTCAAGTCCTCTAATATGAGGAAGAAAATAATCATTCACTGCCATGTAGATTATGCTCCTTGCTTGAGCATCCTTCTTCATCCAAATCTTTACATCTGCTAGCTCCTCCCTAGTTGGAACACTAGGATCTCTGAACTCTGGCTTTTCTTCCTCTCCCTATGATAGGGTGAGGGATTCACTAAAGGACCAACCTACTCGCCCTCAAGAAAATACTCAAGAGGTAAATATCAAGGAAATTTTGAAGGTAATTCACCACAAGGTCAGTCTATTTCAACTTATACAAATGGATGCAAAGGTGAGAAATGATCTACTAAAAGTCATATAGACGGCCTGACTAAGCTTCCATAAAAAACAAAGTTTTGATAGGTGTTATTGTAGGTGGCGGCTCTAGCATCAATATGATGCTTAATTTTATAATGAAGAATGAAGAAATTAAAATTGGACCTCATCAAGGAGACACCTTTTAGTGTCACACTAGTAAATCAAGATTGGGTTACACCACTCAACATCTTTGAAAAGGTACTCATGATAGTGGAGGGTGATCAATTTCTCTTATATTTTGTTGTTATTTCCCTACCACATGATACCTCTCCTCTACCCTTGGAAAGGCCTTGGATGAGGTAAGCAAAAGCATTACAATATTGGTGATGGAACAAGTTGTGGATTTCTATAAAGGCCAATAATCAACTGCATATCCACTTAGAGGAAGGATCTAACATTGGCACATCTACTAGGTATATAGTGGACACTCAGGTAATGCCTTATTTACCTCATGAAGATGATACTATGCTAAATTGGATGATGTCCAGTGCATAATGTTGCATGGTTGGGCTAAGTGAGATAGATGAGGATTATGTATAAGAAGCACAATGAGGCCAAAAGGAAGAAAAATTTGATAGTTGGATCTATTACTTGGCTATTCTCCACATTCTGTTGCAACTTGCCCACTATTTGTTAAGGCCCATCTTTGGTGACGATATAGGGTGTTGGCTTCCTAGTGGAGTTGGCTGTTGGCATTACAAAGCAATTGAGTAGCCTTAGCGGTAGCTCTTAATGTGAGTGTGTTGCATTTCTCTTGTAGTGATTGTTTGGTTGTTTCAATACCTCTTATTGTTGATTTCTTCTAGCCCACTGTAATGTTCATTTGGACTATTTTTGTCTCATTGTAATTATTTGGAGTGTTAAAAAATTAGGATTTTCTCTTATATGTGTACTTTCCATTTTTCCCTCTGTGTATCTTTATTGTCAAGTAGTGTACCTGTACCCAGACATGTCACATGGTATAATTCCCTAAGGAAGAACTCCCCTTGAGTAGAAGAAGTACTGGAAGTGTGGATACAATGGCTTGTTCTACATTTTGGCACTTTTCAATAGTTTGATACCCCAATATCGTCTCTACAAGAAATAAAGTAAGACCCGAATAAGATCCCTAAGTACAAAGTACCACTACATATGAGTGTATCATGTATGTGGTAACATGGGGAAAAAAACCTCTAGCTAGCAGTAGAGTAAAAGTGCCATGTATAAGGAAAACTTTCACGTCAAAGCTACTCGAGGAACACATAAGTGTAACAAACCCCCCAAAGGAAGTAACATGAAAACATACAAGGAGTGATAGATCAGACCCACTAGGAAATAAGCCTAAAAATTTATGAAAAGCTTCAAAATTTTCTCATGGAAGAGCTTTGCTGAATATGCCTGTCACATTACCTTGTCAAGGCAACATATACCAAATCAATATCTCCTCCATGAAGGCGACATCTCACATAGTGATAATGCACCTCAATATGCTTGGTCCATGCATGAAACATTGGATTTCATGCAACAACCAATGAAATGCACTCTATGTTGAATGTGTTTAGAAGTGCGAGAGACACATGAGAAGCACACACAAGAAGCAAAAATGCAAAAAGACACACGAAGAAGATGAATGGTTGGAATAGCTCTCTATTGATAATGAATTGAATTGAAGTAAGAGTTGAATAATATACCTAAGTACAAAGTACCACAATATATGAGTGAATCATGTATGTGGTAAAATGGGGGAAAAAACCTCTAGCTAGCACTAGAGTAAAAAGTGTCCATGCATTTTCACATCAAAGCTAATCGACGAACACATAAGTGTGATAAGCCCCCTAGAGTGAATGATGTGAACACATACAAGGAGTGACAGATCATCCCCCACTAGGCAATAAGCCTAAAGCTTTGCAAAACACTTCAATTTTTTTCCCATGCAAGAGCTTTTGTGAATATGTCTGCCACATTATCTTGTGTAGGCACATATTCCAAATTAATATCTCCTACATGAAGGGGCTCTCTCACATAGTGATAATGAACCTCAATATGTCTAGTCTATGCATAAACACTAGATTTCTTGCAAAAACCAATGCACTCTGAATATCAATGAGAATATGCATAGAAGCATCAATCTTCATGCAAAGATCCATCAATAGGCATCTCAACCATATACAACCATGATAACTGTGAAAGCTACCCTATACTCAGCTTCACAACTCGATGTCACCACTCTAGGTTGCTTGTTACTCAAGCAAGATATGCATGAGTCTCCAAGGAAAAAGCAATTACCACTAGTGGACACGTGAATATCATAACAACAAGCCCGATCACTATCTGTAAAAGCATGCAAGCATGATTGAATATATCTGCCATAAAAGAGACCTAAGCTCAAAGTGCCTTTGAGATATCTAAAAACACATTTCACCACTTGCTAATGCTTAGTCCCAAGTCCATGCATGAATTGATGCAATTGGGAAAGTGCATATTGTATATCCGACCTTCTTTTGTATGCATATATAAGACATCCTGTAGCTTGCTGATAAAGAGAAGTGTCAAATGCACCATCGGAATCCTTAATTGAGAACCTCAATCCTATCTCAACTAGTGTAGAAGCTCGCTTGCAATCATCAAAGTCAAAATGCTAAAGTAGTTTTTCAACATACTTTGCTTGATGCATAACAATTCCCCCCTCAATGGATACAAATTGGATGCCAAGATAGTAGCTCAAAATACCAAGATAAGTGGCATCGAAAGTATGCTGCAAATTAGGCACAAGGATATCAGATTTTGCATACATGACTGAGTATCAAGAGTATGTCATCCTGTAAGATCAGCCCCATCTTTGCATACATAGAGTATGCTTTCAGTTGAACTACATGTGAAGCCAAGAGCATTCAAGTGCTTATGTATTTTGTCATATCATGCACGTGGATCTTGCTTGAGACCATACAAGGCTTTATGCAAGCGATAAACCATATGCTCTTGCCCTTTCATGGTAAATCTGGGAGGTTTCTTTACATAAAACTCTTCTTGCAAATCACCATTCAACAAAGCCAATTTTTATGTCCAACTGATGTACTTTCCAATCTCGTTGGGTAGCCAACGCAACCATGGTATGAATGGTAGTCGTGTGTGTAGTAGGTGCAAAAGTTTCCTCATAGTCAATGCCATATTGTTGCACATATCCTTTGGCAACCAATCCAGCTTTGTAGCAATCAATGCTACCATATGAATTTCTCTTGATCTTATAAACCCACTTTGTATCAATAGCATTTTTTTTTCTTTTGGCAATTCACATAAATCCCAAGTACCATTCCTATGTATGGAATCCATTTTTCATTACATAACACTCATCCAATGTAGATTATCACATGGATCTTCAAAAGTAAGTTGCTCTTCATTACATGTTGTTACAATAAGAGAATAATCCACAAAATTACTTGATGCATGGTGAGAGCTTGATCTTATTCTACCAAGTACAGGTGCACTCAATTTCCTGTCTTGAAAAGTTTGTTTCAACCAATTTGGCATACTTTGTGCACTCTTGATAGACATGCATTCATTACGTAATACATCATCAACATGTATATCATGTGTGGGCTGATTTTCATGCTAATTTTCAACCATATTTTGTCGCAAATGTTCAGCCATATGTGGCTAGAAATTTCCAGCAGTTTCGATAAATTTTGGCTAAAAAATTCAGCCATGTTTGGTTGGAAATTCTCTACATTTTCAACTCTATTTTGATGGAATTTTTCAGCCCTTTGAGCCTCAATTGGTGTTGGAGTTAGACGTCTGCGGAAGCACGTGAACAACACAAGGAAGAAGAAGAAGCTTGGAGCAAAGCACACAATACTGAATGTATTACCAGAGAATGTACAAAGATAAGTAGCCCGTTAGGGCAATAGGCATATATACATGCGGGGGGAAAAAAACCTCCTAAAGAGGGAAAAAAGTGCCCCGGTGTTCCTAGTGTGTTCACACACATCACTACCTAAATATATCACCAAATCCCCCCTGGGAGTGATGCGGTGAACAAGGGGCTGGCACTCATGTATAAGGAAGTGCCAAGCTATGCGGAAATCACTCCACAAAAGGAAGTAAGCCCAAAGCTTTGCAGAAAGCTTCAAACTTCTCCCTAGGCAGAGCCTTCGTGAAAAGGTCTGCAATGTTCTCCTGCGTGGGGACATATGCCAAGTTGACCTCCCCAGCAGAGATTCTCTCCCTGACATAATGATAATGCACCTCAATGTGCTTAGTGCGAGCATGGAACATAGGGTTCCTCGCAATTGCCAATGCACTCTGACTGTCAGTGAAGATGGTGTAGGCAGAAGACTGACTAACACCCAAATCAGCCATAAGGTGTCTGAGCCACACACACTCAATAGTCGTAGTGAAAGCTTCCCTATACTCAGCCTCACAACTGGAAGTGGCCACAGTAGGCTGCTTCTTGCTCAACCAAGATATACATGAGCTACCAAGCATGAAGCAAAAGCCACTAGTAGACACACGAGTGTCATAGCAACCAACCCAATCAGAGTCAGCAAAAACATGCAAGTTTGGCGGTAGTGATCCCCCCTTGGGATAAAACAACCCAAGTAGCCGAGTAAAACTCAAGTAGCGAAAGATGCGCTTAACCACCTACCAATGCTTGACACTTGGGCAATGCATAAACTTTCTCATCTGTGAGACAACAAACTGAATATCTAGCCGAGTAATGCATAAGTAAATGAGGCATCCAACAACCTACTGATAGAGGACAACATCAAATGCATCTCCAGCATCATGAAGACTCAATCATAAACCTGTCTCCGTAGAAGTGGCAATATGCTTACAGTCTTCAAGGCCAAAATGCTGCAATAATGTGTCAATATATTTCGTTTGACAGAAAGCCATTCCACCATCAACTTGCATAATCTAAATGCCCAAATAGTGATGCAAATGCCCCAAATCAGACATCTCAAATGAGGCATGCAAATCATCCTTAAAATTAGCAATATGCTTCTCAATAGGACCAATGAGCAGCATGTCATCAACATAGACAACAATGATCACAAGCACATCATTAGCACGCTTAGCATATAAGGTGCTCTCACTTGGAGTGTTCTCAAAACCATGTGCAATCAGATAGGCATGTATCTTCTCATACCAAGCACGTGGTGCTTGCTTTAAACCATATAATGCCTTCTTTAACCTGCACACCTGGTTTTCATGCCCTTTTTGCACAAAGCCATGGGGTTGAAAACATACACTTCTTCATGCAAGTCACCATTCAAAAATGCTGTTTTAATGTCCAACTGATGTACATTCCAACCATGATGAGCTGCAAGTGCAGAGATGCTACAAAGAGTAGTCATTCGACAAGTAGGTGCAAAGGTCTCATCAAAATCAATGCCTCTTTCCTATGCATAACCCTTTGCAACAAGCCTAGCCTTATACCTGTCAACTGTACCATCAGGCTTACACTTCAACTTGTATACCCACTTAGTCCCAATGGCCTTCTTGCCAGGAGGCAAGTCACACAAAGACAAGTACCATTCTTCATTATAGCATCATATTTAGATTGCATACCATCCAATTTTTTGAATTTTGCACTTCATCAAATAAAACAAGCTCATTCTCATCACAGAGACTAGATGCAGCCATAGCATAGCAATGTGATGCAAAAGAGGCACTATGAGAGCCTGATCGAGTATGATATGCAAGAGGTGCATGTAATTTGCTATCACACAAAGCTTGCACCAACGATTTTGGCATAGTTTTTGTCTGCTCAATATCAGCTCTCTCATCAACAAGTGCATCATGTAAATCTGCATCAGAGATGGAATGATTTGCATCATCACATTAAACCTGCAAAGGTTGAGAAGTTGCCTCATTAGGACCAGCACTAGACTATCCACCTGTAAAAAGAGGCAGCAAAGTATCATACATGTCTTTGGAGCTAACAAATGTCTCCTTAGTATGTGATAACAATGGCTGAATAGCATCTTCCACAAAAACAACATCACGGCTAAGCAGTATGCGTTTATTCTATGGATGATACAGAAGATAGCCTTTACTTTTAGAACTGTACCCAACAAAAATACATTTTACTGCTTTATCATCCAATTTTCTGCAATGTTGTTCAGGCACTAAGGCATATGCCAAACAACCAAAAACATGCAGATGAGCAACAGATGGCTTGCAATCATGCCAAGCCTCATGTGGAGTGATAGACTACAGTGCTTTTGTGGGACACCTGTTAAGTACATATGTTGCACGCATGACAACCTCAAGCCAGAAACTATGTGGTAAAGCTTGACTCTTGACCATACAGCGCGCCATCTCCATGAGTGACATGTTCTTCTGTTCAACAACTCGATTTTGTTGACGTGAATATGGCACTGTACAATGGTGTTTTATCCCACGTTCATCCAAAAATGTATTAAAATCAGAAGACATATATTCCCCCCCTCGATCAGAACAGAGGATGCCCATTTTACATGTTGATAGGTTTTCATCCAAAACCAAAAACTATTTGAAGCACATGAACACTACGGACTTTGCCTTCGATGGATATACCCATGCATGCCTAGAAAAATCATCAATGAAAGTAATGAAGTAAAGATAATTTCCAAAAGAAGGTGTCTGCATAGGACCACAAACATCATTATGTACAAGCTGGAATTTCTGAGTAGCCCGAATTGAACCATCTTTAGGAAAGGAGGAACGCTGCATTTTGCGCAAAATATAGCCTTCACAAACATGTTTTCTAGGTGCCTCAAGTTTGGGCAAAGAGGACACCATTTCAGATTTCTACAGGTGTAGCAAACTAGCAAAATTCAGATGACCAAAGCATGCATGCCAAAGTTTTGCATCTGACATAGCTTGAGAATCATGCACTGCACATGCCGAATCATTCACAGATCTTTCATAGTCTATGAGCTCATACAACCCACGACATAAAATGCCAGAAGCAATAATTACGTCGCCATTTGTCAGATCATGAACTGTACATCTGTCATAAAAAAATTTCATAACTAAGCCAATCTTGGCTAATGCAGAAACTGATAACAGATTTTTCTTGATCCCTGGCACAATCAAAGCATCTGACAAAGTGAAAGAACTACCATCAATAGTAGTCAAAATGATCTTACCAACTCCCAGAACAGGATAAGAGGAGTTGTTGGAGCATGTAACAGTATTCCCTGTAGGGGCAGACTCGAGTGAAGAGAAGAAACTATGCTGTGAAGTAATATGTTTGGTCGCCCCATTGTCAAAGTACCAAACATTTGAGTCTACTGCAGACATGCACTGCTCATGAGAAGATGGGTAAAAACTGCAAATAGTATTAAAAACCCACTCTTCTTCCTGCACAAGATTAGCAGACTCTATTTTTTGGTGTAGAGGCCTTTGCAACAACCATTCCAGCCTCTTTCTTCTTTGCTCTTTAGTAGCCAGTTTTGGATAGTCCTTTATGATATGATCATTTCCTTTACAGTACTTGCAAAACAATTTCTGATTTTCTGATTTCTTTTCATCTTTGTCTTCCCTCTTCGATTGTGCAGAATCAGTAGATTTCTACTTACTAGTTGAAGAGCTCCATTTTCCTTTGCCCTTCTAACTAGCCATGAAAGCTTGATTTGCAACACGCATAATGGACCTATTCTGCCTGGATTGATCTTCCTGCAACAGAACAGAGACTAACTCCTCAAATGACAAGGCATTCGGATTGCCTTTCATCATCAACCGAAGAGTAGAAGTAAAACTCTAATATGAATCAGGAAGACCATTCAAAACGGTCTACACAAGTGAGCTATCTAGTATAACCTCATCAGCAGAAACAAACTATTCCTTCAAGTCTTTGATCTTTGTTAGAAAACTGTCCATAGAATCACCTTCATTCATGTGCTCACTCTCCAATTGTTTTCGAAGGTAAGCAACACGAGCCTTATTCCTAGCTTGGTACAATGTGGTAAGTGTATCCCAAGCATCCTTAGCTATTTTGCAAGAGCGAATGTGAGGAATAATGACACGTTTGACACACGAAGCTATCAATGCATGTGCCTGGGCATCTTTGCCATCCCAATGAATTTGCTCTATAGTAGGTGCAGTAGAAACCACAACACGAACAAGAATATGTAGAATATCATAATCTTCGACACCTTATGCATCAGCTTCTATACCTGCAGTTGTATCAGCCCATAATGGGTAGTTGGTACCATCCAACTTATCCTCAACAACCAACATATGGAATACATCACTGCTTGCCATGGCCGGTGACTAAAATACCTTGATGCAGAAAATTGACTGTATCTCAAAAAGTTGAAGAGAACTACCAGATGAGTTCTGCTAGACTTGTAGCAGACTTCAAGACGCTCATACTAGCGAACAGAAACTGTTATATACCTTTGGCACAAAAGACGAAATAGCCTACACAAGCACTACGATAGTGCATTCGGAGGCCGAAACGAGCTCAAATCACTATTTCGACACCACAAAGCAAAGCTATTTTGATCTCAAAAACACGCTGAGTATGCTCACCAAAATTTGTATGATTCTGAGACTGCAACTGGAGAAGTGTCGATGACGCCCTAGATGAAGCGATGTCCTGCTTTGATACCAATTGTTGGAGTTAGACATCTGCAAAAGCACGTGAACAACACAAAGAAGAAGAAGAAGCTTGGAGCACAACACACAATACTGAATGTATTACTAGAGAATGTACAAAGATAAGTAGCCTGTTAGGGCAATAGGCGTATATACAAGCCGGGGGAAAAAAAACCTGCCAAAGAGGGAAAAAAGTGCCTCAACAGTCCTACTGTGTTTGCACACATCACTACCTAAATATATCAACAATTGGCTGATGTACATGGCCATAATCAAGCACACCACTTTGGAACAAAGGCATGAGTATATCGAACACATCTTGTGAGCTAATTGCTGGCTATTTTTTGCATTCATGTAGAGGGAAAACTGAATTTTCAATGAATACCACATCTCCTCTCACAATAATTGTGTTCATCAATGGATGATACAAACAATATCCCTTAATTTTAGCACTATAACCAAAGATACATTTCATTGCCTTGTAATCAAGTTTGTGATGTTGTTATGATGGCACAAGCATGTGCCAAACAACCAAACATGTGCATCTGACTAACCATAGTTTATGTACATTCCAAGCCTCAAAACAAGTGATGAATCTCAATGCCTTTGCAGGGTATCAATTCAACAGGTAGTTTGCACACATGACCACTTCCACCCAAAACTTGTCAGGATGGTGCTGTCCCTTAACCATACATCATGCCATTTGAAGGAGTGTTCTATTCTTATGCTTGGCAACACCATTTTGTTGAGGTGTATATGGAACCATCCGTTGGTGTGAAATTCCTCTTTCATGAAGAAAAGCATTAAACTCATGTGACATGTATTCACCACTGCCATCTATGCATAGAGTCAAAAGCTTATTTTCAAAAACAAATTCAGCCATAGCTAAAAATAGTTTGAAGCAAGAAAATACCTCATTCTTTGCTGTTATAGGATACACCCATGTATGTAGAGTAGCATCATCAATGAAAGTGACAAGATATACATGCTTCCCAAAAGGTGGAGTCTTGACGGCACCACATACATCACTATGAAAAAGTTGCAATTTTCTTGTAGTGTGTGTATGACTATCTTTTGGAAAAGAAGCATGATGCATTTTTCCAAGAATGCAACCTTCACATGCATGCTTTTCAATGGACTTAAGTGTTGGCAAACCAATAACCATGTCGTTCATTTTCAAGTAAAGAAAACTATTGAAGTTCAAGTGACCATGAGCATGCCAAAGCTCCATTTTAACCATGGAAGAAGTATGAGCAACCAAGGCATTTGAGATAGCCCTCTTGTTGGATAGCAATATAAACCATTACATAATGTACCACACATCTCGATAATATCTCCATTGCTTAAATCATGAACCATGGACTTATCATCAACAAAGTGTACATGAAGTCCAACTTTAGCAATCAAAGGAACTGAAATTAAGTTCTTCTTGATATCGGGTACATACAATGCATTTTTCAAGTATAATCACACCTCTATTCGTAGACATAAGCTCAATTTCTCTTACTCTAATGATAGGATAAGAGGCACTGTTTGCACACACCACATGTCCTTCTTTGAAAAAACCTTTTGCATGAATTTATGTGCTTTGAAGCACCACTATCAAAGAACCAATACGAATCAGCATCACTCACAACCATACATTTAGAATGCAATGATGCATGATAATGACATGTAACAAAACACGCCCAAAAATCTTGAGCCATGTTGGCTTCATCATTCTTTACATTTGATGCAAGCTTTCTAGACTCATCAATAGTATGACCTGCCTTTCGTCAATATTCCATCTCTTCTTATTTTGAAAATCAACATCATTAGAGGAATGAATGGAAAAGGAAGGTTGAAGCTTTTGTTTTGATGAAACCAAAGTTGAACCATACTTGCTTTTCCCTTTTTATGAGATAAGTGCTTGCGTTCCCTCAATCAAACCACTCCTATTCACTCTAGATTGCACTTCTTGCAAAAGAAGAGACACAATGTCATCAAATGCATAAATCTTTAGATTCTCTTTGCAACCAAACAAAGTGTAATGAGAAAGCTTTGAAGAGATCTGGTAATCCTTTCAATAATGTAGAGATGAATGATGCATCTAGAATAATCTCATCTATGTTTGTTGATTGCTCTTTCAAGTCCTTGATGCATGTCATATACACATCCACAGATTCATTTTCAGCCATACATACATCCTTAAGTTACTTCCTCAAGTATGCAACACATGCTTCATTATGCACAACATACAAAGAAGCAAGAGTCTCCCATGTCTGCCTTGATGTAGAACATGACCAAATGTGTGGAACTATATGATGCTTCACAGAAAGCGCAATCAATGCATGAGCTTGAGCATCTTTTCCATCCCATCTAAGTTTCTCCTATGTAGGTGGAGAAGGAGTAACCACTTTACTAGAAGAAGAAACTCCATCTGTTGCAGTAGACTGTGAAATAGAAGAACTTGTGGGTCTTCGATCTAAATTTTCCACTATATTCCATAGTTGTTTCGTGACAAGAACATGTTTCTTCATGTAAGACAACATTGGATAGTTGGCCCCATCAAGCTTATCTTCAGCTTGAAGCATGCCAAAAAAGTCATTGCTGCCCGCCATTTCACTAAATAACAAGAATGTGACAAGATCTTTACTTCAATGAAAGTTGAAATGAACATAAGCTTCACCTCACAATCTATCAATCTGATGGTGATTCTGACTACACAAATGGCTTCAAAATGGGAGTAAAATGGCGGTGCAAATGTGCAACTACTGGAAATGCTTCTTGGCTACTAAAAATCAATGTTCTATGCTCCAAAGTTGATTTGCACTTTTAAAAGCATGTGCACACTATGATGCAGAAAACCAAAACTTGAGATGGAGTTGAACTTGCTCTGATACCACTATTGGGTGTGTAGAAGTGCGAGAGGCATACGAAAAGCACACACAAGAAGCACAAATGTAGCAAGATACATAGAGAAGATGGATGGATGGAATATCTCTCTCTATTGACAATGAACTGAACTGAAGGAAGAGCTTAATAATATCCCTAAGTACAAAGTACCACCACATATGAAAGAATCATGTACGTGGTAACATGGGGAAAAAACCTCTAGCAAGCACTACAGTAAAAATTTGCCCATGTATAGGTCAAAGGTTCACATCAAAGTTACTCAAGGAACACATAAGTGTAACACTCTATTCATCAGTGAAAGTATGCACAACAACATCAATCTCCATGCAAAAATCCATCAATAGGCATCTCATCTATGTACACTCCACTATAGCTGTGAAAATTTCCTTGTACTAAAAAGAAATCAATTAGCACTAGTAGACATCTGAGTATCATAACAATCAACCCGATCACTATTTGTAAAAGAATGCAAGCATGATTGAATATTTTTACCATAAAAGAGATCTAAACTCAAGTGTCTTTGAGATATCAGAACACATGTTTCATTTCTTTCCAATGCTTAGTGTTAGGGCTATGCATGAATCAACTCAACTTGGAAACTACATTCTATATATGGCCTTGTGTTGCATGTATATATAAGACATCCCACAACTTGTTGATAAAGAGATGTGTCAAATACATCACTAGAATTTTCAACTAAAAACCTGAATCCTGTCTCCACTGATGTGGAAACTGGCTTGCAATCCTCAAAGTCAAAACATTGAAGTAGTTTTTCAACATGATTTGCTTTGGATACAAACTAGATGTCAAGATAGTAGCTCAAAATACCGAGATAAGTGAGATGAAAAGTACGCTGCAAATAAGCCATAAGGATGTCAAGCTTTGCATCACATGACCCAAATCAAGAGTATGTCAACATAAATGACAAGCACTGTAAGATCAGCCCCATATTTGCATACATAGTGTGATCTCAGTTGGATTACATGTGAAGCCAAGATCAATCAAGTACTTAAGGATTTTTCATACCATGCACATGGAGCTTGCTTGAGACCATACAAGGCTTTATGCAAGAGACAAACCATATGCTCTTGCCCTTTCATGGAAAATGTAGTAGGTTGATTTACATAAAACTATACTTGCAAATCACCATTCATTAAATCTATTTTTATGTGCAGTTGATGTACTTTCCAACCTCGTTGGGCAGCCAATGCAACCATGGTATGAATGGTAGTCATGCATGAAGTAGGTGCAAAAGTTTCCTCATAGTCAATGCCATATTGTTGTGCATATGCTTTGGCAACCAATCTAACTTTGTAGCAATCAACACTACCATCTAACTTTCTCTTAATCTTGTAAACGCACTTTGCACTAATGACATTTTTTCCTTTTGGCAATTCACATAACTTCTAAGTACCATTCCTATGTATGGAATATATTTCTGATTGCCTAGCACTCACCAGTATGGATCATGACATGCATCTTCAAAATTAAGTGGCTCTTGATAAAATGATGTTGCAATAAGAGAACAATGCACAAAATTACTTGATGCATGGCAAGAGCTTGATCTTGTTCTACCAAGTAAAGTTGCACTCAAATTGTTGTCCTGCAAAGTTTGTTTCAGCTACTTGGGCATAGTTTGTGCACTCTTTATAGACATGCATTCATTATGGAATACATCATCAACATGTATATCATATGTGGGCTCGTGGTCATTTTCAACCATATTTTGATGCAATGTTTAGCCATATGTGGATGGAAATTTCTAGCAATTTTGACCATGTTTGACTTGAAAATTATTTTCAGCTCTATTTTGTTTGAATTTTTCAAGCCTTTGAACCTCACTTTTGGTCTACATGCCCATAATCAAGGGAAAAATAAATTTTCAGCAAATACCATATCTCAAATCACAATAATTGTGTCCATCAATGACTAAAAATGAGTTTGTGGACATGTATGTGACATGCATCAAGGACTTGAAAGAGAAATAGATGAGGTTATTCCAGATGCATCACTCATCTCTACATTGTTTAAAGGCTTACCATAATTTTTTCAAGGCTTTGCCACTATACTCTATTTGGTTGCAAAAGGGAATCCAAATAGGTATGCATTTGATGAGGTTGTGGCTCTTCTTTTGAAAGAAGATCAATGTAGAATGAATACGGGTGGTTTGATTGAGGGAATGCAAGCACTTGCTATCTCAAAAAAATGGGAAAAGCACTCAACTTTGGGTTCATCAAAACCAAAGCCTCAACCTTCCTCTTCCACTGATTCCTAAATAATGTTGTTGATTTGCGGAAAGAAGAGATGCAAATGCTAGAGGGCTAGTAATATTGTTGATGATTGTATAAACCTTGTTGAGTGCAATGAAAAGAAGAAGGAATCCGACATGTCTATTGTTGAAAATTTTTCAAATTCAAAGAATGATGAAGACATGTGGCTCAAGATTTTTGTGCATGTGTTGTTACATGTCATTATGATGCATCATTGCATTCTAAATGTGTGGTTGTGAGTGAGGCTGATTCCGATAGGTTCTTTGATAGTGGTGATTTAAAGCACATAACTTCATGCAAAAGGTTTTTTGCATCTTTGAAAGATGCATCCAAAGGAGGAGATGTTGTGTGTACAAACAATGTCTCTTATCCTATCATTGGAGTAGGAGAAATTGTAGAAGAGTAGATATGTTTTTAGAGAAACCTTAAGAAGATTTGTAATACAATAAGGATCATACATCTTTTGCATACTAGTAGTGCTCCCATTATAATTTGTTTTGTTAATAAGAATCCAATCCCATTTTCCCAAATTTTTTGTATTATGTTTTGATGTCATCAACCTATCTCAATAATTGTTATTACTTCGCGTTCTACTTACTCAACACAATACTAGTTCATTATTTTTATCAATAATGATTGTGTGAAGTAACATTGTTGGATCGATTGATGAGTGGTGTTGTTTTGTGAGGAAATATAGGTATTATATTTGGTACTAGGTATTAGGGTTCCAAATGGAGAAGAACATTTATGTACATGGAAAGTGCACATTACAATTGAGATTCGGAAGTCGACTAACCTTGACATCATGTATTTGAATTTGTCTTAGTTGTTCATGATTATATATTCATTTGAAATTTTGAGTTTCAATCTATGAGCAAGGAGGTAATCTGTTTGTTCTAGTAGGAGCACCCATTTCCTTAAGAAATTCTCTACTCTTAAACCCCTTGTGGAGAAGGAATCCAATACAATCAAATAGGCATAGGTATTATGGCAATATCTAATTTTCTATTTTTGGATTGATAGCTACAATTTTCTCAGGTTTGCAGGAATATAAATGAACAAACACATTTGATGACCATGATGGGATATGGTTGTTACATAGAGGTCCATGAAAAAGAATTGACACTTGACAAGAACCAATCAAGACACTAGAGAGAGAGTGCGATGGAGGTTATGGCATGCGATGATGCATTTTGGCCCTAAGATATTCGTTGCACATAAAAAATCAACTTGACGTCCTAATTGAAAAGAATAAAAGAGTGAATAAGGGAGTTTCATAATCAGCACTCTCAAGAGAAGGTAGGTCACCTTGATTTTTTGATTTCATAGGGGGAAGAAACGGAGGTGTCCCTAAGTTTTGACCAAACAATGTGAACTTATAAGCAATCAACAAAAATATCCTAAAGCTAAGCAGGATTTTGTATATACAAACTTCGCATTTCAAAAATCTAAACCAAGCACCAAATATTTCTAGACCCTAGAGAAGTCAATGTTTGGTGATATTAGAATGGATTATTATGTACAAACCTACCCCACTAATGTACCTCATCCACAACCCTACACCCACCCTGAGTGCGTCTATATCCCCAAGGTTTCTTCCAAGTTTACCAATATCCTATGACCCCCAACTATGCTCCCACACCTCCCCATTGACCGACACAATATGCACTACCTCTATTTCAACAATGATATCCACTCATTCAAAATACTTTTCAATATCCACTTCCATAGTATGAACCCTCAATCAATAGACCACCACATTTGTAGTGGGATTAACAACATCCATAAGGCTAGAGGCCCAATTTTCCTAATCAATGAAATCAGAGGAACCAAGACTTCAGATATAGAGAGGAGCTAGGTACCAGGAAATTTACAAACCAAGATCAACAATACTGGTCACAATGTAATGTTTGCCTTGAAGAAAGCCATGTTTGAGCTAATCATCAGCATGCTTGTGCGTTTGACCAAAGTTCGTGGCATCAAAAATCATCTCATGCCAATATTGTAAAGTTAACTTATTTGGAGCCAGAGATTACCGTAGTTTAGACTAGATCCAACAAAATGATACAATCCATAGAACAACACTTTCGACCCTCAATACAAGAACAAGAGGAGGCCACAAAGTGATTGTAGGAAGAACCACCTTAATTTTTACTTCTCACACTAGAGTTAGGAGAATCCCTTGGTGAGACAATGGTCATAGATGAAGAAGAATCTCGCGTGATCCCAAATCCAGACACCACCGAAGTCCCACCAAACTCTACCTCAGACAATACCAAAGCTCCCCAAACAAATCAAGAAGTTGTCTCTAAGACACTCCACACTAATCCACAATCATCATTTAGATCTCATTAGGATAATTTCTTTCCTTGTGCCCAATCTTTAGTCGAGAACTATTATGAAAAATAGAAGAAAAGCTTACTCTGATGCCAATACATAATATAACACTTATTGAAGTCAGTTTCTTAGATCATTAAGTGTGTCTAATCATGATTTTGTACAAGAATCAATTAATCAATAGGGTGCTTATCAATGGTGGATCAAGGGTAAATATTTTCATACTTAACATTTATAATCAACTAGGATGAAAGAACATCGAGCCTACTCCTATTTTCATATGAATGATCGATTATAATTATGTACATACCGTAAGGACAGTTAGGGATGCACCAATTATTATGCAAGGAGCTACATTGCATATGACTTTTATCGTATTGTATCTTAATAGATTAGAGGATGATTACCATCTACTTAATGGGAAACCATGGCTCAAATAAGCCAAAGTTATACAAGCTTGTTCCATCAAGCAGTTGTTTTTTAAACAAGGGACAATCAAGTATACAATCACTTTTGATGAAGTTGGCAAGTTTCCAATGCCAAACTCTGAATTTTTCAAAACCCACACATCTTGTAGATGGAATAACATATGACAAAGAACAAACATTTTTTATGGCTAATCAAGACATTCTCTTAATAGGTGTCATTAATATCACATTGCTACACAATTTTTACATACTTAGCCTTGGCCACATGCCACTAATGCAACATCTAGCACACATTGTAATCCCCTTTAATCATTTAGCTCATTGATCCCTATTCAACTTAATTGGACCTCAAACTACACACTTGCTTTTGAATGACTTAGATTACTTCTCAAGTAGGCTCGGGTGTTGCAAGCTCCAAATTGGGAATAATCTTTTCATGTCTTTGTGCATGCTTCCATTTGTAGTGCACTAATGCAAGTTATTGATACAAGATGGTTTTGACCTTTATATTATACCAACCAATGTTATCCTTAGTAGAATAAAACTTTTAGTAACCAAACGAGAATGTTTGGGGTTAATGTATTCAATCAAAGAATTCCAACTGTATCTATTAGGCTTCAAATTTACTTTTCATGTGGATCACTTTGAATTACTTTATTTAGTCAGACAAAAATCCTTAGTTGATTGAGTGGCAAGTTGGGTACTACTTCTATAGGAGTTTTAATTTGAGCTAATATGACAAGGGCCAAAAATATCACATGCAATAGCTAATTATCTCTCACAACTAGATTTTGGATAACCTCCAAAAGGCATCAAGGATACTTTCCTCAACGTAGAACTATTTTCTATAGAACTCAACCTTTCAAATGATCTTGTTTCTTTAGATCCGGGTTCTCTCACTCTTGCTTTTAAATGCTTATACTTGGTATGACTTACTATTGGTATTCTTAGAAAATGGAGTTATGCATTCTAATTTGAGTTAGGCAAAAGGTCGAAATTGGATTTATGTAGTCATTGATTTAGGATTTTACTCGGACAACTAAAGTATAAGGATACTATAAGAGCATAACTTTATTGTATGCAACCTCATGAAGTAAATATCATGATTCAACAAGCACACCAACACCCTATAACAAGAATTTTTGGTGTTAGATCTTCCTGTTAAGAAGATTCTTCAATCCTCAGTATGGTCGTTGTTTCCTTGTAGTATAGGGCAAACTCATGCAGTATTCATCAATCTATGGACAACATACCTCAATCTAGTTGTAGTCAGAGGCACTAAGTAGACAGGATGTATGGGTGTTGAGTAGCCAATGTATTATCTCATGTTATCCTCGAAGAGTATTCTTTAACAATCAAGTCAAAATTTTTTGTAAGCTAAGATACCAGTAGTTCCCGTTCTTTCTGACTTAGCTCTGCTGTATATGGCATTGGATGGTCATCATACACATCCACAGCCAGCTCCCTTATTGGTGAATGAATGATTGGGGGAGAAAGAGGGCATACCTCAGTCTCATCAATAGCCATCTCAGATGGTTGCACTATTGGTGTCGCCAAGTTCTTGGCCTATTCTAACTATGCTATGAGCTCTGCTATGAGTTTGTCTTTCTCTTCATGTTGCTCTTTACTAGCCTTGAGCTCATCTTCAACTTTTGCCTATGCTTCACATATAGTCTTTACCTGATCAACATCCTCATTATATTGTTCCATGTATTTGTTTATTGCTTCATTCCACTTAAGTTCCCATGTTTTGGTCTCTAACTCGACCTGTTTTCTCTTCTCTTGCGTAAGCTGGTCTTCCAATGCTGACAACCTTGCTTGCAACTCTTGTATTCGTGTATCTTCGGTGCTTTCCAATCGTTAATTAAGCAAAATAGAGTTCATTAGTTCTTTATTCCTCATACGCAGATTGTCGGCTTCATCCATGTACACTTTAATATGATTTTCCAGTCATTTACTGTGATTGATCATCCTTATTTTTTTCGCTTCATACATGTCTTCTTGCTTTTTCCATGTCTTCCCTTCAACTTCAAGTTCTGATACAGATGTAGTCACTTCCTATAACTTGTCTTTTAGCAACACATTTTCCTCCTGTACACAATTGCATTCTTCTATCTTGCCTTCCAATTCTTCTATCTTCTGAGTGAGTTCTTTTTGCATGGCAGAGAGATCTTCATTTATACTCTGGAATCGACTTCTTGCTTCAAATAATTCTACCTTCTCCTTCTCTTCGTCTATCAAGAGTGTTTGAGCCATCATGGTCATATCAATCATGTTTCTTAATATATGTTTTAGCTGGTTTACATCTATATTCAGCCAATTTTTTGATATAACTAGTTCTTCTCCTGTTTGCACATCTTTGCCTTGTGCCACATGTAATGTTTCCTGGTGTGGCTGCCTTATATGCAGGTGAAAACTAGGTTCAGCCATCTCAATGGGGTTGGTGGTGTCTTGTATTTCCGGTTCCTGAGAGGGCCTTTTATGAGAGTCGATCACCACATCCAAGGGTGATGGTTCAACAACGACTCGAGAAGGTAATACTAGTTCTTCATCTTGAACCTCGGTGATGGTTGGTTCCAACTTTGGATGTACCGTTGTTTTGGACTTTGAAGGTCAAGTTTCCTTGAGAGATATCCTTGTTTGCTCATTCAATTGTATGACATGTCTGCCTTTTATTGTTGCTTTATTCAGAGACTAGGTTTGTGCTCCTTGCTCATCTTCCTTTTCTGCTGATCACTGGACTTGATTGAGTTCCTCCCATTCTTCTCCCACACGTTCATCCATTTGTATATCAGTGTTAAGCGTATCATGATCTTGGGATGACTCATCATCTCAACTTGAATAATCTAATCCCAGTTCTTTATACCTGTCTTGTTGAGATACATTCTTTGTTGTCGGTGATGATCTTTGTGTACTTGCTTGATGGTACTGGTGGCCTTGTACCGTAAGGTTGACTTGATCTCTCATATAAACATGTGTGGCTTCTCACTCGATGGAGAGATCTCTTCTTGTGATGGCCAGTGTTGATGTTAAGGGCACCTTTAGAAGTTCATGTGTTCTCTTGGACTGTGGGGTTGTGATGCTTCATCCATTCGAGCTCGTTTTGCACCTCTCATAGTTGCTTTGGAGCTAATGCCAACTTCTCCACTAGGGCTGCACCCTTCCTCTTTTTTGGTATAGTGGCATCCTTGACATATTTTGCCATTTTAGTAGTTGAGATAATAGGCCGTAAATAGTCTTTCATGTTTAATGCTTGATAGATAAGCAGTGTCGAAGCGGAACTTCCATTTAAGAACTTCTTGTGGCCCCACTAATTTTTGGCTTCAAATATCCGCTCCTGAATGTATGGGGTTAGATTGATTTGGTTCCCAATTTGCTTAAAAGCATGGGATAACAATTGTACGACCACCTTCTATGGAGCTATATATCTATGCATATTGGGGAAGCAGTGTTGATGCACCAGTCTCACTTCTTCTTCAATATTGATTCTATTGATATCAAAGAAAGTTCTTTTCTTTGCCTCATGGCATTCATCCTTTAGATCTATGAGACCATCAACTGTCCAGCCGAATGTTGTCTTCATCAGCTCATAGGTGAAACAAATAGTCTGAGATTCCCCATTCCAATCTAATACCATAGCTTCAGGGACAGATGACTTATCAAGCGCAGGATGCAAAGTATTCATGACTTGGGTGCACCTTTGGAAATCCATTATACCTGGATAAGGAACATAGTACCTGGTCCTTTTATAATCCATTATATGTTTTTTTTTCTTTTTTTTGGTTGCAAAGGAAACCAAAACTATTAGTGACATAGCCGAGGCAACTTTATTTATTTTGTTATTGTACAAGATGTTTCCTATTCCTCCTGAGGGAAATGTGCTCTTTAAGTAGTACAACTATGCTGTTGTGCCTAATGCATGGCCTTGTAATGTGGCCCTATTATGCTTACTTGAGGTGCATAGGACTCATCATGAGTGCAAGAGGAATTTTGTGCTCTGTAATTGGTGATGCTATTTCGGACTTGGGATTCCACATGTTTCTAGCTTTGGTGCTTTGAATGTCCTTTTAGAAGCTTCTTATGTTTGCTGGAGGTAGTTGGTTTTGCTATATTTTCACTCTCCATTCGTATTAATTTTTAGTGGTAGTTCCTACTTGTTCCATTGGTGGCATCTATTTCATGGGAGTTTCTTGTCTGTTAAAGAGCTATCTATATTGCCTTTGATCTCTTCCTAAATTTATTAGCTGCTCCTTGATGATCTTGATAACTGTCTTTGGTATCCATATTTGATTCCTTGAAGTTTGACCTACCTTCAATTTTTTTTGGTATCCATACTTGCACTACATGTGTGGACCTATCTTTGATCAATGGTTCAGGTTGATGTTGCTTTTGATTGAATTCCTTTTGGTTCTCCATTACTTGAGATTTGTAGTTGTCTAACTGGTCCTTGCAAACCCATATTTGTTGCGTCCCTTTCCTCACTGTTGAATGAATCGGTGGTGAATTCATTTTTGGTCATTGGGCTCCTAATAGCTTATCTGTAATAAGACCCTCACTTGTTCCCTCCGATTGGCTAAGTTGAGACGATGGGCTGAGTCGAGTATCATGAGTAAGAAGAGTAGGGTTTTTTGGGCTTGAGACAAGAGTGGAAACTCGTTGATTAGGGTTCATCATTGATGGAGTCACATGAAGACACACATTCAACATTGTCATACTTCAGACCGATCGTCCTTAGAGGCTTCTCATCTAGTAGACTAAAGACTTCTCTGTGTCCAATCTTCACGGATATGTAGCCTAAGGCTAACTGGATTGTTACTTCAAATTTGTATATCGAGTCCTGACCAACACTAGCTCTTCCACTAGGTCATCATCTTTACAGACTAAAAACTTTTGATGCATTGAATTGTTACCCAGGTGTAGAGATAGGCTGACCTCTCCTACACATTCAACGGTGTTTCCTGCTATGCCCACCATGTAGGCCTTATTTGGATTAAGTGATGCACTTAATTGTCTAGCTAATGAAAAGCATATGCAACTTAATGCTGCCCCGGTATCAATCAATGCATCTGCTAAGTGGTATTCCTCTGTTCTGATTCCCAGATTTAGGTAGGGTTGTCTGACTTGTCGTCGTACAGTCGTAGGTTCTACTGCCCTATAGTTGGCTATGGAAATTGGTTCCTCTGCTTGGTGATATCTCTCATCTCTTTCTCTCATCCATTCTTTTTGTTTTCATAGGTGTTCCAATGCTTCAAGCCTCGCTTCTTCTCTTATTGTCTCACCCTCTTCCTTTCGGCTCCTTGCTTTAAGTAATCTACTCATCATCTCATCTGTTAAGGGTTCTAAGTATTTCTTCAAACGGCAACCATTTATGTAATTTGGTAGGACTTCTCCATCTAGGGTGGCTAAGTTTACTGCTCCGCTGGTAGAAATATGGCTAATTACCAGCGGTCCATGCCCTCGCTTTTTCAACTTCTTCACGTGTGCTTCAAAGTGTATACCAAGACTAAATCACCTTCTTTGAGTCCCTTATCTTTAATATGGGCATCATAGTAGGCCTTTTGTCACCTCTTAGCCGCATAAATACTTGCTACTACTTGTAATCTAGTCTCATGCAATCGTTCAATCTGATCCAATTGTTGGGACAATTTGTGTCGAGTCCACTCATATCTTTCAGCTACTCGAAGAGTAGGAATCAAGAAATCAATGGGTAAGATTGCATTTTGACCATACACAAGATTGAAAGGTGTTATTTCTATAACAGTCTTATATGCAACTCAAAATGCCCAAATGGCATGATGTAATTGTTTATCCCAATCTGACCATTTATTATTTACAATCTTGGTTAAAATGGTACATAGCACTTTATTAGAACTTTCTGCCTATCCATTAGCTTGTGGGTGATAAGGGGCTGATTTGTTATGAATCACTAGGAATTCATTCATCAAAGTTTTTGTTACTTCGTTAATGAAGTGCATGCCTCGATCACTCACGATTTCAATGGGTAGTCCAAACCTTGTAACTATATTTTTGAAGAGAAACTTGGCAGTAGTTCTTGCATGATTCTTCCTTGTGGCCTTTGCATCTACCCATTTGGTTAAATAATCAGTGGCTACAATTGTATATTCAGCATGAGACCCTTTAACTGGAGGGTTAATTGGTTCAATGAAATGTATACCCCATTTAGTGAAAGCTCTAGCACTGATCATTGGTCACAGTGGCATTTCATCTCTTCGTATAGGATATTTTGTTCTTTGATTTACATCACACCTCTGAACATATCTCATTGCATCTTGATATAAAGTTGGCCTCCGTAATCCAGTAAAGAGAATCATTTTTGCGGTTTTATCCGCCAAAAAATGACCTCCTACTGCTCTAGTATGGGCCATCTCCAACACATAGATATACTCATCTTTGTGAACACATAACCATAGTTGGTTTTCTTGGCCATATTTCAATAGTTGTCTTCTTATAAGGGTATAATTTTTACTCTGATCCTCTAGAGCTCGTTTTCTTGCTAAGCTTGCCCCTTTTGGGTATTCATGTGTCTTCAAGAAATTCACTAAAGGCAAACTCCATTTAGGTGCTATTGTGGAATAGCATACCATAGACTTCTCCTCATGTCTTTCTTCTAGGCAGGTGGGACACCTCGTTACATGCATGTGAGTATCTTTATGCATTCTTGGCCAATACACTCCTAATCTTTTTTATCCTTGTACTGTACCACTGATACTTCTATGTTTCTTCCATGGGTTTATCTGGGCGTGTCTCAACCAAGTTCCTTGTTCATCCTCATCTACACACCTCAATAGAAGTCCTCATCTACACACCTCAGTAGACTTCCTACTACAATGTGAAGATTCCTAGTCTTCCATAATTGTTGGGGGTTATCTGAATTGATCCGATGACGAGGTCAATGGGTGAGTACAAGTATCAGTTTTTCAACCCATTGTGGAAAAACTTCTAAGTTGAAAATATAGGTGTCAGGCAAGTCATTTGCCACTCGATTTGGGGGTTTTCCATGCGTCATTCGAGATAGATGATCAGCCCTGACATGTGTGTTTCCTTTCTTGAACACTACTTCAAAATCAAATCCCACTAATAAGAGGAACCATCTCACTAGCCTTCCCGTGTTACAAGGTTTATTTACTAGGTATAGTAGGGCTTGATGATCAAAAAAGAATTTGAATTTGTTCGCCAATAAGTAATGCCTAAATTTCTTTATCGCATTGTGTACTTAAGCGCGAACTTAGGGACCTGTGATGAAAGAGACTATTCCTCTATCACCAACAAGTGCATATAGTGGGGATTACACATTTAAATTATCAATCCGAGAAGTATCTTGTGTTGGTGTATAAAACACCACAAGAACTAAACTAATGTGGTATTAGAAGACCTCCATAACCATCATTAGCTTAGCAATACTCTTAATGTGAGTCTTCATCTCTGAACTTAGTGAAAATCAAAATTTCACTTCACAGAAATCTGCGCCTTTTCTTCAAACCTTCAATCTGACCTGTATTAGCTTGATCTTTGCAAATACCTTTGATCATTTACTAAGAGAAGTTCTTGCTAATGTTAAGTAACACATAACAAGCAAAACTTTCAAGTACTAACTTCAAAATCTTCTGAATTTGCTCCAAACTTTTCACTATGTCTGAAAACTGAAAACTGACTTCATCGATTTGACATACCTTCACTGTTAAGCTGATTTCTCTGAGTATGCGTCCCGTTTCTTAAAGATCTTTTGACCAAATGTAGTTGAAGATAGTAGCTTTAAAATGAGCTATCACTTACTGAAAACTTTACAGTATACTTCGAGATCTGACCTTAAGAAGTTCAAGTAAATGTGCGCCAGAAAAGTCGTAATTGTCAACTAATTTACACAGTCATGTGAAATCACTTAGAACTCAATGTACAAGAGGAATTAGACTTAATCCTTCTACACAAACATATGTTGTATATCAGAGAGAATGTGTACAAATTGGCTTAGCCTAATTTTGCTCATAGCCATGGAAAACTCTCTCACACTCAGAAGTTTTTCCTGAACATCTCTCTCAGAAAAGACACGACTTTTCTCTACTCACTCAGATTGCAAAATTGAGTTCTCTCTATATGTTTTTTATCTCAAATTAACTTATATACCTATAGTTTACATACTTCTAGACTCGAACTCGTAAGTTCTGAAGATCTATGAAAAAACTAGACTCTAATTTGCACTAATTTACAATAGTGAAATTGTGCCTTCACTTAGGCTTAATTTTCTGTATACTTTTTCTTCACTTCACCTTTCCTTCTTCCTTTCTTCATATGTATTCATATATCCATGCCTAATTAGTGAGTGAAGCCCCAACAGCTCCCCCTCAATCACTAATTAGCATACTTTGACTTCTTCATATAGTCTTCTTCTCTTTTATTCCTGCCATCTCCTTGAACCTACTTGTCTTCACTCCATCCAAGCTCTTTGTCATAATATCTGCAATCTGATCTTTTGTAGAAGTGTACACCACTTCAATCTCCTTCTCCATTACCTTTTCTCTGAGAAAATGATACTGTATTTCTATGTGCTTTGTCCTTGCATGAAATACAGGATTTGCTGCAAGATATAATGAGCTCATATTATCTCCATGAATGATGGGTATACCTTGATTAATTCCCAAGCTTTTGAATAATGTCTGCATCCATATTACTTCTTTTGCTGCTTCCACAAGTCCTTTGTACTCAGCTTCTGTTGATGATAAAGCCACTGTATGTTGTTTCTTTGAACACCAACTCACAAGTTTATCTCCAATGTATATCATGTAGTCATGAGTAGATCTTCTATCATCCTGACTTCCTGCCCAATCTGAATCACTATAGGCTCTCAATCTTATATTTGATGTAAAAGGATAATACAATCCTTCTTTCAAAGTCCCTTTGATATATCTAAGAACTCTTTGACCTGCAATCCAATGTGGATCCTTTGGACAATGCATGAACTGAGAAAGAACACCCACTGCATAACTAAGATCAGGCCTTGTTAGTGTAGCGTAAATTAAACTTCCCACTAAAGATTGATACTTCCTCATGTCTTTGAACTCTGCACCATCATATCTACGGAGTTTATGATTGACCTCTAGTGGTGTTGATGCCTCTCTGCAATTCTCCATGTTAAACTTCTTTAGAAGATTCAAAAGATACCTTTCTTGTGATACATATATGCCATGTTCTGCATAAGTGATTTCCATTCCAAGAAAATATGACAATTTTCCTAGATCACTTATCTTAAATTCTCTCTCAAGTAACTTCTTCACCTCCTTGATTCCTTCATTTGAGGTACCTGTAATTATAATATCATCTACATAAATACAAATGTAGATCATACCTTCATCTGTTCTTTTGATAAGTAAACTTGCATCTGCCTTTGAACTTTGATATCCAAGATCATTAAGATACTTTACAAGTCTATAATTCCAAGCTCTTGGAGCTTGCTTCAAACCATAAAGTGCTCTTTTCAGCCTGCAAACATAATTTGGAAACTTGTGATCTGCAAACCCTTGAGGTTGCTCCATGTAAACCTCATCTGATATATATCCATTCAAAAATGCATTCTTAATATCCAATTGACTCAATGTCCATCCTTTTGATGCTGCAATGGCAATGATTGTCCTTATGGTTGACATCTTTGCCACACGACTGAATGTCTCATCATAATCTATGCCAAAAGTTTGAGCATAGCCTTTAACCACCAATCTAGCTTTGTATCTAGCTATTCTTCCATCTGCATGCTTCTTAATTTTGTAAACCCATTTATTTCCAATCACTTTCTTACCATTAGGCTTTGGAACAAGTTCCCAAGTTTTGTTTTCTTCAAGTGCATCAAACTCTTCCTTCATTGCTTCTTCCCATTGTCTCTTACCCTTTGCTTCATCATAGCTTTGAGGTTCTTCATCTTCCTTAACCATGTAAGAATAATTTTTCTGAGTCAAGTAAGAAGTATCATAGGAATACCTTGTAGGTTGCTTCCTCATTCTGGTTGATCTTCTTGGTTCACACTCTTCATGTATATCTGGATGTACTTCTTCATCAAATATTGGTCCATCTTCATTTCTTCTATATGTTCCAACTCTTGATGTGCTTGCTTGCATATGTTCTTCATCTCCATCTATCTGCATATGTGACTTACCTCTTGCACTCCTTCTTATATCTTCTTCAAATGTTTCAAGGTCACAATCTTTATCTGCATACCAACTCTTCTGTTCATCAAAGGTCACATCTCTGGAAACAATAAAATGTTTAGTTAAAGGACTCCATAGCCTATAACCCATTTGCTTTTCATCATACCCAATAAACACATATTTTTCTGCCTTTGGTTCAAGCTTATGTCTAAGTTGTGATGGCACATAAGCATAGGCAATTGACCCAAACACTTTACAATGGTCAAGTGTTGGTTTCTTACCCCACCAAGCTTCATAAGGGGTCATACCATTCAAAACTCCACATGGTAGTCTATTCACAAGGTATGTAGCTGTATTTACAGCCTCAGCCCAAAGATAATTAGGGCAATTCTTTTCTTTTAACATTGCTCTTGCAAATTCAACCAATGTTCTATTTCTCCTTTCTGCCACCCCATTATGTTGAGGTGTATACCTGCAAGTTATCTCTCTCTTGATACCTGCATTCCAAAGATAGTCATTGAACTCTTGGGAGAAGTATTCTCCCCCTCCATCAGACCTTAACCTCTTGAGTTTTTGACCTGTAACTCTTTCTGCATAAGCATGAAAATGTTTGAAGGCTCCAAATACTTCTGATCTTTCTTTTAGAACATAAAGGGTTATCCACCTTGTAGCATCATCAATAAACAAAACATAATACCTAGATCCATTTATTGATCCTTCTTTTGTTGGTCCCCATACATCTGTATGTATGAGTTCAAGCAAACCATCATGCTTGAAACCTTTCTTCTGAAATGGTAGTCTGTGTGCTTTTCCCATCTGACAAGCTTCACACTTGTATATCATATTTTGACTTTTCACATTTGGTAGCCCTATTACAGATTGGTTCTCCACCATAGTTTTGATTCCTCTTTCATTGAAGTGTCCCAATCTCTTATGCCAAAGATCTAACTCTGTAATTACTTCATCACCATGTGTGATTAAGGCTTGACCAACATTTCCTTGCACTTTGAGAGTAAAAAGTCTACCTTCCTTTTTATCACAAACAATGGGATTGTATGCATCCTCTGGATCTTCAACAAATACCCCTTCATTTGTAAATCTGACTTGAAAACCTTTTTCTACTATTTGTCCAACACTAATCAGATTCTTTGGTATTGTTGGTACATACAAAACATTTGTTAACAAATCAGCTCCACTCCTGCACGTTACTTTTCCAATTGAATGCACATTATGTTTTCTATTATCACCTGTTTGTACTGTATGACTTGAATTGCCTTCTTCCAATTCTGACAATAATTCTATATTACCTGACAAATGATTTGAACAACCAGAGTCAATATAAAATACCTTGAGATCCTCCTTCTCTGATGGACTTATTGAATTCATCATCAATGTTGTATGAATGTCATTCTGTGTATCATTTGCATAATTGTAATATGTGGTATTGTAAGACTGATTCTGATTCCAATTTCTTCCACCACCTCTACCATAACTTCCTCTTGAATTTTGTCTTCCTCTTTGAAATTGATTCTGAAATCTTCCACCTCTTCCTCTACCATTGTTGTTTTGATTTTGGCTTGATCCTTGTTGATTATGCCAACAATCATATGCTAGATGATTGCTCAATCCACAAATCCAACATGTCTTCTTGTTATTGTTCTGATTACCTCTACCTCTTCCATTTCCTCGACCTTTACCTCTGCCAATACCTCTTCCTCTTGCATAATTTGCTTGAGTTGTTGACTCTTCTTCATCCTTTGCTTTACCTTTATCTCCTTTCTTCTTGTTCTTCATGTACATTGCAGAACTTTGTCCTTTGTCTCCATCTGACTTCAAATCTTGCTCAAATGTGAGCATCAATCCAAGTAATTGATTCAATTCTGGCACATAATGATTTAATGAGAGTTCTGTTGAAAGTACAAAAGGCTTCCATCTTTCATCACCTCTTAACCCTGCAAGTAATTGTGCTATCAACCTATGATCTTCAATATCCTCATCAATAGATCCAAGGCTATCTGCCAAGTCCTTCATCTTAGTGACATAATCACTAATACTCTGATTTTGCTTTTTCTTGAATGTGGTGAACTCTGACCATAAACTAGCCTTCCTAGCTTTAGTAGTGTTTTGGAAGTGATCCTCCAAAGCATTCCAAATGTCTTCAGCTGTTTCTAAACCTCTGATATGTGGTAACAAATGATCTGTAATAGTGTTATATATATAAGCTCTTGCACTTGCATCTCTCTTCTGCCATAGCTTCAAAGCTTCTAGCTCTTCCTTTCTTGGATGACTCTCATCTTCAAATTTAGGCTTTTCTTCATCACCTGTCACATATACCATTAGGTCCTTACTCATAAGTAAGGCTTCCATCCTCATCACCCAAGCAGGGTAATTATCTCTGTCCAATTTATCAATGGACACATGATCTGCCATAGTATTCTTGCTTCTGCTTCAACCTGTAAGTATAAAGTTAAAGAATGATACCTTTTGTAGACCTTTACCTTTGGAAGTAACTCCGAAATAATCTCCTGATGACTTTTGTTTGTTGAACACCTCAGCTTCCACCTTCTTTGATAAAGAAATCTTCAATTCTTCTTGTATCTGCTCTCCCTTTACTCTCGAGGACCTTATCTGCTCTGATACCACTTGTTGGTGTATAAAACACCACAAGAACTAAACTAATGTGGTATTAGAAGACCTCCATAACCATCATTAGCTTAGCAATACTCTTAATGTGAGTCTTCATCTCTGAACTTAGTGAAAATCAAAATTTCACTTCACAGAAATCTGTGCCTTTTCTTCAAACCTTCAATCTGACCTGTATTAGCTTGATCTTTGCAAATACCTTTGATCATTTACTAAAAGAAGTTCTTGCTAATGTTAAGTAACACATAACAAGCAAAACTTTCAAATACTAACTTCAAAATCTTCTGAATTTTCTCCAAACTTTTCAGTATGAAAACTGAAAACTGACTTCATCGATTTGACATACCTTCACTGTTAAGCTGATTTCTCTGAGTATGCATCCCGTTTCTTAAAGATCTTTTGATCAAATGTAGTTGAAGATAGTAGCTTTAAAATGAGCTATCACTTACTGAAAACTTTACAGTATACTTCGAGATCTGACCTTAAGAAGTTCAGGTAAATGTGCACCAGAAAAGTTGTAACTGTCAACTAATTTACACAGTCATGTGAAATCACTTAGAACTCAATGTACAAGAGGAATTAGACTTAATCCTTCTACACAAACATATGTTGTATATCAGAGAGAATGTGTACAAATTGGCTTAGCCTAATTTTGCTCATAGCCATGGAAAACTCTCTCACACTCAGAAGTTTTTCCTGAACATCTCTCTCAGAAAAGACACGACTTTTCTCTACTCACTCAGATTACAAAATTGAGTTCTCTCTATATGTTTTTTATCTCAAATTAACTTATATACCTATAGTTTACATACTTCTAGACTCGAACTCGTAAGTTCTGCAGATCTATGAAAAAACTAGACTCTAATTTGCACTAATTTACAATAGTGAAATTGTCCCTTCACTTAGGCTTATTTTTCTGTATACTTTTTCTTCACTTCACCTTTCCTTCTTCCTTTCTTCATATGTCTTCATATATCCATGCCTAATTAGTGAGTGAAGCCCCAACATTTGAACCTAACCGAGTGTATGAAGACATGCACTTGAACAATGGTCAATGAAGTGAGATAGCTATTATTGAATGCAAATGAGTATTATCACCCACATTCATCGTTCTTACAGGTGGAAATGTTGTCGCGATACATGAAACAATGGTAAACACAAAAACAGACTTGTCCGATTTTGACAAATCCACTTGAAGATATGGGCTAAAAATAGACCTATACAACTCACCTAGTTTCACCACACACCTCTTCACACCTCTCACACACATTACATAGTTCAAAAAAGCAATCAAGTGCATAGACAACACTTTCATGCACTCATTCCAAGCTACAAACACACATGCAATCTCACAAGCATGGAGATACAAGATGAAGAAGAAGCAAATTCGAAAATCAGAGCTCTCTTACTCACAATGGCCAAAAGTCTTTACAAAGTGTCATCGAATGAATTATATACATGTGCCCTAAATGTGCTCATTTCACATAAGTGATTGGCACTTTATTATAGAAACCCTAATTTCCTACTATTTACAAGGACTATAATACAGTGCTTGGGATTTATGCATCTAGAGGACATTTACAAGGATTTATGAGGTTTTCATAAGAATTTGAAGAAGAATAATTGTGCCCATAATTTTGAAAATTTTGGGGCTCCTCTTTTGTGATCCTTTTAATCTACAACACTCTCCCCCTCTTAGTCTGTGTCGTCCCTTGACAGGCTTTGCTTCATGTCTTCATTTGTTGTGTTAATTTGGGTTGCCATGCATGCATTCTTCGAGAGGCCTTGCATCACTTTTAGGCTAGCATTGCATTTCAAAGGTCCCATTCTTAAATCTTCTTTTACATCCTTTGGGACTTGATGCATTCTCTTTAGCCTATTGATTTCTTTCCACCGCATGCACCTAGTGGATGAGGAAGCTATGTGCAACCTCCCCTTGAAAGGTCCTGGTTGTTGTAATTCTTTGTTTCCACTCTTCGAGACCTAGTCTTTTGGTGTTGTACCCTAATGCGTGCCCTTGTGGGGCTTTGGATAGAGGGTGATACTTTTTATTGCATAGTCTTTCTTTTTTATTTTCTTCTTCTTCTTCTTCTTTTGCTAGGTTCTCCTGTCTCTCCTACCACATGTCCCCCTCCTGAAATCTATCGTCCCTGACAAGCTTTGTAATTTGATGAGAGTACATCTTGTATACCTTTTGCTTTGTTTTGTGTAGCAGATTAGCTTCATGTATCGTTGGTTGTTTCCACTGTTCTGACTTAACACCATCGTGTGATGGTTGGCGATGGTCAGCAAAAAAGCTTAATTCATAAGCTACGAGTCTTGTATTGAGGTTAGTGGACATCTTGAGGAATATCTTTGAATCGATTTCAAAAAACCTGGTGAAGAAGGCTTCTTCAAAAGTTTGCATATATAAACTAGGCAAAAACATTATTCGCGAGTACTAGGCCATAATAGTTAGTGGGCTCGGCATGACAAAAAGATCAAAGATGAAAATGTCGGTTCCTTGATTGATGCCAATAAAGTTCAAAAATGTATATTCAGCATCCTTGAATACTTTGAGTATAGTTAAAATCATGTTGAGTATTTTGTTCGTTAGCTTGATGGTGAGATCAAGAAATTTCGCATATCGAGATAACCAAAATTCGATTGTCCTGATCATGTACTCTTTCATAGGTAGATAATTATGCGATAGGCTCATGAGTAATGGAAAATTGAGCCACTACTTATTTAGTTTACCTTGACTTTGCAATTCCCAAAATTAGTGCTAGTAGCATCGACGTGGCACAGGACAAAATGCTAGATTAACTTGTAGTAAATATGGTGCTTCCTATCAATGCACCTACAATGTTGGATTTCTCTACAAAAATTTTCTCCACGAGATGGGATCAACAACTTCAAACTCCTATTGAGTGTACTGAAAGGTGTTTGCTTTAAAATTCATCTGCCCATTCGGATCCTTCCCCGTAGTCTTCTTGATGTATCTTCGGGTTTATTCTTTCATGATTCCGTACGGGAGGTTGAAGGGCTTCATTATTGCATCTATATCTTTGCTTGTGATTTGAGCCTCTTTCACAACTTTTACTACTTCATTTTCAAAATTTTTGATGAGCCAAGACACTAGTAGTGCTTGTTCTTTTCTGGCTTAGCTCTCAGTCTCGTCAGTAGCCATTGTGGATGGTTGCACTATGGTGTCCCCAAGTTCTTGGCCTGTTTTAATTGTTCTCTGAGCTCTGCTATGAGATTGTCTTTCTCTTCATGTTGTGCTTTACTAACCGTGAGCTCATCTTCCACTTTTGCCTTTGCTTCACATATTGTCTTGACTTGATCAGCATCCTCATTGCATTGCTCCATGTATTTATTTACTACATTCCATTTAAGCTCTCATGCTTTTGCTTCAGCATTACATTTGGTCTCTATCTTGGCCTGTTTTCTCTTCTCTTTGGTCTACGGTACTAAAATCCTTTCTAGTTGTAGGATTCGTAGGTTGATTCGATTCCTCTTTATTCTTTTATTCCTCCTTCTTTTGAGTCCACTTGTTCCTCATTTTCTCTCATCGAGCTTTCCATCTTTGAGTCCATTTTACCTGTGAATTTCCTTCAGATTCTTCTGAATCTGGCACTACTTGAGGTATTGGAGTTTCTAGTTTGTTGGTTTTGTGTCTAATTGAATCTAACCCTTTTGGAACTTCTTTAGCTCTTGCTCTTGTAATCGCCTTCAATGGTACCATATACTCTTTGTCATTTCCAGAGGACTCTACCACTTCTACTACGTTCACTTGAGTGGTGTGGTTCATCTTGTTAGGCTTATTTAGTCCATCTATGTAAATTGGTAGTTCATGTTGATTGGTGTTCACATACTCCAAAGAGGTCATCATTCCAAGATACATGATACTACAGTATTGCGATACACAACAATCACGATACACAATACTCAATTCTCGTGATACAGGATACTCAGTGATCGCGACGATACACAATACATGGAGAGTCACGACACACAATACTTGGGTATCACAATACTCCACTTGGCGATACACGATACTAAGGTATCACGATACACAGGGAGCATAGGTATTGACGATATGCGATACCTACCAGGTACCGCGATACAAGAGAATTCAAATATCGCGATACTTGGACTCAACCGATCGTGATACTTGGGCTTAAATCACTCAAATAAAGGAATGTTTTGGAACTTTTTGTGTCTATGTGATCCTTGTGCACTCCTCTTTCCCCCTATGTGCCTGTAGAAAGTACTCACTCTATCCCACGATATTTGCCCCGCAATACCGATCACACCTCTAGTCACATTTTTAGAGAATTTAAGTTGATCTTCACAGGAAATCTTAGGTGGTCTCACCTCACTGATGTTGTCTCTTGGTTCTCCCCTTGCTTAGCTTCTCTCTAAGGCTGTAAGCATGCGACACTAGAGCCATGATACTTGTCATGAGGTTTCCATGATAGTTGCATCAACAAGTGATTCTCCAAATGCATTTTCTGGCTTTTATACCCCTGGGCTAACCCAAGGCTGAAAGGTACAGAAACAAGAAAAAAAGAAAATTTTGTTTGTGATTTTGGGGGAGCTACCTACCTACTCTATTCCTCCTCTCTCCTTCCTACTCTCTACTCCTACTCACTCACTTTCCTAAGTCTACCAACTTACTACACACACTTTTCAAGTGTGAAGTAATAAGTGCAAAAAGATTTGACTTACCAAAGTAGAGTATGCACCTCTTCACAATTCATACCTTCTCCTAGTAAGAGCTCTTACCATCATGCGAGTACCTCAGTTGGACTCGTACTTCCCCAGCAATGGTGCCAAAAAATGTGTGTACCTAAGCAATAACTTAGGGACTTGTGACGAAAGAGACTATTCCTCTATCACCAACAAGTGCATATAGTGGGGATTACACATTTAAATTATCAATCCAAGAAGTATCTTGAACCTAACCGAGTGTATGAAGACTTGCACTTGCACAATGCTCAATGAAGTGAGATAGCTCTCATGGCATGCGAATTAGTATTATCTCTCACATTCATCACTCTCATAGGTAAATGGTGTCGCGATACATGAAACAACAATAAGCACAGAAATAGGCATTTCTCTTAGCTCTAAGCTTGGAATATGGTCAATAGCGGGTTCTTTTCAAAGCTCTCGATGAAACACATCCAATGCTGGACTCTTGCCCGATTCTGACAAATCTGCTTCAAGATATTGGCAAAAAAAACAGTTGTGCAACTTACCTAGTTTCAACACACACCTCTTCACACCTCACACACACATTACACACTTCAAAAAAGCAATGAATTGGATAGAAAACACTTCCATGCACTCATTCCGATCTACAAGCAAACATGCAAGCTCACAAGCATGGAGATACAAGAGGAAGAAGAAGCAAATTCAAAAATATGAGCTCTCCCTTATTCACAATGGCAAAAGGTGTTTACAAAGTGTCCTCAAATGGCTTATATACATGTGCCCTAAAAATGGTCCTTTCACACAAGATATCGGCACTTTATTATAGAAACCCTAATTTCCTACTATTTTACAAGGATTATGATACAATGTTTGAGATCTATACATCTAGAGGACTCCTCTAGTGCATTTACATGGCTTCATGAGGTTTTCATAGGAATTTGAAGAAGAAAAAATGTGTCCATAATTTTGAAAATTTTGGGGCTCCTCTTTTGTGCTCCTTTTAATCTACAACACTCTCCCCCTCTTAGTCTGTGTCGTCCCTTGACAGGCTTTGCTTCATGTCTTCATTTGTTGTGTTAATTTGGGTTGCCATGCATGCATTCTTCGAGAGGCCTTGCATCACTTTTAGGCTAGCATTGCATTTCAAAGGTCCCATTCTTAAATCTTCTTTTACATCCTTTGGGACTTGATGCATTCTCTTTAGCCTATTGATTTCTTTCCACCGCATGCACCTAGTGGATGAGGAAGCTATGTGCAACCTCCCCTTGAAAGGTCCTGGTTGTTGTAATTCTTTGTTTCCACTCTTCGAGACCTAGTCTTTTGGTGTTGTAGCCTAATGCGTGCCCTTGTGGGGCTTTGGATAGAGGGTGATACTTTTTATTGCATAGTCTTTCTTTTTTATTTTCTTCTTCTTCTTCTTCTTTTGCTAGGTTCTCCTGTCTCTCCTACCACATGTCCCCCTCCTGAAATCTATCGTCCCCGACAAGCTTTGTAATTTGATGAGAGTACATCTTGTATACCTTTTGCTTTGTTTTGTGTAGCAGATTAGCTTCATGTATCGTTGGTTGTTTCCACTGTTCTGACTTAACACCATCGTGTGATGGTTGGCGATGGTCAGCAAAAAAGCTTAATTCATAAGCTACGAGTCTTGTATTGAGGTTAGTGGACATCTTGAGGAATATCTTTGAATCGATTTCAAAAAACCTGGTGAAGAAGGCTTCTTCAAAAGTTTGCATATATAAACTAGGCAAAAACATTATTCGCGAGTAGTAGGCCATAATAGTTAGTGGGCTCGGCATGACAAAAAGATCAAAGATGAAAATGTCGGTTCCTTGATTCATGCCAATAAAGTTCAAAAATGTATATTTAGCATCCTTGAATACTTTGAGAATAGTTTAAATCATGTTGAGTATTTTGTTCGTTAGCTTGATGGTGAGATCAAGAAGTTTTGCATATCGAGATAACCGAAATTCGATTGTCCTGATCATGTACTCTTTCATAGGTAGATAATTATGCGACAGGCTCATGAGTAATGGAAAATTGAGCCACTACTTATTTAGTTTACCTTGACTTTGCAATTCCCAAAATTAGTGCTAGTAGCATCGACGTGGAACATGACAAAATGCTAGATTAACTTGTAGTAAATATGGTGCTTCCTATCAATGCACCTACAATGTTGGATTTCTCTACAAAAATTTTCTCCACGAGATGGGATCAACAACTTCAAACTCCTATTGAGTGTACTGAAAGGTGTTTGCTTTAAAATTCAGCTGCCCATTCGGATCCTTCCCCGTAGTCTTCTTGATGTATCTTCGGGTTTATTCTTTCATGATTCCGTACGGGAGGTTGAAGGGCTTCATTATTGCATCTATATCTTTGCTTGTGATTTGAGCCTCTTTCACAACTTTTACTACTTCATTTTCAAAATTTTTGATGAGCCAAGACACTAGTAGTGCTTGTTCTTTTCTGGCTTAGCTCTCAGTCTCGTCAGTAGCCATTGTGGATGGTTGCACTATTGGTGTCCCCAAGTTCTTGGCCTATTTTAATTGTTCTCTGAGCTCTGCTATGAGATTGTCTTTCTCTTCATGTTGTGCTTTACTAATCGTGAGCTCATCTTCCACTTTTGCCTTTGCTTCACATATTGTCTTGACTTGATCAGCATCCTCATTGCATTGCTCCATGTATTTATTTACTACATTCCATTTAAGCTCTCATGCTTTTGCTTCAGCATTACATTTGGTCTCTATCTTGGCCTGTTTTCTCTTCTCTTTGGTCTACGGTACTAAAATCCTTTCTAGTTGTAGGATTCGTAGGTTGATTCGATTCCTCTTTATTCTTTTATTCCTCCTTCTTTTGAGTCCACTTGTTCCTCATTTTCTCTCATCGAGCTTTCCATCTTTGAGTCCATTTTACCTGTGAATTTCCTTCAGATTCTTCTGAATCTGGCACTACTTGAGGTATTGGAGTTTCTAGTTTGTTGGTTTTGTGTCTAACTGAATCTAACCCTTTTGGAACTTCTTTAGCTCTTGCTCTTGTAATCGCCTTCAATGGTACCATATACTCTTTGTCATTTCCAGAGGACTCTACCACTTCTACTACGTTCACTTGAGTGGTGTGGTTCATCTTGTTAGGCTTATTTAGTCCATCTATGTAAATTGGTAGTTCATGTTGATTGGTGTTCACATACTCCAAAGAGGTCATCATTCCAAGATACATGATACTACAATATTGCGATACACAACAATCACGATACACAATACTCAATTCTCGTGATACAGGATACTCAGTGATCGCGACGATACACAATACATGGAGAGTCACGACACACAATACTTGGGTATCACAATACTCCACTTGGCGATACACGATACTAAGGTATCACGATACACAGGGAGCATAGGTATTGACGATATGCGATACCTACCAGGTACCGCGATACAGGAGAATTCAAATATCGCGATACTTGGACTCAACCGATCGTGATACTTGGGCTTAAATCACTCAAATAAAGGAATGTTTTGGAACTTTTTGTGTCTATGTGATCCTTGTGCACTCCTCTTTCCCCCTATGTGCCTGTAGAAAGTACTCACTCTATCCCACGATATTTGCCCCGCAATACCGATCACACCTCTGGTCACATTTTTAGAGAATTTAAGTTGATCTTCACAGGAAATCTTAGGTGGTCTCACCTCACTGATGTTGTCTCTTGGTTCTCCCCTTGCTTAGCTTCTCTCTAAGGCTGTAAGCATGCGACACTAGAGCCATGATACTTGTCATGAGGTTTCCATGATAGTTGCATCAACAAGTGATTCTCCAAATGCATTTTCTGGCTTTTATACCCCTGGGCTAACCCAAGGCTGAAAGGTACAGAAACAAGAAAAAAAGAAAATTTTGTTTGTGATTTTGGGGGAGCTACCTACCTACTCTACTCCTCCTCTCTCCTTCCTACTCTCTACTCCTACTCACTCACTTTCCTAAGTCTACCAACTTACTACACACACTTTTCAAGTGTGAAGTAATAAGTGCAAAAAGATTTGACTTACCAAAGTAGAGTATTCACCTCTTCACAATTCATACCTTCTCCTAGTAAGAGCTCTTACCATCATGCGAGTACCTCAGTTGGACTCGTACTTCCCCAGCAATGGTGCCAAAAAATGTGTGTACCTAAGCAATAACTTAGGGACTTGTGACGAAAGAGACTATTCCTCTATCACCAACAAGTGCATATAGTGGGGATTACACATTTAAATTATCAATCCAAGAAGTATCTTGAACCTAACCGAGTGTATGAAGACTTGCACTTGCACAATGCTCAATGAAGTGAGATAGCTCTCATGGCATGCAAATTAGTATTATCTCTCACATTCATCACTCTCATAGGTAAATGGTGTCGCGATACATGAAACAAAAATAAGCACAGAAATAGGCATTTCTCTTAGCTCTAAGCTTGGAATATGGTCAATAGCGGGTTCTTTTCGAAGCTCTCGATGAAACACATCCAATGCTGGACTCTTGCCCGATTCTGACAAATCTGCTTCAAGATATTGGCAAAAAAAACAGTTGTGCAACTTACCTAGTTTCAACACACACCTCTTCACACCTCACACACACATTACACACTTCAAAAAAGCAATGAATTGGATAGAGAACACTTCCATGCACTCATTCCGATCTACAAGCACACATGCAAGCTCACAAGCATGGAGATACAAGAGGAAGAAGAAGCAAATTCAAAAATATGAGCTCTCCCTTATTCACAATGGCAAAAGGTGTTTACAAAGTGTCCTCAAATGGCTTATATACATGTGCCCTAAAAATGGTCCTTTCACACAAGATATCGGCACTTTATTATAGAAACCCTAATTTCCTACTATTTTACAAGGATTATGATACAATGTTTGAGATCTATACATCTAGAGGACTCCTCTAGTGCATTTACATGGCTTCATGAGGTTTTCATAGGAATTTGAAGAAGAAAAAATGTGTCCATAATTTTGAAAATTTTGGGGCTCCTCTTTTGTGCTCCTTTTAATCTACAACACTCTCCCCCTCTTAGTCTGTGTCGTCCCTTGACAGGCTTTGCTTCATGTCTTCATTTGTTGTGTTAATTTGGGTTGCCATGCATGCATTCTTCGAGAGGCCTTGCATCACTTTTAGGCTAGCATTGCATTTCAAAGGTCCCATTCTTAAATCTTCTTTTACATCCTTTGGGACTTGATGCATTCTCTTTAGCCTATTGATTTCTTTCCACCGCATGCACCTAGTGGATGAGGAAGCTATGTGCAACCTCCTCTTGAAAGGTCCTGGTTGTTGTAATTCTTTGTTTCCACTCTTCGAGACCTAGTCTTTTGGTGTTGTAGCCTAATGCGTGCCCTTGTGGGGCTTTGGATAGAGGGTGATACTTTTTATTGCATAGTCTTTCTTTTTTATTTTCTTCTTCTTCTTCTTCTTCTTTTGCTAGGTTCTCCTGTCTCTCCTACCACATGTCCCCCTCCTGAAATCTATCGTCCCCGACAAGCTTTGTAATTTGATGAGAGTACATCTTGTATACCTTTTGCTTTGTTTTGTGTAGCAGATTAGCTTCATGTATCGTTGGTTGTTTCCACTGTTCTGACTTAACACCATCGTGTGATGGTTGGCGATGGTCAGCAAAAAAGCTTAATTCATAAGCTACGAGTCTTGTATTGAGGTTAGTGGACATCTTGAGGAATATCTTTGAATCGATTTCAAAAAACCTGGTGAAGAAGGCTTCTTCAAAAGTTTGCATATATAAACTAGGCAAAAACATTATTCGCGAGTAGTAGGCCATAATAGTTAGTGGGCTCGGCATGACAAAAAGATCAAAGATGAAAATGTCGGTTCCTTGATTGATGCCAATAAAGTTCGAAAATGTATATTCAGCATCCTTGAATACTTTGAGTATAGTTTAAATCATGTTGAGTATTTTGTTCGTTAGCTTGATGGTGAGATCAAGAAATTTTGCATATCGAGATAACCGAAATTCGATTGTCCTGATCATGTACTCTTTCATAGGTAGATAATTATGCGACAGGCTCATGAGTAATGGAAAATTGAGCCACTACTTATTTAGTTTACCTTGACTTTGCAATTCCCAAAATTAGTGCTAGTAGCATCGACGTGGCACAGGACAAAATGCTAGATTAACTTGTAGTAAATATGGTGCTTCCTATCAATGCACCTACAATGTTGGATTTCTCTACAAAAATTTTCTCCACGAGATGGGATCAACAACTTCAAACTCCTATTGAGTGTACTGAAAGGTGTTTGCTTTAAAATTCAGTTGCCCATTCGGATCCTTCCCCGTAGTCTTCTTGATGTATCTTCGGGTTTATTCTTTCATGATTCTGTACGGGAGGTTGAAGGGCTTCATTATTGCATCTATATCTTTGCTTGTGATTTGAGCCTCTTTCACAACTTTTACTACTTCATTTTCAAAATTTTTGATGAGCCAAGACACTAGTAGTGCTTGTTCTTTTCTGGCTTAGCTCTCAGTCTCGTCAGTAGCCATTGTGGATGGTTGCACTATTGGTGTCCCCAAGTTCTTGGCCTGTTTTAATTGTTCTCTGAGCTCTGCTATGAGATTGTCTTTCTCTTCATGTTGTGCTTTACTAATCGTGAGCTCATCTTCCACTTTTGCCTTTGCTTCACATATTGTCTTGACTTGATCAGCATCCTCATTGCATTGCTCCATGTATTTATTTACTACATTCCATTTAAGCTCTCATGCTTTTGCTTCAGCATTACATTTGGTCTCTATCTTGGCCTGTTTTCTCTTCTCTTTGGTCTACGGTACTAAAATCCTTTCTAGTTGTAGGATTCGTAGGTTGATTCGATTCCTCTTTATTCTTTTATTCCTCCTTCTTTTGAGTCCACTTGTTCCTCATTTTCTCTCATCGAGCTTTCCATCTTTGAGTCCATTTTACCTGTGAATTTCCTTCAGATTCTTCTGAATCTGGCACTACTTGAGGTATTGGAGTTTCTAGTTTGTTGGTTTTGTGTCTAATTGAATCTAACCCTTTTGGAACTTCTTTAGCTCTTGCTCTTGTAATCGCCTTCAATGGTACCATATACTCTTTGTCATTTCCAGAGGACTCTACCACTTCTACTACGTTCACTTGAGTGGTGTGGTTCATCTTGTTAGGCTTATTTAGTCCATCTATGTAAATTGGTAGTTCATGTTGATTGGTGTTCACATACTCCAAAGAGGTCATCATTCCAAGATACATGATACTACAATATTGCGATACACAACAATCACGATACACAATACTCAATTCTCGTGATACAGGATACTCAGTGATTGCGACGATACACAATACATGGAGAGTCACGACACACAATACTTGGGTATCACAATACTCCACTTGGCGATACACGATACTAAGGTATCACGATACACAGGGAGCATAGGTATTGACGATATGCGATACCTACCAGGTACCGCGATACAGGAGAATTCAAATATCGCGATACTTGGACTCAACCGATCGTGATACTTGGGCTTAAATCACTCAAATAAAGGAATGTTTTGGAACTTTTTGTGTCTATGTGATCCTTGTGCACTCCTCTTTCCCCCTATGTGCCTGTAGAAAGTACTCACTCTATCCCACGATATTTGCCCCGCAATACCGATCACACCTCTGGTCACATTTTTAGAGAATTTAAGTTGATCTTCACAGGAAATCTTAGGTGGTCTCACCTCACTGATGTTGTCTCTTGGTTCTCCCCTTGCTTAGCTTCTCTCTAAGGCTGTAAGCATGCGACACTAGAGCCATGATACTTGTCATGAGGTTTCCATGATAGTTGCATCAACAAGTGATTCTCCAAATGCATTTTCTGGCTTTTATACCCCTGGGCTAACCCAAGGCTGAAAGGTACAGAAACAAGAAAAAAAGAAAATTTTGTTTGTGATTTTGGGGGAGCTACCTACCTACTCTACTCCTCCTCTCTCCTTCCTACTCTCTACTCCTACTCACTCACTTTCCTAAGTCTACCAACTTACTACACACACTTTTCAAGTGTGAAGTAATAAGTGCAAAAAGATTTGACTTACCAAAGTAGAGTATTCACCTCTTCACAATTCATACCTTCTCCTAAGAGCTCTTACCATCATGCGAGTACCTCAGTTGGACTCGTACTTCCCCAGCAGTGGTGCCAAAAAATGTGTGTACCTAAGCAATAACTTAGGGACTTGTGACGAAAGAGACTATTCCTCTATCACCAACAAGTGCATATAGTGGGGATTACACATTTAAATTATCAATCCAAGAAGTATCTTGAACCTAACCGAGTGTATGAAGACTTGCACTTGCACAATGCTCAATGAAGTGAGATAGCTCTCATGGCATGCGAATTAGTATTATCTCTCACATTCATCACTCTCATAGGTAAATGGTGTCGCGATACATGAAACAACAGTAAGCACAAAAATAGGCATTTCTCTTAGCTCTAAGCTTGGAATATGGTCAATAGCGGGTTCTTTTTGAAGCTCTCGATGAAACACATCCAATGCTGGACTCTTGCCCAATTCTGACAAATCTGCTTCAAGATATTGGCAAAAAAAACAGTTGTGCAACTCACCTAGTTTCAACACACACCTCTTCACACCTCACACACACATTACACACTTCAAAAAAGCAATGAATTGGATAGAAAACACTTCCATGCACTCATTCCGATCTACAAGCACACATGCAAGCTCACAAGCATGGAGATACAAGAGGAAGAAGAAGCAAATTCGAAAATATGAGCTCTCCCTTATTCACAATGGCAAAAGGTCTTTACAAAGTGTCCTCAAATGGCTTATATACATGTGCCCTAAAAATGGTCCTTTCACACAAGATATCGGCACTTTATTATAGAAACCCTAATTTCCTACTATTTTACAAGGATTATGATACAATGTTTGAGATCTATACATCTAGAGGACTCCTCTAGTGCATTTACATGGCTTCATGAGGTTTTCATAGGAATTTGAAGAAGAAAAATTGTGTCCATAATTTTGAAAATTTTGGGGCCCCTCTTTTGTGCTCTTTTACTCTGCAACACTCTACCCCTCTTTGTCTCTATCATCCCTTGAAACAATTTCCTTCATGTCTTTGTTGGTTGTGTTAGTTCCGGCTACCATGCACACATCCAACAGCTAAGAATGTGATATTCTTAGTCATGTGTTTCTGCTTCTCAACCTCTCCCTCTTTCTAACTTTTGGTCTTTGGATATTTCTTTGTTTTCACAAATGTGACCCTATTGTATTTCTCTAGCCTGTTTACTTCTTTCCATCACACGCAGCTAGTGGATGAGGAAGCGGTGTGAAATCTCCCCTTGAAAGATCATGGTTGTGATTCTTTGTTTCCACTCTTCGGGACCTGTCCCATTGGTGTTGCAGCCTAATGCGTGCCCCTATGAGGCTTTGGGCAGAGGGTGGTGCTTTTTATTGTACAATCTTTCTTTTTTATTTTCTTCTTCTTCTTCTCTTGCTTGATTCTCCTGTCTCTCCTTCCACACCTTGTAAGGTGGCCCTATGCATGCATACTAGGGAAATGCATTGGAAGACGTATGGTGCGAGAAATTGGGTCTTGAGCTAAGCGCTCAAGGGTATGTTGACAAAGAGGTTTCCTAATGTATCATGGTTATAGTTTTACCCAAGTAGGTGATGCTTACCATGGTGAGAGGTCCGTTGATATTCCTCTTTTTGTGGTGTACCCCCATCATGGTGATTGACCATTAGCTTGTCTTTCTTGTTGATGGATGTCCTTGCTAATGGTTCACTGATGAGATTCTGTGAGTGCACAATCTTGTCCCTTTTTTTTAGTAGTATCACAAAATAAGAAGAAGGTGGTTAGTATCAATAATATAGTTTACATATATCAAATGTGTCTCATGTGCCTAGGTTCATAATTGTGTCTATGCATGGCTGTGTAATTGGCCCTATATTAATGCATATTGTGGAAATGCATGACCTGAATGGTGCAAAAGACAGGGTTATGCAAAGAGCACATGGTTGTCGCATGTCAAGGCTTCCGATGTTACATGTAGAACTTGATGCAATCTTTGGCTAGAGAGGTCCATTGGATTCCAAAAGGATGCCATCAATCACGATCACCCTAGTTGATCATTCCTCCTTAAACGGATCCATATTAGAAGAACGTTTGATCGTGTAGAGATCAATTTTTGCCTTTTCGTCTTTGGATGATATCTTACATTTTGTATCCCTCGTGGTTGGCTCTTTGGTTTTGTCGGGGTTACTGATGCTTTTGGCTTCTAGAACCATACCATTGTTGATTGTATTCTTACTATTGTTGAAGAGGTGTGTTGATCATCTTTTGGTCTCTGTGCATGGTTCTGACCCTTGCCTCTTCTCGACTTATTTGTTGAGACTTTTATCATGAGGGAGAGCAGCAGTGTTTGTGCATGTAAGAGTGCCTTGGGTACCCATATGTGTAATTGTCTTTGTTGAGCTAAAACTAATTTCTTAGGCACCCGAATTTGTCAGATACCTTGTGGTTGACCTTGTCCTAGTTGCTTGGTTCTTCTTTTGGCATGGTTGACTTGCTTGGATGGGAATTGTTGTGGCAAAGCTAGTGGTTTCTCTCCTTTTCATACCCAGATCTGCTTCATGCTTGTAACTACTTTCTTCTTGAATTTTGTTTTTCTTTTTGATAAAGATATCATCTTGCACAGTTCCGCTTTTTATTGTGGTTGAAATACAATGGTTGCATTAGTCTTTGAAGACAAAGAGACGTCTACTCACCTTTGAGCCTGTTCTTCTAGGATTGAGCCCTTCTGCATCATAGATCTTTTGACACATACAACATATTCTTCTCTAGGATTAGTCTTAGAGAACTAAGAGAATGTGTGGTACCTGGATTTGGGATAGTGAAATTTTCTAATTCTAATGTAATGCATTGTTCATGAACCCAAACTTGTAGATGTTGACTTGTTAGGTTTATGTTGATTGCATGGTCATAGATCCAATCTTGACCCAAGGCAAGTGGTTTCGTAAGGTCCTCATCTTGACACACTAGCATTTTAACTATCATTGGGACATCTTGAAGGTAGATGGGAAGTTCCACCTCACCCAAACAAGGGGTTTCCACACCTCCCAATCCTATGAGATAAGCTTCTATGGAATTGAAGTTCATTTGCAGATCTTGGTAGTATGAGAGTCTAACAGCACTAGTTGCTGCACCCAAATCAATCAAGGCTCTCATAGTTCTTACATTCTTTCCTTGTCCCACCTCTATGGTCATCAAGGGATGTCGATCAATTATTTCAGGAGCAATCACACCCAATGTTTGGCACATCGCCATGTAATATCTTGGGGCATTGGGATTGGTACTCTATGCCACCCCATTTTAGATGGTCTTTCGACAAAATGATGTGTTCCCAAATAGCATGATGAAGCTGTTTGTCCCAATAAGAGTGTTTAAAATTTACCAGTTTGGTCAATACATTACATAAGATCTTATTTGTGCTCTCAACTTGTCCGTTGGCTTATGGATGATAGGGGGCATAATTTTTATGTATAACCAATAATTCTTGGAGAAGGTTTTTGATGACTTCATTCAAGAAGTACGTACCTCTATCACTTACTAACCCTATTGGTAACACATAACTGGTGAAAACATTCTCAAATAAGAACTTAGCCGTTGTTTGAGCATCGTTCTTTTCCATGGCTTTGACTTCCACCCACTTTGTAATGTTGGCTACAATAATGTACTATGCATGGAAATTTCTAGTTGGGGGCTTAATAGGACCTACAACCCACTTTGAGAATGCTTGTCCTCCCATCATTGGCCTCTCATCTTTTTGGATCGGATATTGTGCACATTGGCATGTGTCACATTTCTCCACATAGTTATGTGCATCCATATGAAGAGCGGACCCCCAAAATCCTAAGAATAGAATGGTCTTAATTACTCGGTCATGTGCGGTGTGAACCTGCAACATTGCTATGTGTAGTTTCTAAGATTTTCACATAGTCTGACTCATGAATGCAAAATCTTAAGTAAACATCTTTGCCTCTTTGGTATATTTTGTCTCTTACTAAGGTGTAGTCTTGAGCCTCTCCCTCCATGCTTTGTTTTATTGCTAGAGTAGCCTCGCTTGGTAGTGTTCCAGATCTCATAAATTCTACCAATGGAGCACTCCATTCTAGAATTAATGATACGTGATAAAGGGTAGCATACTCCACTAGGGGTCTCTCCTAATACATTGGATAATTCTTGATCCACTCATGTATTCCTCTATCCATAGTAGGTCAATACACACTTAAATGTTTCAGATTTTGCAATGTTCATTATTTAGAATAGTGATTTCCTAGCAATCCTTCATGGGCTTGTTGCAACCAACTGCTATGTTCATCCTCCTCGACACAACAAGCTAATACACTCTTTGTATCTTGTTTGTACATACTTCCTGCCAATATTTGATATTTTTGTGATTTTACAATTTTATCTTTGTTTGTTTTCACATTCTTATTTGCGTGCCGAAAGGTTAGGATAGGTACCAACTTATTTGCCCATTTAGGAACAATGTCTAAATTGAACAGATAAGCATTGGGCAATTTGTTAGACACTCCTTGTGGTGACTCTCCTGAAGTGATGCGAGAAAGGTGATCCACCCTGAGGTGGGTCCTACCTTTCCTAACAACCACTTCAAAGTCATATTCCATTAGTAAGAGGAACCATCTTACTAAGTGTCCTATATTGCAAGGTTTATTGAACAAATATAATAAAGGTTGATGGTCAGTGAAAAATTTGAACTTTTTGGCCAATAGATAATTCTTAAACTTCTTCACAGCATACACCATGCCTAAGCCTTCTCTTTTGATTGTTGTATAGTATCATTTAATCACATTTAGCTGTCTGCTAGCATATCAATTATCCATCACAATGGAGTCTAGATCATCATAACTCTTTTCTTCTTCTATGACCTCATTAGAGTCACACTCCTCTAGCAAGGGTTCACACATGAACAATGAGATATCATAAATGTCCTCATCACAATGGGGCATCCACTGTTCTTCATTGACAATGATGTCCATGGTGTCTAAGATTTTAGCCCAACCATGGGGCTCAAATTCCTCATCTAGAAAGATCATAGGTGTGTAGGTTGGGTCTCTAATAGGTCTGGTTTCTTGAGAAGTTCGTTCTTCTCTCGCTTTTAGGCACCTTTCCTTTTCCTCTACAATCTTTCACATCCATAAGTGAGTATCTTCATGCATCCAGTATGGATCAAAAGAACTTTCAGAATGCACAGAGATTGAATCTTCTTGTGCCTTGTGGATAGGATTCCATTGTAGGGGTGGTACATCTCTAAATGTATAATCCTTTAGATTGACCTTGGATGTGACTCGTAAGTGCTGCAAGTACAAGGAGTTGGTTCCCCAATCTTGTACTATTTGTAGTTGCCCTAAGAAGGGTCTTCTTAGGATCATTTCATAGATGTTATGTTTGCCAAACTCACATATAGCAAAGATGTGTTCAAACTCTACACCAAAAGTGGTTAGAGCTATCCCTTTTAGCAATCCTAGAGGTCTTTCAATATGACCGTCAGCCATTTGAAGCTTCATTCTAGTTGGTCTTAATGCGTATTTTCCAAATTGCTTCCACAAGGAGGTGGTCCCAATCACAACACCAACACCTGAATCTAAGATAGGTTTGTGTTGCTCTAGCACAATGGTGAGAACCACGTTAAGAAGCTCCACCTCCTTAATGTCAATCCGCGGAAGAGATAGGAGTGATATGAAGATCGTGAATGTGAGATGATGTGAGAGTGAAGGTGAGAAGCATAGAGATGCACACACACATACACACACACAATGAAGAGATAAGCAAGACACAATGGAAGGTAGGAAATCAACTCTATTGCTCAAGATCTCAATTACAAACTCAAAAATAGCTCTAAGCTCACACTAACCAACCTCAAAAATGAGCTCTCTAGCTCTTTTTATAGACTAGACTAGTTTTGACCGGTTTCACATCTAGTGACCGGCATAGTTAAAAAATAGGTTCTAGGTGCTATTTGAAAGGGTAAAAGGTGTCTAAAAATCTAAAAATAACCAAAGGCTCAGCTCGAGGAATCCTCGGCTTGGACAAAATGGAGCTATAAACTACAAAAAGGGTTTTTCTATGTTACATATAGTACAAAAGTGATGAAAATCACTGTTGAAGGTTTTGAAATGTATTTATAAAATATAAGTCTTTGAAAAATGATTCGACTGACTCCTTGCTTCTTCTTTATGCTCTGTCTTCACATGCTTCCGCGTCTTCTATGCCTTTGGCTACTGCCAACACCCCCTCCCTCTCGCTTCTGTCGTCCTCGACAGAACCTTGTTGTGAGGTCTGTCGGATGTAATTTTGTAGGAGCTCCTGAGCGAGGGTGTGTTCTGATATTCGAATGCCTCCGAACAAATCTGCCTCGAGTTTCTCCCAATCAATGGGCTGCGGTTCATCTGATGGCGGGAGTCGATAATGCGTGGAATATGCCATCTGTTCATAGGCAAATAATTGAAGTAAATGCGTAGGCTTGCTGATGAACACTTCCGAATGGTATTCCCAGAAACCGGTTGTGAACATTTGTTCGAAAGTCTGCTTATAGCACGCCGGTAAGTACTTGATTCTACAATGCCAGACATAACACACCCGGACCGATGGCGTTGTACTCATATCATATGCAAGATCTAGATTGCCATGCTCGAAACCCGGGGTGTTCACATGGGGTGCCTTGACGCGACAGAAGACTTTGAAAACCATCTGCATCATGTCAAATATTTTGACAGTCATGTGCGCTGCTATATCGTCCATACGTTTTAAGCGTGGGAGCCAGTGGCGAATCGTTGCTATCATGTATCCGACTGTAGGTGGTCCGGTGGGTGGTCTGAAGTATGGGTAGTTTAGCCAATCCTGGCATTGCTTGTTAAACTGTACTTTTATAGCAAATGCCTTCCAAGAGCGGCGACGTGGCACTGGTCCCCAACATGGGTTGTACTTCAAATGTAGTGGTGCCTTGACCCAAGTACTCTTCATCTCTGGATAATTCTGTAAGAGATCCTTGCGCCAATCTGGTTGATAGATTTCTTCTTGCTGCGTGTCTGTTGGAAAATCGTCAGGCTCAAATTGAGTAGCGTGAAAGGGTTTCTTGCCTGTTTCTTTCTCTATGGCCAACTGATATTCCGCCATTAACATAAAGTAAGGCTTGTATTGTAGCTCGTGCCCTGATATGTATCTGCGAGGGGCCAAATGAGCAAAGTAGGGAGACTGTAAAATTCTTTCATAAATCATTGCCATGGCGTGTAACTACGCCTCTACCCTTGCTGAGTGGGTTGTTCCAAGTTCTTCTATCATCTTCATCCATGCGGGAGTTGGAAGTTCGAAAGTCGTGTGGCCTTCAGTCGTGACTCATCCGCCTGGGATGGGTTGGGATTCATATGCTTCTTCAAAAGTTTCCTCCACTGGAATAGTTACTGTTTCTTCCTCTGCTGGTAGTTCCGGTGGGGAGTCTGGCCTGGGGGGTGCTTCATATACGGCTATCTGTGATTGAAGAGTTGATACCTGGGCCCATAATGCATTGAGTTCCTCTAGGATGTCAGGAGATGGGTCCGAAGGAGCTGGTAGTCCTTGTGGTATTGGTGTTCTTAACTGCAATATCTTGTGTTCATCTTTGAGCTTCTGAAACTCTCATTCATGCTGTCGTACTCATCTAAAAATATGACATGATCATCTAACAACATTTTCATAGATTCTGAGGGCACGGCCTTGAAGCGGCTGGGGCTTAATGGTTGGTCGGGTTGATCTAGGGCAGCTTCTAAGTTTTCTCTGTTCTGTTCCTGTAAACACTGGTTCTCTTCTTTCGCTGTTGCCAATTGTCGTCTGAGTAAGCCCGTGTTCCTGGTGAGTGTTGCATTGCGAATAGTCTGTGCCCTTAACAGGTTATCGATATCCGTGATAGCCTCTTTCTTCTTTTCTTCACTTTCTAGTTCAAGTTTGTGATATGCCTCTTGTAGCTCTTGGTATCTGGTGTTTAGTGAGGCATTCTTGATGGTCAGTGAATTGAGCTGCGACTGTAAATCATTAGTTGTCTTTTGCAGCATCTGATAATTATTTCCAAGAGATGTGAACTCATCTCTTACTTGAGTCATACACATGAACATTTGTCGAAATGCGGTGTCTATAGTGGGTGATAATATTAGTGACGAAGTGAATGCAGTTGCGGTGTGTGTGGGTGTTGATGCTGTTAAACGCTGTTATTCTAACTGTCAGAAGGGCGTTTAAGGGATTCTTGGGTTCTTGGGAGTGGAAGGGGTCTGTTAGACAGAGGCCCTATACTTAGTTCCCAAACTAACCACTTACACACAGCAATATACTGATGCTGAGAGCTCTATCAAGAATCTGTTGTACTTAGACATTGCAGTTCACAGTTTAGCTCAGCCACGTGTACCGAATACGCTAAGATGCTATATTGCATCTGCACATAACTTACTGAAAATACCAAAAACAAGAGTAATCGTCAACCTTTACCGAATGGGTACCACAATCCTACTAATGTCCGAAGACACAGAGAATCCAAGCGTTCAGATACACCATACTGAAGGTTCAGTACGCAACCCAAGAAATCCGACTGTAGTTTAAACTTTGCCGTATGAACCTGGACCTCGATACTAAGACAACTTAATACAACCCGAATACCAGAAGAGCTACCACAACTGCACAAACTTCGCCATACACTTGCAGAACATTCCGAGAAAAGAGACAACACGATATGCGAACTAACTGAGACTCACAATCGCAATGGATACCAATAGACAACAGACAAGACGAGACACAGATACACACAGAATACTCAGAAATTAGACAAGATACTCTGAATTAATCAACTCGACACACAGTAATGCTACAGACAAATCACCCAGACAGACAGTCGTGTGATCTCTCGAACGTCACTGAGCATCTCTTTTCATTGCTTTATAAAAGAATACAACGTGTCTGCGTAACAACCTTTTGCACGTGTGAAACAAGATTTCAGTTATACACTTCCAATCCGGCGGCCACTAACACTCTGGCACGCACGGTGGACTCGAACCCGCAGGTTTTACAAAACTACTGCTCATCTATAATGCCTTCTAAGTACATATTTCTGGCTAATCTAAAGGTGCGGGCGATCTTTTTCTTTAGAGTTTCTAACAATTGTTTGAGTGTGTCCGGTTCTATTAACTGTGCATCTATCCTTACAGAACTTAAGGCTATGGCTTCGGTGAGCAAAATCTCTGCTTGCGTTTGCAGAAAAGCTTCTTGTAGGTAGAATTCGTTGGATAAAGCCGCATCTCTGGATGTCTTCATTTCTGCAACCTGCTTTTCCATACTGATTACTCTTTCTTTTTGATTGTCCAGTTGATTTTCCCGTCTTTCGATCTCTTGATTCTGGAACTGGATCGTTCTGGAGTATGCGTCAGTTTCTCTGCGTAGATCTGTTATTACCTTCTGTGTTTGAGCTTCTTTTGACAAATATCGTTTGAGCATATTATTTACATCAACTAATTGATCTTTGTATTATTGTAGTTCTTCCGTAGTCTTCATTGCCAGATCGTGCTGTTCTTGGCCTTTCTGTACCACTTCATCGAGTTGCACTCTGGTCTCTTCTAATAAATTACCTAGGGCTACTCTGGCATCTTCTTTATCCTGTAGATCTAGCTTTAACTAACTGATTTCGGCCTGTGCTTCTTTTAGTAATTTGTCATTTTGGTTGAGATCTGCCAGTGCCGTATCTCTTTAATCGGCAATTTTCTGTTGTTCTACAAGATGGGCTTGGAGATGGGTGATTTGAGAGTGCAGCTGATGGTTTTCTGCTTTGACCGCATCTATCTCTTCTTGCAGAGGCGTGATATGTGCTTCTAGGACATCCACCTTGTGTTGTAACTCATTCCGAATATTATCGGTGACTTATCTCATTTGGATTGGCAATTGCTGTGATAATTGAATTAACAATTGGCCCATGTTTGCAAGTTCAGAGATTGTATGGATTGAAGGAAGTGGCAGCTGAGGTTGAGGTTGGGATGAGGAGGCGGTGAGTAGTTGCTGGGAGTTTGGTGGAGAGTAGTTGGGGGATGAGGATGAAGAGTCAGTGGGTTCGTTGGGTTGGATGGGTTGGATAGGGATAATGGGGTCGAGTGGCGGCTCCGGTGGGGGAGTGGGAAGGACAGAGTGAGATTGCGTTACCTTATCTACGGTTTGTTATGCAGTGTCGGCGGTCTCAGCAATTGTGGATTCTACTGCTCTGAGCAGTTTGTCGAAAATATCCTTAGCTACCTGTTCTTCATCTGTTTGTTTTTCCGGCTCCGATTGTTACTGTGATGCCTCCTCTGACGAGCTTGTGTCGGTTTTAGTGTGATCCTCCTGTTCTTGTTGCCCTTGTGAAGATGACTGCGCGGCGGATTCATGCAGCATCGATGTGGCGGTGTCGTGGAAGGTTTCTTCGTCATGCTTTTCTTCTTCCTTGTCATCATCTTTGTTTCCTTCGACTGATCCCTGTGCTTCACTTTTAGAAGAACTGATTCTGATTCTCTTCCGGTGGAAGAGTTGATTTAGCTACTCTTCATCTTCTTCATCATCGTCCCATAATTGCACAGATTCTTCATGTCGTAGGACCAGGCCTCTGGGTGGTGGTTGTGCTACAAGGATGGCCGGAAACAGGAAGGATATGATATGAGGGAGTCTCGATCTTGGCATTCCTCCCTTGTTTACCTGCTTGATGATTGCTACGCATTCTTTGTGAATGCGGTGGAAGAAATAGGACGCAAAATTTACTGGTTCTCGGGCGGCTAAGTCTATGGTGGAGTAGAAGGGACAAGATATTCCATAGGTGCGTTTCTGTAGGTTGAGGATAGCTACTAAGAATTGGAGGGCTAATCTCTCAGGTTCTGGTCGACAAAGGATCGCGTATTCGTTTGATGAATACCTAGGAAATAATTGGGTCATTGTTGTTACGGGGAGGTTCGGGCCATTTTCCCGACCTTGCGAAGGGAGTTGGAATGACTCAGCGAATGTTTGGAAGGTGATCAGTGTACGGGATGGGAGGGAGGTGATTGGCCAACTCTGCTCGATGGGAGGTGTGTTGGCGATGGCGGAGATGATTTGGGCAAAGAAGGGGTGGGATTCCACTGAATGCCAAGGCAGTTCAGCGAAATTGGATAGCCCATGAATGCGCAGGAACTCTCCTACGCCGGCAGGGAGTCCATCACGGAAGGCGGCATAGTTAGCCAAAGCTTCCATGGCGCACACAGAGACAACAATTACAAGTACACAGAACACAGGGTATGCACAATAAGACAAATCACACAAACACAATAGCGATTTTCGGCGAAAGAGAAAAGGTTAAGTAGATGCGCTGCAGTGGAGAGCAATCAAGAATGACTAATCATCGCGTGGTATTGAGATGATAATTCTTAACTTCGGTGTGCATGCGTGAGTAGCTGGAAAGGGCAGGGTGGCTGTGGACATAATTAGGTATCAAAACGCGGATATTTACAGACTTATTTTATTAAGCACGCCAAAAAAGAAAAGAAAAGAAAATAAAAGAAAAGAGAACGCCAAAAGACGCGGCCAACCGTGAAATGTTTCAGTGTGGATTAGATGCTTGTTGATACCGCCGTAGCTTTGATCCATTTATCACCTTTGGAAGAGGAATTCCGGTCAAAGTGGTCAACCGAAAAGTTGCTGGGCCCACTTGTTCAGCAATCCGGTAGGGACCAAACCATCGTGATTTGAATTTTCCAGTAGAGCGATTCGACTTTGCATTGTAAAAGAGTACAAGTTATCCCACCGAAAAAATTGGAGTCTTTAGATATCGATCATGTGTTCGAGCTTGTCTTAGCTGTACTTCCTGAATAGTCAAAAAATTGTGCCATCGATGCTCGTCTAATTCTCTGAGTGTATCCAACCGAAATGACAGTGATTCTTCAGGTAGCAATTTTTGAGCGATTACTACTCGTAAACTTCGCATAACTATCTCCATCGGTGCTATCGCTTCCAATCCATAAGCTAGTTTGAAAGGGGTTAATCTTGTTGCTACCTTGTATGTAGTTCGGTATGCCCATAATACTGCAGGTAACAGTTGATCCCATCTTTCCGGTGCTTCCAAAATGAGTTTTCGAAGCATATTCAACAAAGTTTTGTTTGTACTCTCAGCCAAACCATTTGCACGAGGATAATATGGTGAACTGAATTTATGTGTGACCTGAAACGAATGTGTGAGTACTTTCATTAAATTGTTGACAAAATGAGTGCCTTGATCTGTAACAAGTTCCAGCGGTAAGCCAAAACGTGGAAAGACATCTTTTAGTAGACATTTTGCTACCACAACAGTTATGGCAGACTGTAAAGCCCAGGTGTTGAAGCTCAAAGTCAAGGACAAAGCATGGAAGCACATCAAAAGGTGGACACACAAGGAAAGGGAGCAAGTAGGGAGCTCCAAGAAGTGTATGTCAAATTTTCAGAAGAATCCCCTACAAAAATAGTGATTTTCATCACTAAAAACCATTGTAAATACCATTATCTATTTTTAGTAACTCCATTTTGTTCAAGCCGAGGAGTCCTCGAGCTTGAGGAGTATTAGAAGTACCATCGTACCAATTTTCATAATTTTTAGACTCCGTTTGAGCCCTCAAATAAGCCCTAGAACCTAATTTTTAACTAGGCCGGACACTAGGTCTGGACATGGCCAAAACTAGTCAAAAAACTATAAAAAGAGCTAGAGAGCTCATTTTTGGGGTTAGCTTGTTAGAGAATAGAACTTTGGTAAGAGAACTCTTTTGCAATCTAAGCTTTCCATTGTTCCTCTCTTTGATCTTACTTTGTACGCGTGTGTGTGTATGTGTGTGCATGTTTGTGTGCTTTCACTCATGCACTTGTGCCTTCACTTGCTCGTGGTCTTCATACCGGTCCTCACATCTCCGCGGATTGACAAGTAAAGGAGGTGGTGCTTACACTTGAGCTACACCAAATTTTGGCGCCGTTGCCGGAGAGAGAGCTTCGAGGACGAGCGTTGTGATGGTAAGATCGTAGATTTGCGACGTTGGAAGGTAAAAAAACTGTCATTTTAGTTCATTTTCTGTTTTTTTCTCTTCATCTTCATCATCATCATCATCTCCACCTTCTCCCATCTTCTTCTTCATAGAAATTTCTTGTTTGTTAGTGCATTTTCACCATTTTCATACCATTTTTCATGCATTATTGTGTGGGAAGGAGTTAGGAGGTGCAAGGGAGAGCAAGCGCAGTGTTTGCTTCATGATTTTCTGCTCATATGGAGCTCGCCATAGCCGGCGCTCAGAAATTTGAATTTCCCGCCAGAAAACGCGATTCTGTGATGAAAATCGCGATTCTGTGAAAATTCAAAATTTTTGAAAAATTACGATTTTCTGTTTTCCCGCCTAAAAGTTGGTTGAAAAAAATCACGATTCTGTGGTCATTCTCAGAATCGCGATTCTGTGATTGTGCTCAAAATCGCGATTTTCATATCAAAAAAAAAAAACACGATTCTCTAAAACACGATTCTGTGCTCAAAATCGCGATTTTCATATAAAAAGAAACACGATTTTCTAAAAACACGATTTTCAGCGGGATCAAAATCGCGATTCTCACAAATCACGATTTTCAGCCAAAAACACGATTTTGTGAAAAAACACGATTTTGTGAATCACGATTCTCTGAGTCAAAATCGCAATTTTCAAAAACACGATTTTGTGCTCAACGTCGCGATTTTCAGAAACACGATTTTGTGCTCAACATCGCGATTTTCTTGTCAAAAACACGATTTTGAGAAAATACGATTTTCAGTGGGCTCAAAATCGCGATTCTCACAAATCACGATTTTGTGCTCAACATCGCGATTTTCTTGTCAAAAACACGATTTTGAGAAAATACGATTTTCAGTGGGCTCAAAATCGCGATTCTCACAAATCACGATTTTGTGCTCAACATCGCGATTTTCATGCCAAAAACACGATTATGAGAAAACACGATTTTGTGAAAAAACACGATTTTGTGAAAAAACACGATTTTGTGAAAAAACACGATTTTGTAAATCACGATTCTCTGAGTCAAAATCGCGATTTTCAAAAACACGATTTTGTGCTCAACATCGCGATTTTCTGAGTTCACAAAATCGCGATTCTCTGAAAGTTCACAACATCGCGATTTTCTCCAAAGGTCTTGTTTGCCTGTTTTGACCCCCAGTTGACCCTCAAGTGGGACTAGGGAACCAAGGGGACTCCAAAGAATTTTGAACCATACCAAGGGGAAAAATTGGACTCTTGACTAAAGCTTATGAACCTGAGATCTGGTAGACACTTAGGCAAGGATAAACAAAGCATTAGATCTTCTGAGGCTAGTGTCAACCATACATCCAAGTCTTGGGCACAACAACTAAGTGGTCATCTTTTACTAAGTTCAGACACAAGTGATTCAGAAATGTCTTTTAGTATGGGAAAACCTGCAGGTGGCTCAGGGACTGCCCATCTACAAACACCAGAAGGTCCCTATAAGACACAGTTGGAATATATTCGGACCAACCAATTAGGTGCTCGCATCTATGAGGATGGTCTGAGGCGATCAGTGGTCCAACTCAAAAATCCAGATCAATCCTTTGGACTTGAACACCCGGTGGTCAAGTTCGAAGAGGGTTCATACATTGATAAGGAAGGAACCATGTATGTGGTCACCAACCTACCAGATAGGACTGATGAGTTTGGAAATGTCATTCCTGAGAATGAAATAGGAGACCTAGAACAAGGAAATGTAGGACAAGGACCCCAGACTCCTAGAGGTAAGTCAGTTTTGACCCGAGTGATCACTCCAGACTGGATCCCTCAAGATAACAAAAGCATAGAACTATTTTTGAATAGAGAAACAGAGGAAGCCTTTTGGAGATTCAAGCCAGATCAACCTAGCCAATTGGGCATAGTCATCATCTACGAGTTCAAGGATCCAGAGATACCAGGCAAAGTTGTCTACCTGGATAACACATCAGAGAAAATTTTCTTGGTAACAGAACATGATAGACATGCATATACTTGGAAGAATGAATTGATTTTCCCCCCACCAAGATCCAATGTTTCCCATGGCCTCCAAGGAGTAGGATCATCCCACGCTCATGAAGCCCAGAGAGAAAGAACTAGAGAGAGACCTGAGGTAAGTTTTGCACACACCGTGGGCAGGAATAGATCAAGATTTGAAAATGAAAGACCTGAAAGAGAGAGACATCAAGAAAAAGAGATGAACATGATTTTCCATTGCTTAGACCCCAAGAGCACCCAAGAACCCTTAGACCCACTCAAGTGATCAAGGCAATGAAGAATTATTTTGACGGGTCAGGAGATCCTTATGATCATGTGGCCGAGTTCAAACAAGTGTTAAGAGCTGAACAGGTTGAGGATTTATTCACCCAATACGAGGCATTTGGTTTGACTCTTAAGGGCACTGCCTTGGCTTGGTTTCAACCATTGAGTAGTCGCAACTATCGCGATATAGGTCAACTGCTAGACGAATTCATTGTAGAATTTTCCAAGAGTGGTATCAGGCATAACACATCATCCTTGATCCACAGTTTCAAGCAGACACCCCAAGAAACAATGCGACTAGCAGGTAGAAGGTTCAGACAGTACCTAGAAAGATGCCCTGCTCCCGAGTTACCCACACCAGCCAAACAAGTGGCTTTGTTCTTAGATGGCTTACTGAGCACAAAGTTAAGATCATATGTATATTTGAAAGAGCCTAGATCCATAGAAGAGTGCGTGCGGACATGCATTGACATAGAAGATAACTTGGGTGAGGAGTTAGGATTATCCAAACTCTATAAGGAATCAGATAGTTCTACTAGTCATACTTCAAAAATCTCCACGGAAATAGAGGAGATAGCTGAGCAAGTTGCCAAGAAGCTGGGAGTCCAAAATAAACAAACACAGAGAGTCACTCCAGTGAATCGGTGTTATACTTGTGGGGGCGACCACATGGCTAATGTATGCCCATTGCAAAACCAAAACATTAGAGAAAGGAATGCTCCATATTGCACTATTGAGAGAAAATACACAAACCACACGGCTCAAGATTGTCCCTACAATAGGCAGGCTGTTAGACAGAATTATCAGCAACCTTACCCACAAGGTAGGTATCAGAACCAATACCAACAGCCATATTATAGACCACAACAGCAATATCAGGTACCATATAGGCCACAACCTGTCTTGGGAAACCAACCACCAGCTCCAGCCAACGTGATTCCAGTCAAATATGCTGTGGGAGAGGAAAATCCAAATAGAGCATTGGTACCCCTAACCCCATTGATACCAGATAATGATTCTCATGCTCATAGTTCAGACTACTCCCATGAAGGTAGTCCACATGCGTATTACACAGAGTCACCTGAACATAGTGAGATTTACTCGTATCAATATGAGGCACCACCTATGGAGCAAAATTGGGAGCCAGAATACTCCAATGTCATGTACACAAATCCTAACCCTAGGCCCCAATTGAGACAAATGAGACCACACGCCCCTAGAGGATCTTGTTTTAGATGTCAAGGTGATCATTTCATTCGTGACTGTCGCCACCCATCATCTCCGAGTCAAGGACAGGCTATCACAATACAGGCTTTTTGCCCTGATTGTGGCAAAGACCATCTCCCTAGAGATTGTCCAAGAAACCCCTCCAGCGCACCCAAGATTACACCCATTAATGTGGTAGGCTTAGTGGCGGATTCAAGTTCAAGTAGCAGTAATGTGGCACCTATACAGGCAGTCACTAGGGCACAAGCATTAAGACCAGATAAACCAGCAGAGCAATCGGAGTCGAGTGAATCAAGAGAGCCTAGTAAGAGGAAAACAAGAACATGGAAGGATACCAGAGAGAAGGCCAATCGCAAGTGGAATAAAAAGTTATCGGAACTAGAAGAAAGCTTAAAAGAAGCGAAAACAAAAATAGAAGACATTGCATCTCAAAGCCCCTCGCATGCCGAAACTCCATCCACTCCACCTCATCCCACCCCACCACCCATTGTAAAAAGACCACAACCAGGGTCTGTTCTTGCAGATCCAACCCCAGAAGGCTTGGACATGATGTTCAAAGCCTACGAGGCTCGACTTCAAGAAGGGCTTACAGCTGCAAATCTAGACAAGAGTTACCCTAGAGCGGATTTAGAGATTGAACGAATGAAAATGTGCATGAAAATGGTAGAACAAGCTCAAGCTATACTTGAGACTAGTCAAAAGTTCAATCAGACAAACTCCGTCAAACCAGATTTGCATTTCCAAGGGTTACTAGAAAGATTAGAGCAGTTGGTAAACAAACCACAAGTCTCTTTACCTCCACAGGCTCAACCAGTTATTGAAAGAGGAAGCTCACCACCAATGGGAGCTTATGTTCCTAATTCCACAGATGTTGGAACACCTCCTTCAATTCAACAGTACTCTCAAGAATTCTTGCGGGAAATACAAGAAGAGAAATGGGCCAAGGAGAAGGGTAATTCCCCTCCTATTCCTGAGATTGATGATCTTCATGATCAATTTCCCCAAGACATTCCATCTATTTACGGAGATGAAGCAGAACAACAAGAAGACGAAAGGTTAGATTTTGAATCTAATACCTTAGAAGAACTGCCTCAATTTCCAGGCCCATGGGAATCTGAATCTCTCCAGATTAGAGCTCCCACAATACTAGTAAGAAATGAAGACTCAGTGGTTCCAAGGAACACGGATGTCGTGAAGAACACTAAGGTTCAGTGTCATCTCACTGTAGAAGAGCTGCTCAAAGCAAAACCTGAGCTTTGGAATCATGTGAAGGATCAGGTTCCAGAACTTGATTCCAACATGCCAAAAGCAGGCTCCAAGCAAAGGGTACCAGAGATACCTCTAGACAAAATAGGGGACATGTGTGAGGGTGAAGAAGGTAATACTTATCTTCCAATCACCTACCAAGGTTACACAACCAAAGCAATCATAGATTCAGGTGCTGGTGTTGCTATTGCGACCACCTCCTTGTGGAAGCAATGGGGCAAGCCCACATTAAGACCAACTAGAATGAAGCTTCAAATGGCTGATGGTCATTTTGAAAGACCTCTAGGATTGCTAGAAGGGATCACTCTAACCACTTGTGGTGTAGAGTTTGAGCACACATTTGCTATATGTGACTTTGAGAAAAATAATGTCTATGAGATGATCCTAGGAAGACCCTTCCTACGACAATTGCAAATAGTACAGGATTGGGGAACTAACTCCTTGTACTTACAGCACTTAGGGGTCACCACCAAGGTCAATTTGAAGGATTACACCTTCAGAGATGTACCACCCCTACAGTGGAATTCTATCCACAAAGCGAAAGAAGATTCCATCTCTATGCATTCTGAAAGTTCACCTGATCCATCATGGCTACATGAAGATACTCATTTGTGGATGTGCAAGGTCGCAAAGGAAGAGAAAAAACGTTTAAAGGCAAGAGAAGAAGGAACTTCGCTAGGAGATAGACCAGTTAGAGACCCAGCCTACACACCGATGATCTTTCCAGATGAGGAGTTTGAGCCTCATGGCTGGCCAGAAATCTTAGCCACCATGGACATTGCTGTCAATGAGGAACAGTGGACACCTCATTGTGATGAGGAGGGTTATGATATCTCAGTGTTCATGTGTCAACCCTTGCTAGAAGAATGTGACCTTAGTGATGTCATAGAAGAAGAAGAGAATGACGATGATCTGGAGTCTATTGTGATGGATAGTTGCTTTAACTCAGAGCAGCACTATCTAGAAGATATAGGAGTGTTCACCCAGAAAGAAGAAGAACCTCTCACAAGTATTAAAACAGTAAACTCAAAGGATGGAAGTGAGAGTAGTCAAAAGAAAAAGAAAAGAAAAGCAGTGAAACAAGAAGAGGAGGAATCATTGTTTGAAGTACCAGAAAACTTCAAGAAATATGAAGTTGACGACCACAAAATTTTGGTACGAATGCCTAAGAGAGAGGCCATCATACGAGAATCATATGATAATAAAGAAAAGACCAAGAAGATTGTAGTGACCATTGAAGAGAACGAAGAGAGATGCACATATATAGGAGATGACCTAAGTGCAAGAGAAGAAATGGAGCTCATAGCTCTATTAAGGGAATATAGGGATGTGTTTGCATGGCACTATAGAGACTTGAAAGGGGTAGATCCAAGAATTTGCTCTCATACTATCCCCATGACTGCTGATGCTAAGCCCACCAAACAGAAGCCCTACACATATAATGATACCTATGCAGCCAAAATAAAAGAAGAAATTGATAGGTTGATTGAAGCTGGATTCATCTATGAGATTGAGCATACCGAATGGGTGTCCCCCATTGTTGTGGTACCCAAGAAGAACGGGAAGTTGCGAGTGTGTATTAACCTTAAAAAAGTTAATGCCGCTACGATTAGAGATAGTTATCCACTTCCAATCACAGAACACCTATTGGAGCGTGTTGCAGGCAAGGAAGTTTATAGCTTCCTTGATGGATTTTCAGGTTACAATCAAGTAGCCATTGCCCCAGAAGATCAACACAAAACAGCTTTTGCTACAGAGTGGGGAATCTTTGCATTTCGTGTGATGCCATTTGGGCTCACCAATGCACCTGCAACATTCCAAAGGCTCATGTGTCATGTCTTCAAAGAGTTCTTGCGAAAGATCTTAGAAGTGTATGTGGATGATTTATGTGCTCATTCCCAAGAAAGAAGGTTTCACATCCCTGAGCTCAGACAAATCTTCAACAAGTGTAGAGAATATCGAGTGTGTCTGAACTCAGAAAAGTGTGTGTTTATGGTGCGTCAAGGTAAAATCTTAGGTCATATTGTTTCTAAGAATGGAATCTCAACAGATGAAGATAAGGTACAAGCCATAGCGGAGCTACCAAGGCCAAGGAATATTAAAGAGGTACAAGCCTTTATGGGCCATTGTGGATACTACCGTAGGTTTATCCACATGTACGCGATCATAGCTAGACCCCTTTATGCCTTGTTGTCTAATTTTGAGTGGAACGACGAATGTGAGAATTCTTTCAATGAACTGAAGAAACGTTTGTGCACGGCACCAATACTCACCACTCCTGATTGGAATAAACCATTCCATGTCCATGTGGATGCATCCAATCATGCCATAGGATGTGTGCTAGCACAACCCACAAGTGAAGGAAACTTAGATTTGCCCATAGCATATGCTAGTAGACAGCTCACTGCAGCTGAACAGAACTATACCACAACTGAGCGAGAGGGCTTAGGCATGGTATATGCTGTGAAGAAGTTTAGACACTATTTATTGGCCAACAAGTTCAAGTTTTTCACTGATCATCAAGCTTTGTTATATTTGGTCAATAAACCTTGCAATACTGGACGCTTAGTAAGATGGTTCCTCTTACTAATGGAATATGACTTTGAAGTTGTTGTCAGGAAAGGTAGAACCCACCTTCGGGCAGATCACCTTTCTCGCATCACTTCAGGAGAGTCACCGCAAGGAGTGTCTGACGAATTACCCGATGCTTATCTGTTCAATTTAGAAGTTGTTCCTAAATGGGCAAATAAGTTGGTACCAGTCCTAACCTTTGGCCCTGCAAATAAGAATGTGAAAACATCACAAGAAGAAATTGTAAAATCACAAAAATATCACATATTAGCAGGAAGCATGTACAAACAAGATACTGAGGGTGTATTAGCTTGTTGTGTGGAGGATGATGAACATAGTAGTTGGTTGCAACAAGCCCATGAAGGAATGCTAGGAAATCACTATTCTAAACAATGAACATTGCAGAATCTAAAGCGTTTAGGAGTGTATTGGCCTAGCATGGACAAAGAAATACATGAGTGGATTAAGAATTGTCCAAGGTGCAGAGAGAGACCCCCAGTGGAGCATGCGACCCTTTATCAAGTGTCATTAATTCCAGATTGGAGTGCTCCATTGGTAGAGTTTATGAGATTGGGAAGATTACCCAAAGAGGCTAGTCTAGCAAGAAGACGAAGCATGGAGCAAGAGGCTCAAGGCTATGCCTTAGTAGGGGACAACCTATACCGAAGAGGCAAAGATGGTTACTTAAGACTATGCGTTCATGAATCAGACTATTTAAAGGTCCTAGAGACTGCACACAGCGGTGTTGCAGGTGGACATTTTGGTCCTGACCGAGTGATCAAGACCATTCTATTCTCAGGACTTTGGTGGCCCACTCTTCATATGGACGCACATACCTATGTGAAGAAATGTGACACATGCCAACGTGCACAATATCCAGTGAGAAAAGACGAGATGCCCTTGAGGCCAATGATGGGAGGACGTGCATTTTCGAAGTGGGGCATAGACTTCATAGGTCCTATTAACCCCCCAGCTAGAAACTCCCATGCAGAGTACATCATTGTAGCCACAGATTACCTTACAAAGTGGGTAGAAGTCAAAGCCACAACAAAGAATTATGCTCAGACTACGGCTAAGTTCTTATTCGAGAATGTGTTCACGAGATATGGACTACCAATAGAGTTGGTGAGCGATAGAGGCACACACTTCTTGAATGAAGTCATTGAAAATCTTCTCCAAGAATTCTTGGTGATACATAAGAAATCTGCCCCCTATCACCCACAAGCCAACGGACAAGCTGAGAGTACCAATAAGATCCTCTGTAACGTATTGACAAAACTGGTAAATAATAAACGCTCTGATTGGGACAAACAACTTCATCATGCTGTTTGGGCTTATCGAGTTGCCTACAAAACGGTACTCAACGCCACCCCATTTCATATGGTCTTCGGACAGAACGGTGTGCTACCATTAGATTTCTTAATCCCTGCCTTAAAAGTAGCACAAGAGTATGAGTGGAATGGGCATGAATTGTCCTCTAGGATCTTTGATCTCGAACGCTTGGGTGAGACGAGGCTACGAGCGGCAGCAGGCATCTACGCTGCAAAGAAGAGGCAAAAGGCATACTTTGATGCACACATCAAGGATAAGGGATTGAAAGAGGGAGATCTAGTGTTGGTATACACATTAAAACAACATGCCCGTAAGTTGGAAAAAAGAGGATACGGACCCATGATCATTAATAGAATTTCCACTAGTGGTGCAGTTCAGTTGGCCACTCTAGAAGGAGATATCTTGCCAAACTATATTAGTGGTTGTAGAGTCAAGCTATATCAAGAACCTCTTACTGAGGATATGCTAATGAGACTCAACACTGCTAAGAAGCGAAAAGATGAAGAGTTAAGAGTGAGAGAAGAAGCACAGGTAGAGGCCAGAGAGCGTATTAGGCGAAATAAGTTAAGGCGATTAGGCCTAGAAGTCAACTCAAAAGCCCCAAAATATCACATGGATATGTGTCAAAAGTCAGGCATAGCGACTTCTCAGGTCATTGATCGAAGACCCTTTGTGACCATAGAGATAGGACAAGGGAAGGGTGCAAGGACGGTGAAAGCATTGATTGACTCAGGTGCAGCAAGTAGTGCAGTTAGACTTTCCTACTGCCAAGACTTGGGGTTGAACATCAACCCCATAGAAGCTTATCTCATAGGATTGGGAGGTGTGGAAACCCCTTGTTTGGGCGAGGTGGAACTTCCCATCTACCTTCAAGATGTTCCAATGAAAGTCAAAGCGCTAGTATGTGAAGATGAGAACCTTACAGAACCACTTGTCTTGGGTCAAGATTGGATCTATGACCATGCAGTTAACTTAAACCTAAGAAGTCAAATTCTTCAAGTTTGGGTACATGAACAATGCATTACATTAGAACTAGAGAACTGCATGCTCCTAAATCATGGCACCACACACTCTCTTAGTTCTTCCAAGACTAATCATATGAAAGAAGATGTTGTATGTGTCAAAAGCTCTATGATGCAGAAGGAGTCAATCGTGGAAGACCAGGTTCGAAGGCGAGTGGATCTTTCTTCTTCTCCAAAGAATCAAGTAGCCACAGTAGTGAGTCCACCACACAAGCAAACACAACCGTTCACGACAACCGCTACATCAAATAGAAAGACACCATTTGATAAAAAAGCAGTTCCGAGCATGAAGCAGATATGGGTACGCAAAGGAGAGCAACCACCAGCCTTGCCCCCACAAATCCCATCTATGCACACCAACCAGGCCAGAAGACGAAGGAAGCAGCTCAGACAAGCTCAATCACAAGGTATCCAACAAGTTTGGGTGCCTAAGAAGTTAGCTGCAGCTCAACAAGGGCAATTACAAATGTGGGTACCTAAGAAGCTCCTACATCCACAACAACCTTTGTTCTCCCACATGCAAAATGTTTCAACAAAGAAGCCAAAAAGAGAAAAGGGTAAGAACCACGCACAGAGACCAAAGGAAGATCAAATCAGCTCTTCAACATTAGTAGGAAGACATGCAAAAAGGATATGGGTTTGGAAGCCAAAAGTGCAAGTAGCCTCCACCGAACCAAAGCGTCAACCACACTGGATACCACAATTCAGAAAGCATCCAAAGAGAAAGACGCCTGAAGTGACCTCTACAGTGCCAAATGATGTTCTAAAATGGACTCCAATAAGGAGGATTACATCAGTTCGAGACTCAATGGATACCTCCACCAAGGTCGGCATCAACCTCCGCAAATAACATCGAAAGCCTCGATGAGCGATAACCATGTGCTCCTTGCACAACCCTATCTTTTGCACCATTCAGGTCATGCATTTCCAAAGTATGCATTAATATAGGGCCACATTACACGGCCGTGCATAGCATACTTGAGAATCCCACGCACAAGAGCACAGTGACATATGTCAAATATTTCTATTGATACTAACTTTTGTGTTCTTGTTTTGTGATATCCTGTTCCAAAAAAAAAAAAAAGAAAAAAGGGAGAAAGAAAAGCGGAAGAGAGCTTGTTCCCAGGTTTGGCTTATGAAACATGAATGAGTCATGCTTAGTTGAAGGTGGAACTGTTGATTACTAGGCATTTATCAATTTGGATAGAAGTGTGTCTCGGCCAGCAGTGAGATTATTGCTGCCTTATCTGGTAGATGACAAGCATTTGGCATGAACATGGCATCTACAACTATGATTCTCTCTTACCATGGTAGGAATGAAGAGCTTGAAGGTCCGCAACTTGAGTGATGCTTAACTACTTCATGTACCAGAGCATCCAAGGAGATATCTGCAAAGGGTAGTTCTAGAGGAGAAGACTCCTGCATATGGTGAGCTAAAGAGAATATGTGAAACTCAGCTTGGTGTTGTTACCCGATGTTGCTTGCCAAGGAATATAAAGAAATTCAATTCTCAGTATTTGACAAATGTTGCTTTGAAAAGAGGAGAGGAGATCCACCACTCCAAAGATCTCATTAGTGGACAATCAACATGGACATTCATCAACAATGTTCCATCCCAACGGCCGAGTGTACAACACGAAGAGACAAACATCCATCAACCTTCTCCATGGTAAGTATCTTTACTCTGGAAACACCATAACCATGATAGTTTAGGAAACCTCTTCGTCAGCATACCCTTGAGCACTTAGCTCAAGACCCGCAATTTTTGCACCATGCTTCTTCCAATGCATTTTCCAAGTAAGCATGCGTAGGGCTACATTACAAGGCCATGCACAAGGCACATACTTTTTTCAACCCAGGCACGAACACTCTTACCCATCATTCATTATGGGTTATGAGTAGTTGGCATGACTGCTCTCAACATCATCTTTGGAAGAGCTAGCGGACGTTATGGGAACAACATCCATATCTCGAAAGCAAATTGAAGCCAGTAGTTGCTCCAAATCACTCTTGACAACCTCTTTTGAGCAACTTGCAGTTTTGAAAGCTCACAACGACACATTCTTGCTGGAATCCAAGGAACCAGCTCATACAACGGATGGACACCACCTCTCAAAGCACTACATGGAATAGCCCTTCCAACAAGGGTCTGTCAGGGACGACAGACTCGAGAGGGGGGGGAGTGTTGAAGCTCAAAGTCAAGGACAAAGCATGGAAGCACATCAAAAGGTGGACACACAAGGAAAGGGAGCAAGTAGGGAGCTCCAAGAAGTGTATGTCAAATTTTCAGAAGAATCCCCTACAAAAATAGTGATTTTCATCACTAAAAACCATTGTAAATACCATTATCTATTTTTAGTAACTCCATTTTGTTCAAGCCGAGGAGTCCTCGAGCTTGAGGAGTATTAGAAGTACCATCGTACCAATTTTCATAACTTTTAGACTCCGTTTGAGCCCTCAAATAAGCCCTGGAACCTAATTTTTAACTAGGCCGGACACTAGGTCTGGACAGGGCCAAAACTAGTCAAAAAACTATAAAAAGAGCTAGAGAGCTCATTTTTGGGGTTAGCTTGTTAGAGAATAGAACTTTGGTAAGAGAACTCTTTTGCAATCTAAGCTTTCCATTGTTCCTCTCTTTGATCTTACTTTGTACGCGTGTGTGTGTATGTGTGTGCATGTTTGTGTGCTTTCACTCACGCACTTGTGCCTTCACTTGCTCGTGGTCTTCATACCGGTCCTCACGTCTCCGCGGATTGACAAGTAAAGGAGGTGGTGCTTACACTTGAGCTACACCAGGCTTCTGCCCATCTGGTAGCATAATCAGTACATGTTAAAATATAATGATTATTACTGAGGATTGCTGGTGGTGTAATAGGGCCAATGAAATCTAGACCCCACTTCTGAAAAGGCTCTAATGGCAAGATAGGTTGTAGAGGGAAAAGATGACGTTGCAGGGGCTGTCCAGATCTCTGACAACTATCACACAAACTGTGATACATCCCTGTACATAGTAGGCCACCAAAGACCACTTTGCATAATTTTCCGGTGTGTTAAGCCTGCAGCAAAATGGCCACCGGAAGGAATTGAGTGAGCCAAATTAATGACTGAATTAACTTCATGTGGTGGAATACAACGAAGTAAAACTCCAGTGTGATCCATATAGTATAATTCCCCAGCAATCAACCGAAATCGGCGACTGAAAACTGAAATTTTTCTTCATATTGAAGGAGAAGTCTGAGAGGGAAGGTATCCATCAGTGAGGAAGGTCAAGATCTGATCATAATATGTAGATGGCATAGGTGGGTCTGTAATTTCATCATTAGTCGGTTCAGAGACATAAATTGCCGGTGTTGTGTCATATATACCGATCCGATTTTCACCGGAATCTAAGCGAGAGAGAAAATCTGCTAAGGCATGTGAACTGCCTGGCCGATGAATAACTTCGTAGTCAAACTCTTGTAAAAGCAGAACCCATCGTGCTAATCGACCACCTAGATGATGTTGCCTAACTAGATAAACAAGTGCAGCATGATCTACATGAAAAGTAAATCTACGGCCCAGTAAATAATGTCTGAATTTCTTGACAGAATATACTAGACCTACACATTCTCTCTCTGTTACAGAGTAATTCTTTTCAGCAGGGTCTAATCTTCGACTTGCATAGTATACTGGTCTGAACCACTTATCAGTTTGTTGCATTAGAACGCTCCCTATTGCTATATCTGAAGCATCAACAAATACATGAAATGGGCGATCCCAGTCAGGAGGCTGTAAGATTGGAACCTGTGTTAGTAATCCCTTTAGACGATCAAAAGAAGTTTGACAGTCCGGGGTCCAGTCAAATTGTCGAGGAGTCTTGGTTATTAATTTGTTCAGTGGTATTGCCAAATGAGCAAGCCACCGTAAGTGTCGACCATGCCATCTTACTTGGCCCATGAAGCACATTACTTCCTTAGGCGTAGTGGGTACAGGTGCTTCTAACACAGCTATGATTTTATCTGGATCCACCTATATACCCTGTGCAGATACAATGTAACCAAGTAGCTTTCCACATGAAATTGCAAACACAGATTTGTTTGGGTTCAAACAGAGTCTGTATTCTCTGCACTTTTCAAAGCAGCACCGTAAATGGAACAGGTGTGCTATCATCTTACCGAAAAATCATCAAGATATACTTGCATAAAAGAGGTAAGGTAAGGAGAAAATATTTCCTGCATACACCTTTGGAACGTACTTGGGGCATTTCTTAATCCAAACCACATAACAGTACATGCGAAAACACCCCAGTTGGTAATGAAGGCGGTCTTCAGTATATCCTGTTCAGCCATTCTAACTTGATTATACCCACTCTACCCATCTAAGAATGAATACATTTCATGTCCTGCTACTCTATCAAGCATGGTGTCAAGAAAAGGTAGCGGAAATGGATCAGGCACCGTAGCCGCGTTCAGTTTCCGGTAATCTACACATATTCGTAACTGCTTATTCTTTTTAGGGACAATAACAATTGGTGAGATCCATTCAACATGCTCTACTGGTACAATAAATTCGACTTTGAGTAGCCTATCAAGTTCTGCCTTTACCTGTGATGCATAGTTTGGATTCATCCGGTAGCTGGGTTGCTTAAGTGGTTTTACTTCCGGCTTCAGCATGACCCTGTGTTGATAGATGTGCGGGTCCAAACCCTTCATATCTTTGTAGTCCCATGCAAATACATCAAAAAATTCTCGAAGTAGCTGGATTAAATCTGCTTGAAATAACTCAAGTAAGCTCTCCTTTATCTTAACAGGTCGTGGATTTTCTTCATCCCCTAAATTGTAAGTGGTCAGTTGATCTTCTAGAACATAGAATTATCGAGGCTTTTCTGTATCCTCAGCTGGCTTAAAAAGTTGTTGTAGATCAGCGTCATCTATGGTAGCCTTATCTTCTTTCGTATCTTTTTCTGTTACAGACATCACCGTACAAACTGCAGGATTCCAATTATCTACAACAGATTGTAGATCAACAATTCCTAGGGAGATCAAGTCAATGTTATTTTTCAGAAACTCTTCTTCTTCATCATCTGACAACCCATCTAGCATATGGACTGGTTCTGCAAAATACGGTCTAGCATGCAACTCGCAAGGTTGTATAGCATCTAATTTTACAACGTATTTACGATTATTATCTTTGAAAGTGAGTTCCTGTGCAGACCAATCTTGTATTACCTTAGCGTGCTTCAGCCAAGGACGACCAAAAAGGAGATTATAATCAAGGGTGGATTCTGGTAATTCTAGTATGACAAAGGTCATTTTAAATGTTGTACCTTGTAAAGTTATTGGTACATTTCGCACAAGTCCTATGGGATGGACTCTTGACTGGTCAGCCATTCTGACAAAAAACTGAAGTGGTTCGATTTCAGTCCATCCTAACTTTTTACACAGTGCAACAGTAGCAATGTTGACACCAGATCCTCCATCAATTAGTACCTGTGTGATTTTATGATTTTTATACCATATCGTAATTAAAGGAACTGAATGATCAACCGTAGAATCAGGTTCCGGTTACACTGTTGCTATTGTTGGAATGCAAGAAGGCACAAGACTGAACTGTTGTTGGAATTGTTGTCAAACTACTGGTACTAGTGCAAGTAATTAGCCCAGAGGAAGAGTGATGGATGCTTTAGATAAAATTTCCCAGGCCTTTTGTGATTGGATTGTATTTTCCACAGATTCTGAAGATGATGCGCCTACTGAAGATGAGGTGCCTGCTGCTGAATTGGAATCCTATTTTTGTGTTCCTTCCTCGTTTAACGGAGCCTGGGTCACCAGAATAGGATCTGGGAACACTGGAGGTTTTGCGATGGTCCATTGACTAGCTTTATCATACATCCTTTGTTGTTCACGTATGCCTGGTTCAAATAATTCTACTGCTGGTTGCAGTTGTTTACCGGATTGGGTCTGAATTACTACAGCGTGCATTTCTATTGGTGTGATTTGTACCATATTAGCCATTGGGTTTTGACGTTCTTTCTTCCTCTGATCATACTCAGCTGCATCCTTACAAAATCTTCTAATGTGACCAAATTCACCACAAAAATGACAGCGCGGTGATGGCAAATTGGGATTTTCCGGTGCTGGTCCGACCTGCTAGCGGTTTGCATTGTAGTTATTATTTCTCTGTCCTCTGTAATTTTGATAACCTGGTTGGTGGTTGTTTCTCATTTGTGGAGGTACATAGTGATTGGCTGGCTGCCCTGGTTCCTGTATAATAGCATTGACAGTTGCTGGTCCCTGTACTTTCGCGTTATATGCGCAGTTTTTGGTGGTGTGTTCGGTAGTGTTGCAGATAGCACAAAACAACTGATTAAGTGCACAAGTAGCACTAGTATGGCCTGAATTCTTGCATGTAGTGAAGTACATCTGTCTGGTCGGGTCTTCGGCGGTATTTCTATTTGCTTTTAACCACTCCAGATCTTCTGTAAATCCGCCAACCTTGTTTTCCAGCTGCAAAGCCATTGCAATCACTGCATCTAGCGTCATAGCTCTTACACAGCGTATGATCATAATCTGTTTAAGTTGCGGGGTCAATCCATTGATAAACCATTGAGTAATAACGTCATCTGGTAGGTTGGCATGTGCTGCCTCAAATGAGTCCTGAATAGAGTGGCATACTCCTGCACTGTTTGATTTATCTTCTATCTATTGTTTTGCAGGTAATCAAAAATTTCGGCTGGATTCTTCTTTAGCCTGAATCTCTGCAAAAATGCATCCCTTACTGCTTCATAGGTGCCGAAATGGTTAATATCATATTCTGTAAGCCATCTAGCTGCTTCGTTAACCAATGTCGATTGGAAAACAATAGCCTTATATGCCGGATCAGGTGGATGGTTGAGCACTGCATAACTTATCTCAAATGTGCGTACATAAGCATCTGGGTCATCTCTTGGGAATCCACCAAATTTGGTGTACGTCACTCCTGTTGGAGTCGGCGTGGGAGGGCATAGTTGTTGTTCTTGCTGATGCTGCTGCTATTGTTGTTGTTGTTGTCTGTTCATCGTGCTGATGGTTGTATTGTGACTATCTTCTATATCCCGGGGCTGAGTATCTGGACCATCGGAATCTGTATCGTCAACTGGTGCACTTTCTGGATCGATAATCTTGTTCAGTATGTTTCGAATCTCGGTTTCGAACAAGCTACCTTCCTTCTTGATGTCAAATGTAGGGAAGCTTACTCCCAATAGTGGTGACTGGGCTGAAGATTCACCAAGGACTGGTAAACCGTTGCCGAAAAACTACGATCTTTCAGCAACTGTTACCGAAATATCACCGGAATGTGTCGAATCTTCACCAAAACAAGGTGCTTTTTCTCCTTCACTAATTTCTTTGGCTAAGGTGTTTCTAGTCGTAAACAAATTGGAATCTTTACCCAATGTTGTTAAACTAACTTCAGGCTGCATCCTGGTAGATTCTGGAGTTACTATATCTTCGACAGACTGTGCCAAAATCGTACCGGAATTTACCAGAGGCGTAGTACGTTCCACCGAAATATGACCGGAATCACTATTAACGTTCTTTACTTTCTTGACAACTAGGTTAGACCTAGCTGTACTTCTACCTCCTGGAGTCGTCCTTAGTAAATTAAGTACCCCAGGTTGGCGGTTCTTTGGATACGTTTCACCGGATCGAGTAACCGGCATGTATCATCTTTTGTACTAATCGCGTACTATTACTGTCGATTTACAATTTACAGTCACGTTTCCTCATAGGCAATCCATATCTTGTAAAGACATTTTCAAATAAGAATTTTGCAGTCGTGTGTGCATCATTCTTTTTCGTGGATTTTGCCTCTACCCATTTGGTAAGATAATATGTTGCAACAATGGTGTATTCCACATGTGTACCTTTTGCAGGGGGGTTAATGGGTCCTACAAAGTCTATACCCCACTTAGAAAATGCACGTCCACCCATCATGGGTTTCAATGGCATTTCATCTCTGCGAGTAGGAAATTGAGTTCTTTGGCACACATCACATCTCTTTACATAGGTATGTGCATCCATGTGAAGAGTGGGCCACCATAATCCTGCAAAGAGGATGGCTTTGATTACTCTATCAGGGCCAAAATGACCTCCTGCAACACCTTGGTGTGCAGTCTCTAGTACGCTCAAATAATCACTTTCATGAACACACTGTCTTAAATATCCATCTCGCCCTCGTTTGTATAGATTATTGCCAATAAGTGAATAGTCTTGAGCTTCCTGCTCTAGACTTCGTTGCCCTACTAAAGTCATTCCTTGAGGGAATGTGTTCGTTCTCAAGTATGTCACTAAAGGTTCACTCCATTCTGGTGTGAGGGACACGTGATATAATGTAGCATGTTCTACCGGTGGTCTTTCACAACAAATAAGGCATTCTTTACAAAACTTGTAGACATCTACTTCCATCAAAGGCCAATATACTCCTAGTCTATGCAGAGTCTGCAAAGTACGATGTCTTGAATGATGTTGCTTTAATGCACCTATGTGTGCTAATTGCAACCAATTCGCATGTTCTGATTCATCTACACAACAAGCAAGAATCTTTTGAATATCTTGTTTATATATACTTCCTGCTATTATTTGATATCTCTGAGACTTGATAATCTCTCCTTCCTTGATCCTTATCCTAGGATTCTTGGATCCATATGTGAGAATAGGGACAATAGGCTTAGCCCATTCTAGTACTATTTCAAGGTTAAACAAATATGCATCGGGTAATTCATCCACTATTCCTTGAGGAGCTTCTCCTATGGTCAATCTTGAGAGGTGGTGAGCTCTAAGATGTGTCTTCCCTTTCCTGACTACTACTTCAAAGTCATACTCCATGAGTAATAGAAACCAACGTATTAATCTTCCTGTGTTACATGGTTTATTGACTAAGTACAATAGCGCTTGATGATCTGTAAAGAATCTGAACTTGTTTGCCAACAAATAATGTCTGAATTTCTTTACTGCGTAGATCATTCCTAATCCGTCTCGTTCCGTAGTGGTGTAATTTCTTTCTGCTGCATTCAATTGTCTGCTCGCATAAGCTATGGGGAGATCTATATTACCTTCATTCGTGGGTTGTGCTAACACACATCCTATGGCATAGTTGGATGGATCCACATGTACATGGAATGGCTTACTCCAATCCGGGGCTGTTAATATAGGTGTTGAGCACAAACGTCTTTTAAGTTCATTGAATGAATTCTCACATTCATCTGTCCATTCAAACTTGGTCAAAAGAGAGTACAGAGGCTTGGCTATGATTGCATACATGTGTATGAATTGTCTATAATAACCACAATGACCCATAAATGCATGTACTTCTTTTATGTTATTTGGTCTAGGTAGATCTGCACTTACTTTCACTTTTTCTTCATCTGTTGAAATTCCATTCTCTGACACAATGTGTCCTAAAATTTTGCCTTGTCTGACCATGAAAACACACTTTTCTAGGTTCAGACAAACCTGATATTCTCGACATTTGTCAAATACTTGTCTTAACTCTGGGATATGAGTCTGCCTAATATTCGAATGAGCACATAGGTCATTGACATAAACTTCCAAATTCTTGCATAAGAATTCCTTAAAAACATGACACATGAGTCGTTGGAAAGTGGCGGGTGCATTTGTTAAGCCAAAAGGCATCACACGAAATGCAAATATGCCCCATTCTGGGGCAAAAGCCGTCTTGTGTTGATCTTCTGGAGCAATGGCTACTTGATTATAGCCTGAGAAACCATCAAAAAAGCTGTAAACTTCCTTGCCCGCAACTCTTTCCAATAGGTGTTCCGTGATAGGAAGAGGATAACTATCCCTAATCGTGGCGGCATTAACTTTTTTAAGGTTAATACACACACGCAATTTTCCATTCTTCTTGGGCACAACCACAATGGGGGATACCCATTCGGTATGCTCAATTTCATATATGAATCCTGCTTCTATCAATCGATCTATTTCTTCCTTAATCTTTGCAGCATAGTTATCATTGTACGTGTATGGTTTTTGTTTCGTAGGCTTTGCATCTGTGGTCATAGAGATTCTATGAGAACATATATCTAGATCTACTCCTTTCAAATCTTTGTAACTCTAAGCGAACACATCTCTATATTCTCGCAATAGGGCAACTAATTCTTCTTCTTCTTCATTCGTCAAATCATGCCCTATGTAGGTACATTTTTCTTCTTCTCCTTCTATGGCTACTATGATTTTCTTGGTTTTCTCTCGATTATCATATACTTCTCTGGCGTCAACTTTTCGGTTAGGCATTCATACCATGATTTGTCTATCTTCTATTTCATACTTTTTGAAGTTATCGGGAACCTCAAACAAAGATTCTTCTTCTTCTGACATGGTTTCTTTCTTCTTTCTTTTCTTACCTTCACTTTTGGCAGTCACTTGTGTGGTCATCCTCACATCATTCATAATTTCTCCCTGCCTCTGCAGGTGAGTTTCTACTTCGTAGAAGTATTCTTCCTCTGATGTAAAGGGTGGGTCCATAATAATTGACTCTAAGTCAAAGTCACTCGCATCCTCAAATGCATCAGTGTTAGGTTCACATTCTTCAATAATTGAATCACACATGATTGGCTCTATCGTGAAAACTGAGATGTCATAGCCATCCTCGTCACAGTGGGGTGTATATTGTTCTTCATTGATATCTACATCAAAGGTTGCTAGGATTTCTGCCCAACCATGGGGTTCAAACTCTTCATCCAAAAATAGTACAGGTGCGTAAGCTGGGTCTTGAAGGGTTCGTGGATGTTGTTCTGAACCTAAGGTCCTGGCTTCTAACCGTTCTTCCTCTTTTTTTGCTACTTTACACATCCATAAATGAGTATCCTCGTGCAACCATGAGGGGTCTGACTCCAATGAGTGTACCGATTCAGTTTCTACCTGTGTCTTATGGACGGTATTCCATTGTATTGGGGATCCATCTCTATGGGAATAGTCTTTAAGATTGACTTTAGTAGTCACTCCTAAATGTTGTAAGTACAAAGAATTAGTTCCCCAATCTTGTACAATTTGTAATTGACGCATGAATGGTTGTCCTAATATCATCTTGTAAGCATGATTTTTCGCAAAATCACAAATGGCAAAGGTATGCTCAAATTCCACAACACAAGTGGTGAGAGATATGCCTTCTAGTAAGCCCAATGGTTTTTCTATATGTCCATCAGCCATTTGTAGCTTCATCCTGGTGGGTCTCAATGTTGGCTTACCCCAACGTTTCCATAAAGCGGTGGTAGCAATGGTTAATCGGGCTCCTGAATCTAAGATGGCTTTCGCGGTTAGCCCTGATGGGTTATTGGAAGATAAGTGTTACCTTCCTCTCCTTCGCTTACATCTCCGATCTTTTCGACGGGTATCTCTGGTACCTTCTTGTGTGTTCCTATCTGTGAGGGTGTAGTAGCAAGCTCGGGGAATTGATTTGCTACATGCTTCCACAGTTCTGGTTTAACCTTTAGCAACTCCTTTAGGGTGACATTACATTGAACTTTGATGTTCTTTATCACTTCCGTGTTTCTAGCGATTACTGATTCTTCATTCCTCACTATTATCGTGGGTGCTCTCATACTAATAGACTTGGCTTCCCAAGGTCTTGTGAACTGAGATAATTCTTGTAAAGAATTGGATTCAAAACCTGTGTGTTCACTCAGTTGTTCTTCCTCTACATCATCGTAAATAGAGGGAATGTCTTGGGGAAATTGCTCTTGCAAGTCATCTATTTCTTGAATAGGAGGATCAGTTCCTTGTTCTTTTCTCCATTTCTCTTCTTGGATTTCTCTTAGAAATTCATGTGAGTATCTATGTATGGAAGACGTGTTGTCTCCACCCTCTGTTTTGGGTACTTGAGACAGGGATGGTGCATTCCTTTCCTGTGTCTCCGAGGTAGTAGGGTTCCTATGCTGATCCTTTTTCCCTTTGCTATCAATCAAGTATTCTAGCCTCTCCATTAATCCTTGAAAGTGTAGTTCCGGTTTTGCAATGTTATTCCAATTTAGATATCTAGAGGCTTCGAACATTGCTTGTGCTAATTCTACCATCTTCATGCAAAGTTATGTCTCTCAATTTCCAAGTCTGCTCGAGGGTAGTTCTTACTCATTTTAGCTACTTGAGGTCCTTCTTTTATTCTAGATTGATACGCGCGAAACATCATGTCTAGGTTTTCTGGTATGGGTTCTGCTAAAACAGATCCTGATCTCTGAGCTGGGTTCTCTTGATTCAATTCTTGCGAAGTCAATTCTAGGATTTTGGCTCTCGATTCCTTGAGACTTCCTTCCAACTCAATTATCCTTTTACTCCACTTTCGCTTGATTCTTTCCCTAGAATCTTTCCAAGATTTCGTCTTTTTATTGTTAGATTCTCCAACTTCACTAGTTCCGGCTATTTTCTCCTGATTAAGTTTTTGATTCTGTAAGAGCGCCTGGGCTCTTATTATAGCTTGGATAGGCACATATGTAGGGTTGGATCCATCGGCATTATTCACAATACCTATTACATTAATGGGTGTCACATTTGAAGCATTCGTTGGGTTCTTAGGGCAATCTTTGATTACATGCTCTTTGCCATAGTCGGCGCAAAAGCCTTGTACGTTATAGTATTGTGATTGTCCTCCTATCAGAGGATGTGGACAATCCTTTATGAAATGATCTCTTTGGCACCTAAAGCATGGTCCTCTAGGGCCCTGTGGTCTTTGTTGTCTCAATTGGGGCCGTGGATTCGGGTTTGTGTACATCACGTTAGTGTAGTTGGGCTCCCAACTGGGTTCCAATGGTGGACTATCATACTGATATGTCTCCACATGTTCTGGTGACTCTGTGTAATACGCGGGTGGACTATCTACATGAGTAGAGTCAAAATTGTTTGAGTTCGGGTCACTTTTTGTGATCAAAGGTGAAGAAGGCACTAAAGCCCTACTTAGGTTCTCTTCTACAGCAGCGTATTTAACTGAGATCACATTAGCTGGTGGGGATGGCTGCTGAGCTAAAACAGGTTGAGGTCTTTGTTGAGCCTGATAAGGATAGTTTTGTGGAGCCCTATAGTAATGAGGCTGAGTATTGTATTGACCTTGATACGTACCTAGCTGTGCATATGCTTGCGGGTAGTTCTGTCTTACTGCTTGTTTGTTGTAGGGGCAGTCTTAAGCCGTATGATTCGTGTATCGTCTCTCAATCGTACAGTACTGGCCACTAGGGTTTGCTTGTGTTTGTGTTGCATTGGGACACACATTCGCCATATGATCACCACCACAGGTGTAACAATGCTAATTTGTTGCTAACCTAGGCATCTGTTTACTAGAAACTCCTAGTTTCTGGGCCACTTTTTCTGTTAGGTCCTCTATTGAGCTAGACAGTTTTGTGGATGCTAGAGAAGAGCGATCTGAGTCCTTATAGACCTTTGAGAGTTCCAACTCATCTCCTAAGTTGTCTTCAATGTCTATACAAATCCTTACACACTACTCTAGCATTCTGGGTTCCTTCAAGTACACATATGAGCGTAGTTTCGAGCTCAACGGTCCATCTAAAAACAACGATACTTGCTTGGCCTGTGAGGGTAGCTCTTGCATTGGACATCTCTCAACATATTGTCTAAACCTACGTCCTGCCAGTCTAACTATTTCTTGAGGGGTCTGTTTGAAACTATGAATCAATGAAGACGTGTCATGCCTGATTCCACTCTTAGAGAACTCTGTGATTAACGACTCTAAGAAGTGATGGATGTCTCTAAATTGCCTTTGTTGCAATGGTTGGAACCAAGTTAAAGCTGTGTTCTTTAACGTTAGTCCAAACACATTATATTGCGTGAACATGTCTTCTACTTGTTCTACCCTTAGCACTTGCTTAAACTCTACAACATGGTCATAGGGATCTCCTATCCCATCAAAGTAGTTTTTCATGGATTTTACTAACTGAGTGGGTCTTAATATTCTTGCGTGTTCACGTGGTCTAGGTAGAGGACAATCATCTCTACCACCTGGTATTCTAGGTTCTCTTTTTGTCTATCCACTCTATCCATGTGTATGGTGGTTCTATCTCTCCCTGTGGGATGATTGAAACTTACTTCCGGTCTTTCTTTGTTTTTCTCTCTTTGATTAGCATGGGCGAAGGATGTTCCTACCCCTTGTTGGCTTGCATTTACGTTTGCTCGAGATGGAGGGAAGACTAAATCACCTCTCCATGTATATGTGTTTCTTGCGTCGTCTGGTACCACAAATACTCTTTTTGAAGTTTCATCTAGGTATACAACCTTTCTAGGTGTATCTGGGTCCTTGAATTCATAAATAGTGATGGAGCCTACCTCACTAGGTTGTTCTGTTTTGTACCTCCAAAATGCTTCATCTGTCTCTTTGTTCACAAACAGTTCTATGCTTCTGTTGTCCTGAGGGATCCACTCTGGAATTAGTACTCTTGTCAGTACAGATTTCCCTCTAGGTGTCCTAGGTTCTTCTAATGGTTCTTTTCCTTGGGCTTTCACATCCGTCTCTAACTGAATTACACCAAACTCATTGGTATTGTTTGGTTGTGTACTTAAAATGTACATTGTTCCTTCTTTGTCTATGTATGCGTCTCTCCCGAATTTCACCACTGTACGTTCCAATCCAATGGGTTGATCGGGGTTGTGCATTTGCACCACTTGTCTTCGCAAACCATCCTCATAGATGCGAGCACCTAAGCGGTTGGTTCAGAGAAATTCTAATTGAGTTCTATAGGGTCCTTTGGGTCTTTCTAAATATGCTACATTTGACCCTCCTTCTGGTCTTTCCGTGCTAAAAGCCATTTCTGATTCACTCATGTCTAAGCTCAACTCGTAGGGGTAATTACTATTCAATTGTTGTGTCCACGATCGTGCAGTAGTTCCTACACTTGCTTCTGATGATCTAAGGTTTCGTCAGTCTGACTTACCTATATGCTTTCCCGATCTAAGGTTCATGAATTTACTTCCTTGCACACTCAGTGCACGCTCAGATCGTCAATGTTCCTTTATTCTTTCTTGCTTGTTTCTTTTTAAATGTCTTTAAGTTCTTGTTTTGTTTAACTGTATGCGTCAGGAATCGACTTTCTGTGGTACTTCTGAGTTCTCGTTCCGTCATACTTGGGTTCTTTTCCTTTAGGTTTTCATATCACACACCTTTCCTTTAGTCTTGGACTTGAAAATATTAAATATCTTGAACTTGAGGCATTCCTATTGTCGTTAATCTAATCCACAATGCTAACGTTTAGCCTAAGCTAAGCATTGACTGAGGGGGTTGAGTAATCTTCCAACCTCAAGTCAGCTTTGTTGGTTGCTCTGATGCCCAAGAAGCCGCGCTTCCCAAGCCCTACGTTCTTCACTGCCTTGCCTTGATGGTCCTTGATTGCCCTTGCTAGACCTTTTTGCAGCTTTCCTGAGGCTCTGGAGCACTGTACCTGCAAGAAAACTCAAAAACACAATAGCACATGCAAGCACAAAAGCTCTCTCTCTCTCTCTCGCATGCACAAATGAGGGGAAATGAGGAGAATGGGTGGATATGGTGAATTTTCTGATTTTTTTGGAGTGGAAGATGATGATGTGGTGATGAAGACGGAGTGTGGGGGAGGTGAAAAACACCAAAAACTAACTAAAAACAACAACAAAAACTGAAATTTTTACCTTCCAACACCACTTCTTGCTATACTCTTACCATCACACATTCGTCCTATACTCGATCCCCGGCAACGGCACCAAATTTGGTGTTGCTCTAGCACAATGGTGAGAACCACGTTAAGAAGCTCCACCTCCTTAACGTCAATCTGCGGAAGAGATAGGAGTGATATGAAGATCGTGAATGTGAGATGATGTGAGAGTGAAGGTGAGAAGCATAGAGATGCACACACACATACACACACACAACGAAGAGACAAGCAAGACACAATGGAAGGTAGGAAATCAACTCTATTGCTCAAGATCTTAATTACAAACTCAAAAATAGCTCTAAGCTCACACTAACCAACCTCAAAAATGAGCTCTCTAGCTCTTTTTATAGATTCTAGACTAGTTTTGACCGGTTTCACATATAGTGACTGGCATAGTTAAAAAATAGGTTCTAGGTGCTATTTGAAAGGGTAAACGGTGTCTAAAAATAACCAAAATTGGTACGCCCATTCTACCTAATCTCCTCAACCTCGAGGACTCCTCGGCTTGCACAAAATGGAGCTATAAATTACAAAAAGGGTTTTTCTATGTTACATATAATACAAAAGTGATAAAAATCACTGTTGAAGGTTTTGAAATGTATTTATAAAACATAAGTCTTTGAAAAATGATTCGACTGACTCCCTGCTTCTTCGTTATGCTCTGTCTTCACATGCTTCCGCGTCTTCTATGCCTCTGGCTACTGCCAACACTTTGGTTGTGTGGTGTAGCTCGAGTGTAAGCACCACCTCCTTTACTTGTCAATCCGGGGAGACGTGAGGATTGGTATGAAGACCATGAGCAAGTGAAGGCACAAATGCGTGAGTGAAAGCACACAAACATGCACACACATACACATACATGCGCACATGGCACTCTCTTGGCACACTGGACAATTCTTAATCCACTCATGTATTTCTTTGTCCATGCTAGGCCAATACACTCCTAAACGCTTCAGATTCTGCAATGTTCGTGGTTTAGAATAGTGATTTCCTAGCAATCCTTCATGAGCTTGTTGCAACCAACTACTATGTTCATCGTCCTCAACACAACAAGCTAGTACACCTTCCGTATCTTGTTTGTACATGCTTCCTGCCAATATGTGATATTTCTTTTATTTTACAATTTCTTCTTGTGATGTTTTCACATTCTTATTTGCAGGTCTGAAGGTTAGGACTGGTACCAACTTATTTGCCCATTTAGGAACAACTTCTAAATTGAACATATAAGCATTGGGCAATTCATTAGACACTCCTTGTGGTGACTGGCCTGAAGTGATGCAAGAAAGGTGGTCTACCCTAAGGTGGGTCCTACCTTTTTGAACAACCACTTCAAGTTCATGTTCCATTAGTAAGCAGAACCATCTTACTAAGCGTCCTGTATTGCAAGGTTTATTGACCAAATATAACAATGCTTGATGATCAGTGAAAAACTTGAGCTTACTGGCCAATAGATAGTGTTTAAACTTCTTCATAGCATATACCATGCCTAAGCCCTCTCGCTCTGTTGTGCTATAGTTTTGTTTAGCTACGGTTAGCTGTCTGCTAGCATACGCTATGGGTAAATCTAAATTTCCTTCACCGGTGTGCTAGCACACATCCTATGGCATGATTGGATGCATCCACATGGACATGGAATGGCTTATTCCAATCAAGAGTGGTTAGTATTGGTGTCGTGCACAAACGTCTCTTCAGTTCATTGAAGGAATTTTCACATTCGTCATTCCACTCAAAATTTGTCAACAAGGCATAAAGAGGTTTGGCTATGATTGCATACATGTGGATAAATCTATGATAATATCCACAATGGCCCATAAAGGCTTGTACCTCTTTAACATTCCTTGGCCTCGGTAACTCGGCTATGGCTCTTACTTTATCCTCATCTGTTGATATTCCATTCTTACAAATAGTGTGACCTAAGATTTTACCTTGTCGTACCATGAACACACACTTTTCTGGGTTCAAACACACTCGATATTCTCTACACTTGTTGAAGATCTGTCTGAGCTCAGGGATGTGATATCTTCTTTCTTGGGAATGAGCACATAAGTCATCCACATATACTTCCAAGCTCTTTTGCAAGAACGCTTTGAAGACATGACACATGAGCCTTTGGAATGTTGTAGGTGCATTGGTTAGCCCAAATGGCATCACACAAAATACAAAAATTCCCCACTCTGTGGCAAAAGCTGTTTTGTGTTAATCTTCTGGGGCAATGGCTACTTGATTATAACCTAAAAATCCATCAAGGAAGCTATAAACTTCCTTGCCTGCAACACGCTCCAATAGGTGTTCCGTGATTGGAAGCAGATAACTATCTTTGATCGTAGCGGCATTAACTTTTTTAAGGTTAATACACACTTGCAACTTCCTATTCTTCTTGGGCACCACTACAATGGGGGACACCCACTGAGTATGCTCAATCTCGTAGATAAATCTGGCTTCAATCAACCTATCAATTTCCTCTTTTATTTTAGTTGCATAAGTTTCATTATATGTGTAGGGCTTTTGTTTGGTGGTCTTGGCATCAGCGGTCATGGGAATCATATGAGAGCATATTCTTGGATGTACCCCCTTCAAGTCTCTATAGTGCCATGCAAACACGTCCATATATTCCCTTAATAGAGCTACAAGCTCTGCTTCTTCTTTTGCATTTAGGTCATCTCCTATGTACGTACATCTCTCTTCATTTCCTTCAACGGTTATTACAATTTTTTTGGTCTTTTCTTTGTTATCATATGCTTCTCCTATGATGGCCTCTCTCTTAGGCATTCGTACCAAAATTTTTTGATCTTCCACTTCATATTTCTTGAAGTTTTCTAGTACTTCAAACAATGATTCCTCCTCTTCTTGTTTCACAGCTTTTCTTTTCTTTTTCTTTTGACTGCTCTCACTTCCATCCTTTGAATTTAATGTTTTAATACTTGCGAGAGGTTCTTCTTCTTTCTGGGTAAACACTCCAACATCTTCTAGATAGCGCTGCTTTGAGTCAAAGTAGGTATCCATCATAATGGACTCTAGATCATCATCATTCTCCTCTTCTTCTATGACATCACTAGGATCACATTCTTCTAACAATGGCTGACACATGAACACTCAGATATCATATCCCTCCTCATCACAATGAGGTGTCCACTATTCTTCATTGATAGCAATGTCCATGGTAGCTAAGATTTCCACCCAACCATGAGGCTCAAATTCCTCATCTGGAAAGATCATTGGTGTATAAGTTGGGTCTTTAATTGGTCTATCTTCTTGAGAAGTTCCTTCTTCTCGCGCTTTTAGGAGTTTTCCTTCTTCCTCTACGACCTTGCACATCTACAAGTGAGTATCTTCATGCAGCCATGATGGATCAGGTGAACTTCCAGAATGCACAGAGATAGAATCTTCTTTTGCTTTGTGGATAGGATTCTACTGTAGTGGTGGTACATCTCTGAAGGTGTAATCCTTCAATTTGACCTTGGTGGTGACCCCTAAGTGCTGTAAGTACAAGGAGTTGGTTCCCCATCCTGTACTATTTGCAATTGTCGTAGGAAGGGTCTTCCTAGGATCATCTCGTAGACATTATTTTTTTCAAAGTCACATATAGAAAATGTGTGTGCAAACTCTAAACCACAAGTGGTTAGAGTTATCTCTTCGAGCAATCCTAGAGGTCTTTCAAAATGACTGTCAGCCATTTGAAGCTTCATTCTAGTTGGTCTTAATGTGGGTTTGCCCCATTGCTTCCACAAGGAGGTGGTCACAATAGCAACACCAGCACCTGAATCTATGATTGCTTTGGTTGTGTAACCTTGGTAGGTGATTGGAAGATAAGTATTACATTCTTCACCCTCACACATGTCCCCTATTTTGTCTAGAGGTATCTCTGGTACTTTTTGCTTAGAGCCTCCTTTTGGCATATTGGAATCAAGTTTTGGAACCTGATCCTTCACATGATTCCATAGCTTGGGTTTTTCTTTTAGTAGCTCTTCTACAATGAGGTGACACTGAACCTTAATGTTCTTCACGACATCAGTGTTCCTTGGAACCACTGAGTCTTCGTTTCTTACCAGTATTGTGGGAGCTCTAAGCTGAAGAGATTCACATTCCCATGGGCCTGTGAATTTTGGCAACTCTTGTAAAGAATTAGATTCAAAATCTAATCTTTCATCTTGTTGTTGCTCTCCTTGGTCTCCATAAATAGATGGAATGTCTTGGGGAAATTGATCATGAAGATCATCAATCTTTGGAATAGGAGGAGGGTTACCCTTCTCCTTAGCCCATTTCTCTTCTTGTATTTCTCGCAAGAACTCTTGAGATTACTCTTGAATTGAAAGAGGTGTTCCAACATTCGTGGAATTAAGAACATAAGCTTTCATTGGTGGAGAGCTTCCTCTCTCAACAATTGGTTGAGCCTATGGAGGTAAAGAAACATGTGGTTTGTTTACCAACTACTCTAATCTTTCTATTAAGCCCTGGAAATGCAAATCCGGTTTGACAGAGTTTGTCTGATTGAACTTTTGACTAGTCTTGAGCATAGCTTGAGCTATTTCTACCATTTTCATGCACATTTTCATCCGTTCAATCTCTAAGTTGGCTCTAGGGTAACTCTTGTCTAGGTTTGAAGCTATTGGCCCTTCTTTAAGTTGAGCCTCGTAGGCCTTGAACATCATGTCCAAGCCTTCTGGGGTTGGATTTGCAAGAACAGACCCTTGTTGCGGTTTATTTACCATAGGTGGTGGGGTGGGATGAGGTGGTGTGGACAAAGTTTCATCATGCGAGGGAGTTTGAGATGCAATGTCTTCTATCTTTGTTTTTGCTTCTTTCAGGCTTTCTTCTAGTTCTAATAACTTTTTATTCGGCTTGTGATTGGCCTTCTCCCTTGTATCTTTCCATGTTCTTGTTTTCCTCTTACTAGGCTCTCCTGATTCACTCGACTCCGATTGTTCTGCTGGTTTATCTTGTTTTAATGCTTGTGCCCTAGTAACTACCTGTACAGAAGCCACATTAATACTACTTGCACTTGAATCCACCACTAAGCCTACCACATGAATGGGTGTAACCTTGGGTGCACTAGAGGGGTTCCTGGGACATTCTCTTGGAAGATGGTCTTTGCCGCACTCAGGACAAAAGCCTTGTATTGTGATGCTTTGTCCTTTTCTCGGAGATGGTGGATGGGGACATTCACGAAGAAAATGGTTGTCCTGACATCTAAAACATGGTCCTCTAGGGGCTTGGGGTCTCACTTGTCTTAATTGTGTACAAGACATTGGAGTATTCTGGCTCCCAATTTTGTTCCATAGGTGGTGCCTCATATTGATATGGATAAGTCTCACTATGCTCAGGTGACTCTGTGTAACAAGCATGTGGACTACCTTCATGGGAGTAGTATGAACTATGAGCATGAGAGTTGAGATCAGTGGGGTCACTGGCACCAATGCTCTATTAAGGTTCTCTTCTGCCACTGCATACTTAACTGGAATTACATTGGCAGGTGCTGGTGGTTGGTTTCCTAGGACTGGTTGTGGCCTATATGGTGTCTAATATTGTTGTTGTGGTCTACAATATGGCTGTTGGTATTGGTTCTGATACCTACCTTATTGGTAAGATTATTGATAATTCTGTCTAACAGCCTGTCTATTGTATGGACAATCTTGAGCCGTGTGGTTCGTGTATTTTCTCTCAATAGTGCAATATGGAGCATTCCTTTCTCTCATATTCTGGTTGTGCAATGGGCATACATTAGCATGTGGTCGCCTCCGCAACACTCTTGGCATTTGTCTATTTTGGACTCCTAGCTTCTTGGAAACTTGCTCAACTATCTCATCTATCTCTGTGGAGGCTCTAGAAGTATGACTAGTAGAACTGTCTGAATCCTTGTAGAGTTTGGACAATTCTAACTCCTCACCCATCTTCTATGTCAATGCACATCCGCACACACTCTTCTATGGATCTAGGCTCTTTCAAGTACACATATGATCTTAACTTTGTGCTCAGTAAGCCATCTAAGAACAAATCCACTTGTTTGGCTGGTGTGGGTAACTCTGGAGCAGGGCATCTTTCTAGGTATTGTATGAACCTTCTACCTGCTAGTCGCACTATTTCTTGGGGTGTCTGCTTGAAGGTGTGGATGAAAGATGATGTATTATGCCTGATACCACTCTTGGAAAATTCTACAATGAATTCATCTAGCAGTTGACCTATATCGCGATAGTTGCGACTACTCAGTGGTTGAAACCAAGCTAAGGCAGTGCCCTTAAGAGTCAAACCAAATGCCTCGTACTGGGTGAACAAATCCTCAACCTCTTCGGCTCTTAACACTTGTTTGAACTCGGCCACATGATCATAAGGACCTCCTGTCCCGTTAAAATAATTCTTCATTGCCTTGATCACTTGAGTCGGTCTAAGGGTTCTTGGGTGCTCTCGTGGTCTAGGCAATGGAAAATCATGTTCATCTCTTTGTTGCCTATGTGCTTGATGTCTCTCTCTTTCAGGTGTTTCATTTTCAAATCCTGATCTATTTCTACCCAGAGTGTGTGCAAAACTTACCTCAGGTCTCTCTCTCTCTAGTTCTTTCTCTCTGGGCTTCATGAGCATTGGATGATCCTACTCCTTGGAGGTCATGGGAAACATTGAATCTTGGTGGAGGGAAAATCAATTCACTCTTCCAAGTATATGCATGTCTATCATGTTCTGTTACCAAGAACATTTTCTCTGATGTGTTATCCAGGTAGACAACTTTGCATGGTATCTCTGGATCCTTGAACGCGTAGATGATGACTATGCCCAATTGGCTAGGTTCATCTGGCTTGAATCTCCAAAAGGCTTCCTCTGTTTCTCTATTCAAGAATAGTTCTATGCTTCTGTTGTCTTGAGGGATCCAATCTGGAGTGATCACTTTGGTCAAAACTGACTTGTCTCTAGGAGTCTTGGGTTCTCGTCTGTTGGAAGCAGCCAGAGGCACAGACGACACGGAAGCATGTAACGACAGAGCAGGGAGCCAGTCGGATCAATTTCTCAAACAAATATGTTTTTTATCACTTTTCAAAACATTAAACAGTGATTTTTATCACTATTGTAACATATGTAACATAGAAAACCCCATTTTGTAATCCATAGCTCCATTTTGTGCAAGCGGAGGAGTCCTCGAGCTTGAGGAGCTTAGGTAGAATGCGCGTACCAATTTTCGTTATTTTTAGACATCATTTACCCTTCCAAATAGCATCTAGGACCTAATTTTTAACTATGCCGGTCACTAGATGTGAAACCGGTCAAAACTAGCCTAGAAACTATAAAAAGAGCTAGAGAGCTCATTTTTGAGGTTAGCTTGTTTGAGGTTAGAGTTCTTTTGAGCTTGTAATAGTGTTCTTGAGTAATAGAGCTAATTTCCCACCTTCCATTGTGTCTTGCTTGTCTCTTCGTAGTGTGTGTGTATGTGTGTGTGCATTTCTATGCTTCTCACCTTCACTCTCACTTCATCTCACATTCACGATCTTCATATCACTCCTATCTCTTCCGCGGATTGACATTAAGGAGGTGGAGCTTCTTAACGTGGTTCTCACCATTGTGCTAGAGCAACACCAAATTTGGCGCCGTTGCCGGGGATCGAGTCTAGGACGAATGTGTGATGGTAAGAGTATAGCAAGAAGTGGCGTTGGAAGGTAAAAATTTTAGTTTTTGTTGTTGTTTTTAGTTAGTTTTTAGTGTTTTTACCTCCCCCACACTCCATCTTCATCACTGCATCATCATCTTCATCTCCAAAAAAATCAGAAAATTCACCATATCCACCCATTCTCCTCATTTCCCCTCATTTGTGCATGCGAGAGAGTGAGAGAGAGCTTTTGTGCTTGTGTGTGCTTTTGCTTTCTTGAGTTTTCTTGCAGGTACAGAGCTCTAGTGCATCACGAAATCTTGGAAAAGGTAAAAACTTCACTTTCTCTCAGAAATTTCCGACTGTGTCAGACCATCGCGATGGTCTGCAAACTTCGGAATTTGGAGAAGGCGACCACACCAGCGTGAAGAGCACACCTGCGCCTACAGGAATCCATAGCTGCATTCACAAAATTTGCATTTTGGTGGACCATCGCGATGGTCTCTGACCATCGCGATTGTGTCACACCATCGCGATTGGCTCACGCCATCGCGACGGCTTGGCCGGACCATCGCGACGGTCTCTGACCATCGCGATTGGCTCACGCCATCGTGACGACGGTGCCATGTGGCAAGCTAGACCACCGCGACGGCACACTTCAGACCATCGCGACGACACCCTCACACCATCGCGACACTTCAAAAATTCAGACCATCGCGATTGGCTCACGCCATCGCGCCCAGACCATCGCGATTGGCTCAAGCCATCGCATCTGTGACCATCGCGACGGTGCACTTCAGACCATCGCGATTGTCCACGTTGACCGTTGACTGACGCCATCACGATTGTCCAATTTCACGCCATCGCGATTGTGCACTCTCACGCCATCGCGACGGTCCCATTTCATGCCATCGCGATTGTCCAATTTCACGCCATCGCGATTGTGCACTTTCACGCCATCGCGACGATGCAATTTCAGACCATCGCCATTGTCCAAGTTCACGCCATGGCGATTGTGCACCCTCACGCCATCGCGACGGTCCTAGACCATCGCGATCATCTCAGACCATCGCGATTGTGCACGCCCATCGCAAATTTTAGGGTTTCATTTTTTTGGCCAATTTTCAAGCTATTTTTGGGAAATTTTTGGGTGATTAGACTCATAGGAGACCCCTTAGCTCATACTTGGAGAAAAACTTGTTGGTCAGTTTTTACCCCCCAGGGCCTGAACGGTCATAACTTTTTCATCCGAAGTCCGTTTTTTGAGCTTAATAGCTCATTAGAAAGCTATGTTGAGGTTGACCTAGTTTGGGACTAGAAAGCCAGGGGGCAAACATTGAAAAGTTGGGCAAAAGGGAAGGGACTTAAAAGGTGTATATACTTAAGTGCTTGATCATCCAACTGTGAATTGGTCTAATATTGGATTTGTCCAGGTCTAGCAAGGGCAATCGAAGGCAACCAAGGCAAGGCAGTGAAGGGCATAAAGCTTGGGAAGCGCGGCTTCTTGGGCATCAGAGCAACCAGAAAAGCTGACTCGAGGTTGGAAGATTACTCAACCCCCTCAGTCAATTCTTAGCTTAGGCTAAACGGTAGTGTTGTGGATTAAAGACGATAGGAACGCCTCAAGTTCAAGAGAGTTAAATTTATCAAGTTCAAGACTAAAGTAAAGGTGTGTGACACGAAAACCTAAAGGAAAGAACATAAGTCTGACGGAACGAGAACTCAAAGTACCACGTAAAGTCGAATTCCTGACGCATACATTAAGACAAGAATCTAAAGAAATTTAAAAAGAATCAAGACAGTAATAACAAAGAATCGTTGACGATCTGAGCGAGTACTGAGTGTGCAAGGAAGAAAATTAATGAACCTTAGATCGGGCAAACATATAGGCAAGTCAGACCGGCGAAGCCTTAGATCATCAGAGGCAAGTGTAAGAACTACTGGACGATCGTGGGCTCAACAATTGAACACTAGTTATCCCTACGAGAGCTCAGACACTAGTGATTCAGAAATGGCATTTAGCACAGACAGACCAGAAGGAGGGTCGAATGTAGCCTACTTAGAAAAACCAGAAGGACCCTATAGAACGCAACTAGAGTTTCTCCAAACCAACCGATTAGGTGCTCGCATCTATGAGGATGGTTTGCGAAGGCAAGTGGTGCAAATGCACAACCCCGATCAACCCATTGGATTGGAACATCCAGTGGTGAAATTCGAGAGAGACGCGTACATAGACAAGGAAGGAACGATGTACATCTTAAGTACGCAGCCAAACAATACCAACGAGTTTGGCGTGATTCAACCAGAAACGGAAGCAAAATCTCAAGGAAAAGAACCATTAGAAGAGCCTAGAACACCTAGAGGGAAATCTGTACTAACCAAGTACTAATTCCAGATTGGATCCCTCAGGACAACAGAAGCATAGAGTTGTTTGTAAATAAAGAAACTGATGAAGCCTTTTGGAGATACAAGACCGAAATACTTAGTGAGGTAGGTATCATCACGATATACGAGTTCAAGGACCCGGATACACCTGGAAAGGTTGTATACCTGGATGAGACTTCAGAAAGAGTCTTTGTGGTACCTGACCGCGCTAAAAACACATACACATGGAGAGGTGAATTGGTATTCCCTCCATCTAGGACGAACATGAATACAAGTCAACAAGGGGCAGGAACATCATCAGCCCATGGAAATCAAAGAGAGAAAAATAAAGAGAGACCGGAAGTAAGCTTTAATCACCCCATAAGGAGAGATAGAACAACCACGGACACTAATAGAGCGGATAGACAAAGAGATCATGGAATACTAGGTGGTAGAGATGATTTTCCTCTACCCAGACCACGTGAACACGCAAGAATATTGAGACCCACTCAGTTAGTGAAATCCATGAAAAATTACTTTGATGGGACAGGAGATCCCTATGACCACGTCACAGAATTCAAGCAAGTACTAAGAGCCGAACAAGTTGAAGACATGTTCACGCAATACAACGCATTTGGACTAACGTTAAAAAATACCGCTTTAACTTGGTTCCAACCTCTGCAACAAAGGCAATTTAGAGACATCCATCACTTTTTAGAGTCATTCATCACTGAATTCTCTAAAAGTGGGATTAGACATGACACGTCTTCGTTGATTCATAGCTTTAAACAGACTCCTCAGGAAACAGTAAGACTGGCAGGACGTAGGTTTAGACAATATGTTGAACGATGTCCAATGCAAGAGCTACCCTCACAAGCCAAGCAAGTGTCATTGTTTTTAGATGGCTTGTTGAGCTCTAAACTACGCTCCTACGTGTACCTAAAAGAACCCAGAACGCTAGAGCAATGTGTAAGAATTTGTATAGACATTGAGGACAACTTAGGAGACGAGTTGGAACTCTCAAAGGTCTATAAGGACTCAGACTGTTCATCTCTAGCATCCACAAAATTGTCTAACTCAATAGAAGACCTAGCAGAAAAAGTGGCCCAGAAACTAGGAGTTTCTAGTAAACCTAGGGTGCTAACAAACAAGCGTTGTTACACCTGTGGTGGTGACCATATGGCAAATGTGTGCCCCAATGCACCACAACCACAAGCCAACCCTAGTGGCCAATACTGTACAATTGAGAGAAGATACACGAATCATACGGCTCAGGACTGCCCATACAACAAACAAACCGTGAGACAGAACTACCCGCAAGCATACGCACAGCCAGGTAGGTATCAAGGCCAATACAATGCTCAGCCTTATTACTATAGGCCTCCTCAGAACTACCCATACCAGGCTCAACAGAGACCTCAACCTGTCTTAGCTCAGCAGCCACCCCCACCAGCGAATGTCATCTCAGTCAAATACGCTGCTACAGAAGAGAATCTAAGTAGGGCTTTAGTGCCTTCTTCACCTTTGATCACAGAGAGTGACCCACACTCAAATAGTTTTGACTCTACACATGTAGATAGTCCACCCGCTTATTACACAGAGTCACCAGAACACGTAGAGACATATCATTACGATAGTCCACCAGTGGAACCTAGTTGGGAGCCCCACTATGCTAATGTGATGTACACAAACCCAAATCCACGGCCCCAATTGAGACAACAGAGACCACAGGGCCCTAGAGGACCATGCTTTAGGTGCCAAGGAGATCATTTCATAAAGGATTGTCCACATCCCCCGATAGCAGGACAATCACAGTACTATAATATCCAAGGCTTTTGTGCTGATTGTGGCAAAGAGCACATAATCAAAGATTGTCCTAAAAATCTAGTTAACGCTTCGAATGTGACACCGATCAATGTGATAGGTATTGTAAATAACGCAGATGGATCCAACCCTACATACGTGCCTATCCAAGCTATAACAAGAGCCCAGGTGCTCTTACAGAACCAAAAGCTTAATCAGGAGAAAGTAGTCGGAAGTAGTGAAGTTTCAGAATCTAGCAGTAAAAAGACAAAATCTTGGAAAGATTCTAGAGAAAGAATAAAGAGAAAATGGAGTAAAAAGATAAGTGAATTGGAAGGAAGTTTGAAGGAATCTAGAGCCAAAATCCAAGAATTGACTTCACAGGACTTGAATCAAGAGAATCTAGCTCAAAAATCAGGATCAGTTTTAGCGGAACCCATACCAGAAAATCTAGACATGATGTTTCGTGCATATCAGGCTAGATTAAAAGAAGGACCTCAACTAGCTGAAATGAGCAAAAACTACCCTCGAGCTGATCTAGAAATTGAGAGAACTAAACTTTGCATGAAGATGGTAGAACTAGCACAAGCTTTGTTCGACGCCTCTAGATATCTTAATTGGAATAACATGGCAAAACCTGAATTACACTTTCAAGGGCTAATGGAGAGGCTAGAATATTGGATTGAGAGCAAAGAGAAAAAGGATCAACCTAGGAACCCTATTGTCCTAGAGACACAGGAAAGGAATGCACCATCTCTGTCTCAAGTACCCAACTCAGAAAGTCACGACAACCTATCTTCCATACATAGGTACTCACATGAATTTTTGAGAGAAATCCAAGAAGAGAAGTGGAGAAAGGAACAAGGAACCCATCCTCCTATTCAAGAAATAGATGACTTGCAGGAGCAATTTCCCCAAGACATTCCCTCTATATACGATGATGTAGAGGAAGAACAACTGAGTGAAAACGCAGGCTTTGAATCGAATTCGTTACAAGAATTACCTCAGTTCACAGGACCTTGGGAAGCAAAGTCTATTAGCATGAGAGCACCCACGATAATAGTGAGGAATGAAGAATCAGTAATCCCTAGAAACACGGAAGTGATCAAGAGTACCAAAGTACAATGTAACCTTACTCTAGAGGAGTTGTTGAAGGTAAAACCAAAATTGTGGAAACATGTAGCAAATCAATTCCCCGAGCTTGCTACTACTCCCTCACAAATAGGATCACATAAGAAGGTACCAGAGATACCCGTAGAAAAGATTGGAGATGTAAGCGAAGGAGAGGAAGGTAACACTTATCTTCCGATAACCCATCAGGGCTACACCACGAAAGCCATCTTAGATTCAGGAGCCGGAGTAGCCATAGCTACCACCGCCTTATGGAAACGTTGGGGTAAGCCAGCATTAAGACCCACCAGGATGAAGCTACAAATGGCTGATGGACACATAGAAAAACCATTAGGCTTACTAGAAGGCATATCTCTCACCACTTGTGGTGTAGAATTTGAGCATACTTTCGCCATTTGTGACTTTGCAAAAAACCATGCTTATGAGATGATATTGGGACGACCATTCATGCGTCAGTTGTAAATTGTACAAGATTGGGGAGCTAATTCTTTGTACTTGCAACATTTAGGAGTGACTACCAAAGTCAATCTTAAGGACTATTCACATCCAGATGTACCCCCAATACAATGGAATACCATCCATAAGACACCAGTAGAGACGGAATCCGTGCACTCATTAGAATCAGATCCTTCTTGGTTGCATGAGGATACTTGCAATAGAACAAGGATTACGACCACCACATACTAGAGAGATGACTCTCCTCCCAACCAAATGCCTGCATATATAGCTGCTTGAACTAATGAGGACCACAAATGTAACTAGAGTCCACAAGTGCATGTGCAATCTCCTCCACTCCTTTCATATCCACCACTAGAGTCTATTAGTGGCTGGAGTGATCTCGACCACTACTTTAGTACCTTCCACTAGAGTCCACTAGTGGTTGTTGTACTGACCTCTTGAGTTAAGTCCACTGGACTCAAGTTAACTCACGTTAACTTGAGTTAGAAGGCTCTAGAGCTCTTTGGGCAAAACTCTCTCCCCATGCTCCCCATGGGAGTTGAACCCAAGACCTCCTCCTTCACAACCATGAGACTTAACCACTAGGCTAAGTGGATTACTTGAATATGACAGCACATGACTTATGCTTGAGTCTACTCTTGAGATCTTTGGTCCTACAGACGAGTGACCAAACGGTATCCGATTTCAGATCTGTCTGAAGCCATCGGATCCCTAGATCATAGACTTACTTTATTACATTCTTCCCCCCTTGGGAAAGATTTTCTTCCTCGAAAATAAAGCTATATATATAACTGTAGGCAACCCCCGAGCCTCATGTTCTAAAACTGGAAGAACATGATCATGTTCTAAAACTGGAAGAACATGTCTCATCTCTGTGGTGGCATCCTTGCCCAAATGATTCAAAACACTATCTGGTTTTGTACTTTGATGAACGGGACAAAGTACAAACTAGTGAAGAATAATAAGGGTGGATCTAATGACATCCCTGGCTAATTCACAGTTTCTGGATGTGCGATCTAGGCACAAACATGTGAACTAGGTGGATTCAAATTACTAGTCCATTTATGGGCATAACTGGTGCATGGGCTTAGTAATGAAGGTGACATCCCTTGCAAGACTTTAAGAATTCTTGATTCACTTGAATTTGTTTTGGAGAACTTGAAGTTTGATTGTCCCATACATCTAACTTTAGATGTTTATTCGATGGTCTACTTTGATCCAACAGTTACTTGATTTTTCACCCGACTAGAGGACTACTTTGTCCCAATGAGTTTGAAAAAATCCTATGTAAACTGTAGGAGAAAGTTTACCATTTCGGTGGAATCAACCATACTAACTTCACCAATTCAAATTCAAAATGAAAACTGTCCAATTTAGGACACTTTTCTCAAAGACTTTTAACTGAAAGTTCTTGGGAATTGTCAATCCAATGAGCAATTCCTAACTTCTTTATTCTAGAGTATACTGGACTCTAGGAAATGATTTATGCTATACCTTGAAGCAAAATCAAATGAATAAGTCTACTTAGACTTAGCATCTTTTGAAGATTGAAAAGGTTCTTGTACATAACATCTATCTAGGATGTTCAAGTTAGTTATCTAATTCTAACCGGCTATCCCTGGTCTTTTGAAAAAGGAATCAGATACCATATCTGAGTCAATTCCAAAAGATTTGGAAAGCGGAAAGAGATAACTAAGACTTTGTACAACCAATTCAAACTTCGAATATACATAAACTTGCTATGAGTCAAAGACTAGATGACTCAGGACTTCAACTTTTCAAAGATCTATTTCAACAAGATATTGAAGCATTGTTTTTATCTTTAAGAGAAATAAGCTAGTTTCTCAAAAAGATACAAAGAAAATCAAAAACATCATCCAACCACAAGATACTAGTGTGGTAACCAACATCAGTGTGTCGACCCACTGAGGTTACGCTGATGAGTTTTGTATTCAAATAATGCTTCACTTGAGACTAAGTTCAGGTCACATTCAATCTTTTTGACTCCGTGAATGCAATTCTTGTGCATTTCTTTGAGTCTAAAAGAGTGAATTGATCAAGTTACACTAGGAACTTGATACTTGACTTAGTCAATTGAATCTTTAGTTGAAAAGATCAACTCAAAGTAAAAGTCCAACTTCTTTCAGAAAATTTATCAAATATTTCTGATCAATAACACTTAAACTTGAAGTGTTCTATGAAGATCTTGGAAGTTACTGACTTCATATCTTCAGTTTCCTTAATCTTGAAGTTACCTTGAAGTATCGTAAGATACTACTTTCATCCTTTACGAATTAAACTTTTCCTTGAAGTCTTAATTCCCTGGAGGATGAAACCTAACTTCAAAATCCAAACTAGGACTAAAAGATAATCATCATCCCACGGTGCGATGTCCCATTCCATCTTTCCTACATGAATCTGAGTATAAAATCTGGTGTCCCATACCACCCTATTTTATATTCACATTAATGTGTGGGTGATTCTTAGCCTAAAGTCTAAACATCTCTTGATAGAGTACCTTATTTCTTCAATTCTTTTACAAGAATTGGAAGTTTCAGGCATTACCTCTAACTAGATTTTCCTAGGTTTTGATTCCTTCGCATGATCACCTCATAATCATGTGCTTTGCCTTTGGAAACTTGAAAACCTTTTTGACAGAATATCAATCAGAATTCCAAGTTCTTGAATTTTCTCGAATTCAAGTTCAATTGGTTTACCCTTGACCAATTTTGTAGCGACAAGAGCTTTTGACTTCTTGTCTTTAGATTCCTTTCTTTACTGTTGCTTTAGGTACCTACCCCGGGGACTTTATTTAGGAATCTCTTTACTGCTTAAGTCTTAAGCATCCGCTCATGCTTTCTGGATTTGTACCAAAATCTCTTTAAGGATAGGTAAACACTTATGTTTTACCTTCCACAGACTTAATTACCATTTTCCCGGTTGCAGACTACATTCTTGGAATTTCTTTACTCTGTTCAGACTTGGAACAACTTACTCTTTTTTTTTTTTTTTTTTTCACAATTTTTCATTGGATAAATGGAACTTGAGTGAATAATTCCCAAAAGGAATTTTATTGCCAATACTTGGGCAATCTACAAAGTAGTTCAATCGCACATTACTTGGACAATCATGGCCAAGTTTGATCAAGTCTATCTTTAAGCTTCTTTGCTTACCTGCAGGATTTTTAGAGATCTTTCTCAAGTCCAAGCATACACTTATGCCTCTCAGATTCCAAAGCTAAGAATCTTTGATATACCTTTAGGTTATATCACAAATAGGACTTGAAATACCACTTATAGTGGTTTGGGACGTCTAGGGAACTACTTATAGTATGAAGAATTTCATTCTCAAAACTTGAAAGAATGCCATTTCTTCAAAGACTTGAGATTCCTTCTAGGGAATCAAATAACTTGAGCAAATGATTCATCTTGGAATCTTTTGCAAAAAGAACATTTAAAAGAAATTCTTTCAAATGATATCCAAAAATTTACTGATTCAATTGTATTTATTTCCTGAGTATCAAACTAGAGACGAAATATCACATTTGCGAGTATGAAAGTTTAAGTTGAACTTTCATTTATGTGATATCGACTTCTATTCTTGAGTTTGATACAAAACTCATTATTATTGGTCAATCTTCAGATGTTACTAGAGTCCTTTAAACATATTTCACTAATCAAATTTATGTTTTAAAGTCCAAGCATCTATTGATTGATCCAATAGTAATGCAACTATGAACACTTTGAACTTTATAACTTGTTTAGGCGAAGTTCATGGATTGAAAATCCATTTCTAGGAACTTTCTATTCCTAAATGAAAAGTTCACACTTGCTTCAAGTTTTTTAGGAACTTATATTATTTCCTAAAAATTGCTTAGCTAGTTGCATCATTTACCAGAGATGCAACTATAGAACTTAACATCCTTTTATTGACGTCAAGGATCAATTGATGTTGAGGTTTAACCTTTGATTTCCATCACCCCTTGAGATGAAATCAAATGAAAATTTATAAAAGATTGGTACCTTTATATCTTGGCAAAACATTTATATCCTAAAGAGGTTTTGCCTTCATCATTCCTTGGACCTATCATATAATATGAATTTATGTGTATTTTGGGAAGAGTTCATGAATCAATTAAGATCCTCTACTTGGAACATCTACCTTCCCAACAATAAATTCATCTTAAACATGGTAGGAGAATGATCTCACATGAAATAGAAGGCTTGACTATTTCATATCTCAATTCCAAAAAGTTACTTACCGAGGTTTCATCATGAGATACAAATCTTGAAACCACAAAGAAACTTCTTTAAACTTTCGAAATCTTCTAAGTAGAAGAGTACTCAAGGAACTTGGAAATATAGTTGATGCTCTCATCCAACCTTGGGATGCTTGAGAAGTTATAAAAATATATAACTAATCAACTAAAGCTTTATCCGCATGACTTTCTAAGTACATCCAGGACTTAGAGTCATCATACATCACAAAAGAGTTTGCAAGTAATTAAATTTTCTTGGTCATCAAGGAAATTTATTACTTAACTTTCTCTTACTCATACCTAGCAAGACATCTAACATACTTAATTCTCATTAAGTATTTATGTTTGATAGTAGAGTATCAACTTGGGAAGAAATTGACTAATTACTTGAGTTGCAAACTAGAACTAGTATGTCTTTGCAACTAACTAGTCCTTGGTCTTCCCTAATGTCAAACTGCGAGCTTTACAAAGTAAGCTAAATACTAAGAGAGTACATTTTCATATCTACTTGCAAACAGCATTCCATTCTTCCATGCAAATGCATGTATCTACATGCAAAAGCATATGTTCACATGCGTATGCATGCATGTTCTTTGCATGCCCAAAAAATAATACAATAATCGTGCATGAACTTGATGCACGATTTTTTCCTTGGACTAAGAATGTATATCATGCAATCCTGATGCATGTATATCCTTTCCTTTGTCCTAATGCACTATGATATAAAAACATACCCTTGAAGTGCAATAGAAATCTTACTCAATGGAAAGGAAATATGTATTTAAACTACCAAAATACATTCTTTGATGCACAAGGATCTTTTTGAAATCAAGTCTTTATCTTTAATGCAAACTAATGCTTGGAATGAAAAATGGATTAATTCATTATTCTAATCTAGACTTAATCAATTGAAATCTTGGCTATTTCAATGTGCATCTATGATTAAGTGTAGAATAATGAAAACAAGATAAATCAAGCATTAAGGCCAAGCAGAAACTGGAAAATACTTAGCTTTGATCAAAGCTTCGTCCATCCCTTGATCCTTTGGAAGAGTGATTCATCCTCTTGATCCTTGCGAGGAGCTATTCACCATTCTTGAAGCTTCCTCATCAAGAAATAATCTTGGATGACTTGGTCCGTCGATATTGACTAACTTAGGCCTCCGGATCTTCACTCCACAACTCCACTTCCATCAAACTCTGCGACAACTGAAGCAGAATACTTCTCGGGTTCGGCAACTAATTTGGCTCCTTTAATGGATGAGAGGACTTGCACTTCAACTCTGCTGACTGGTTTAGGAAACTTTCTTCTGCATTAAAGAACAAGTTAGTCGCCTTGGGCGCGTGGATAGGTTGCCTCCCTCTCAAATCGATGGTGCAGGTTCGAGTCCCGTCGGCAGCAGGCGCTCGCGAATTTTCTTTTCTTTTGGTATTGCTGTTGATGAAAGCTTTTCGGCGCCAGACTTTAGGGAAAAACCGATTTTTGCAGACTTCTGAGCGTGATCCGCTCGTGGTCTTGTTGGGTAGACGATGGCGCTCTTGTTGAGGGGGCGAGGGATCGAATCCCCTCATATACCAGAGAATATAAACTTTTGGATGTTCTTGGTTGAAGCCTCCTTTAGCGAAGTAATGATCTGTAGAGATCTTCTGCTTACAGACTATCACGAACGGCGCTTCTCTCGTGGATAGGGCAGCGCACTCTAAGCTGGGGGAGGGGGGTTCGAATCCCCTCTTCTACACAGTAGAGATGATCATAGCCTTTTGCTAAGCTTCTCCTAAGCCAAGGCAGCACACGACCAACTCTGCACTCTTCTCAAGGCGGCCGCGAGCAACCTTCTTCATCGTAGAAGATCTTATGCCCACGCATATAGGCGAGAGCAAATTGATGAGCAAGATGATGAAAGAGAAGAGCTATGGAGAATGGCTCTGATACCAATGCAATAGAACAAGGATTACGACCACCACATACTAGAGAGATGACTCTCCTCCCAACCAAATGCCTACATATATAGCTGCTTGAACTAATGAGGACCACAAATGTAACTAGAGTCCACAAGTGCATGTGCAATCTCCTCCACTCCTTTCATATCCACCACTAGAGTCTATTAGTGGCTGGAGTGATCTCGACCACTACTTTAGTACCTTCCACTAGAGTCCACTAGTGGTTGTTGTACTGACCTCTTGAGTTAAGTCCACTGGACTCAAGTTAACTCACGTTAACTTGAGTTAGAAGGCTCTAGAGCTCTTTGGGCAAAACTCTCTCCCCATGCTCCCCATGGGAGTTGAACCCAAGACCTCCTCCTTCACAACCATGAGACTTAACCACTAGGCTAAGTGGATTACTTGAATATGACAGCACATGACTTATGCTTGAGTCTACTCTTGAGATCTTTGGTCCTACAGACGAGTGACCAAACGGTATCCGATTTCAGATCTGTCTGAAGCCATCGGATCCCTAGATCATAGACTTACTTTATTACAATACTCACTTATGGATGTGTAAAGTAGCCAAAAAAGAGGAAGAAAGGTTAGAAGCCAGGACCTTAGGTGCAGAACAACATCCGCGAACCCTTCAAGATCCAGCCTATGCGCCTGTAGTATTCCCAGACGAAGAGTTTGAACCCCATGGTTGGGCAGAAATCCTAGCAACCATGGATGTAGCCATCAATGAAGAACAATGGACACCCCACTGTGACGAGGATGGCTATGACATATCAGTTTTCACGATAGAGCCAATCATGTGCGATGCAATTTTAGAAGAGTGTGAACCTAACACTGATGCATTTGAGGATGCAAGCGATTTTGATTTAGAATCAATTATCATGGATTCTCCCTTTGCATCAGAGGAAGAATATTTTTTCAAGGTAGAGACTCACACTCAGAGACACGAGGAAATTACGAATGAGGTGAGGTTAGCCACGGAAGTGACTAACAAGAGTGAAGGCAAGAAAAGAAAGAAGAAAGAAACCAGGTCAGAAAAAGAGGAATCTTTATTTGAAGTACCCGAGAACTTCAAGAAATATGAAATCGAAGATAGAAGAATCATGGTACGAATGTCCAATAGAAAGGCGAATGACGGACAAGTATATGATAACCGAGAGAAAACCAAGAAAATAATAGTTGCCATAGAACGAGAAGAAGAAAAATGTACATACATAGGGCATGATTTGACAACTGAAGAAGAAGAAGAAGAGCTAGTTGCCCTATTGCGCGAATATAGAGATGTTTTTGCGTGGAGTTACAAAGATTTGAAAGGAGTAGATCCAGATATATGTTCTCATAGAATCCCTATGACTCCAGATGCAAAACCGACAAAACAGAAACCGTACACGTACAATGATAACTACGCTGCGAAGATTAAAGAGGAGATAGATCGCTTGATAGAAGTAGGATTCATTTACAAAATTGAGCATACCGAATGGGTATCCCCCATTGTGGTTGTGCCCAAGAAGAATGGAAAATTGCGCGTGTGTATTAACCTTAAAAAAGTTAATGCCGCCACGATTAGAGAATAGTTATCCTCTTCCTATCACGGAACATCTATTGGAAAGAGTCGCGGGCAAGGAAGTTTACAGCTTTCTGGATGGATTCTCAGGCTATAATCAAGTAGCCATTGCTCCAGAAGATCAACACAAGACGGCATTTGCCACTGAATGGGGCATATTTGCATTTCGGGTAATGCCTTTTGGCTTAACAAATGCACCCGCCACTTTCCAGCGACTCATGTGTCATGTTTTTAAGGAATTCTTACGCAAGAGTTTGGAAGTTTATGTCGATGACTTATGTGCACATTCAAATGTAAGACAGACGCATATCCCAGAGTTAAGACAAATATTTGACAAATGTCGAGAATATCAGGTTTGTTTGAACCCAGAAAAATGCGTTTTCATGGTCAGACAAGGCAAAATTCTAAGACACATTGTGTCAAAAAATGGCATCTCTACGGATGAAGAAAAGGTGAAGGTAATTGCAGAATTACCTAGACCAACTAATGTGAAAGAGGTACAGGCATTTATGGGCCATTGCGGTTATTATAGGAGATTCATACACATGTATGCAATCATAGCCAAGCCTTTGTACTCTCTTTTAACCAATTTTGAATGGACAGATGAATGTGAAAATTCATTCAATGAACTCAAACGACGTTTGTGCTCAGCACCTATATTGACTACCCCAGATTGGAGAGCCATTCCATGTACATGTGGATGCATCCAATTACGCCTCAGGAGAAGCTCCTCAAGGAGTAGCGGATGATCTACCAGATGCATACTTGTTTAATCTTGAGATAGCACCAGAATGGGCTAAGCATTTAGTCCCTATTCTGACATACGGACCCAAGACTTCTAGGATAAAGATCAAGGAAGGAGAGATTACCAAGTCTCAGAGATACCAAATAATGGCAGGAAGCATATATAAACAGGATAATCAAAAGATTCTTGCTTGTTGTGTAGATGAATCAGAACATGCGAATTGGTTGCAATTAGCACACATGGGTGCATTAAAGCAACATCATTCGAAGCATCGAACATTACAGACTCTGCATAGACTAGGAGTATATTGGCCTTCGATGGAAGCAGATGTCTACAGGTTGTGTAAAGAATGCAATGTTTGTTGTGAAAAACCACCAGTAGAGCATGCTACACTATATCATGTGTCTCTCACACCAGACTGGAGTGAACAATTAGTGACATACTTGAGGACGAACACATTCCCTCAAGGAATGACCTTAGCTCGACAACGCAGTCTAGAGCAGGAAGCTCAAGATTATTCACTTATTGGCGATAACCTATACAAAAGAGGACGAGATGGATATCTAAGACAATGTGTTCATGAGAGCGATTATCTGAGCATACTAGAGACTGCACACCAAGGTGTTGCAGGAGGTCATTTTGGACCCGATAGGATAATCAAAGCCATCCTCTTTGCAGGATTATGGTGGCCCACTCTTCAAATGGATGCTCATACCTATGTAAAGAGATGTGATGTGTGCCAAAGAACTCAGTTTCCTACTCGTAGAGATGAAATGCCATTGAAACCCATGATGGGCGGACGTGCATTTTCAAAGTGGGGTATAGACTTTGTAGGACCCATTAACCCCCCTACAAAAGGTACACATGCGGAATACATTATTGTTGCCACAGATTATCTGATGAAATGGGTAGAGGCAAAAGCCACGAAAAAGAATGATGCACACACAACTGCAAAATTCTTATTTGAGAATGTCTTTACAAGATATGGACTGCCTATAGAGATAGTGAGCGATCGAGGCACTCACTTTCTAAACCAAGTCATTGAATATTTGTTACAGGATTTTATGGTGATTCACAAGAAATCCGCACCATATCATCCTCAGGCCAATGGTCAGGCTGAAAGCACTAATAAGATCCTTTGTAACGTACTGACGAAACTCGTGAACAACAAACGTTCAGATTGGGACAAACAGTTACACCACGCTGTTTGGGCATATCGAGTGGCCTACAAGACCGTACTCAATGCAACTCCCTTTCAGATGGTTTTTGGTCAGAATGCTGTGCTTCCTTTGGACTTCTTGATACCGACCCTTAAGGTTGCACAAGAACATCAGTGGACCGGCCATGAATTATCAGCGAGAGTAATGGACTTGGAACGATTAGGAGAAACCAGGCTAAAGGCGGCAGCAGGCATATACGTAGCGAAGAAGCGACAGAAAGCATATTTTGATGCACATGTGAAAGATAAAGGCCTAAAAGAAGGAGATTTAGTTCTAGTATATACGCTCAAACAACACGCACGTAAGTTAGAAAAGCGAGGTTATGGACCTATGATCATTAACAGACTCTCAACAAGTGGAGCAGTACAGTTAGCCACTTTAGAAGGAGATATAATGCCTAATTATATTAGTGGTTGTAGAGTCAAGCTATATCAGGAACCTCTTACTGAGGATATGCTTAGACGACTCACGTTGGCAAAGAAGCGTAAGGAGGAAGAAAATAGAATACGAGCGGAAGCTCAGGCAGAAGCAATAGAACGCATTAAACGCATGAAGTTAAGAAGACAAGGACTAGGGAGAGAACATTATAACCATCTGGAAACTACACCCAGATACCCCATGGCCATGTGTCAAGTAAAGTCAACCACTCATCCTAGCATAGTGGACAGGAGACCATTCATTACAGTCAGGCTAGAGCACGGCAACCCTTGCCAAGAGCTCAGGGCTTTAATTGACTCACGTGCTACGACTAGTGCGATTAGATGGTCCCACTATAAGGATTCAGGAATAGAAATGCGGCCAATTGAGGCATACCTCATAGGCCTAGGAGGCATGGAAACCCCTTGCATGGGTGAGGTGGACCTTCCTATCCTCATTACGGATGTGACCATGACAGCGAGGCTACTAGTGTGCCATGATGACGACCTGATAGAACCCCTAATCCTTGGCCAAGATTGGCTATACGATCACTCAGTGGACCTAAATCTTAGACAAGGCTCCATACAGATTGGAACCTTAGAACAGAAGCGAGTGATACCGCTTGACTTCCCTAACGGCATTCCGATTGAGGTTTGTAACCCTAGACCCTATGAAACGCATGCGACGGAAGACCGGAAGATCTTGGGTCAAACCAGTCACGTTACGTCTACTCCAACCCACTCGGACTTGGCTAGGGACAATTGTCAATCAGAAGAACGATAGGAGATCTTCCCTAGGGCTTCCTGCAAACTAGAAGGGGCCGCTACCCAACCGCTAGGGCAGATGAACACAATCAGCGGTCAGGTGGGTTGCATCAGCGGCCAAATGAGCACAACACCCTGCGGTGCTCATCCTTCCAAACTTGCTGCGGACTGGCCTAGATTAAAGATACATAACGAATCACTTCCTAATGGGCAGGTCACGCAAGTGTTGGATCTCCCTTCTTTTCCAAAGCAGAGCGTCCAATGGACCTCTCAAACCCAACCACGAAGGAGTCAACCACAACAGAGGAACCCAGACCGACGACAACACCAGACAAGGCAAGGAAAACAGCAGTATCAACATCACAGAACAAGTGGCACAAAACAAATATGGGTGCCAAAAGGACAGCAACCACAGGCTATTGGCAACACTGCAGACGAGAACAGGACAACGTTGCAACAGAAGCAGAGTCAGTATTCAAAGTCCCCTCGATCTCCTTCCACAATTACTCGACAGATTTGGATCGCCAAGAAATATCTTATCTATAGACCCACACCCATGCAGATTTGGGTACCCAAACAATGTATTATAGCCCAACCCTCTAGCCATGTAATATGTACCCCTCCGAAATCTTTTCATCCTTCAATACCACCAAACCCGATACCACTTTCTGTCCCTCAGCAGAAACATACCACCCACTCCAAGACTCTTAGGAAATGGATACCGAAACGTATCCAGACGACTTTTTGTACCCCCTTAGGTAATCAATGGGCCCTCACCAGGATCATATATATGTGCTTGGCATATGATTTACCCATAGAGCGTGCCATGACCAGTGAGGAACTGAAGGCATTCAAAGGGACCACTAGGAAGGCTAGAAAGTCTAGCAAAGGCAGAGCCGGAAAGCGGATGAGAGGTACTATCCCGTGCCTACAAGTCCCAAAATCACCCTCGCCACAACCATCTCCAGAGCAGTCACCAACAACAGCCACTCCCACGGTACCACCAATTCGTATACGGTTATCAAGACCAGTTACGCCGGAGGGCACCACCAGTACTGTTGCACCCCAAGCAGCCACAACCACAGAACCTATCACCACAGCAGCTGAACTTCCCACCACTATTGGTGCGGAAGCTTTCTCTTTTCCAATACCGCATCTAGAACCAGGACAAGCAGAGCCACTGGACCAAACTTTTGATTTTGAGATGCCCGATGCATTCTCCAATGAGTTCCAGTTTTCAGAAGGACAAATGTTTTCTCAAGAATTTGAAAGGCCTAGCTACCCTACCACACCCAGGGATCAGCCACAAGGACAGATCGTGTCCAGCTCTGATGACGAAAGAACAGCAACCGATGACGACGAAGGTGACGACGAAGCTAGCCAGGGAACACATGAATCCCAAGAGCAAGAACAGACAGATGGCCAAGGCCAACAAACGGACACACATGGCGATACAAGTACCCATGAAGATGAAACTTACGAAGCAGCAGATTACACTCTAGCTATCAAGAAGCTGTATAGAACTATGGAAAAAGTTTGGGCACGCAAAAAGCTGACAGAGGAAGAGAGTCAAACAATAATAGAACAAGAACTTGTCACAGGCGGATTCGAAGACGCATACATCAAAGGATTCAAAGAGTTAGTCAAATCAGTAGGCTCCAACGAAGCACTCAGGTACTTGCGAAAGCCACTACCACAGTTTGACCCCCGTAGAGTACGACTACTTTCAAAGCCCGGCGAATACATTCGTGTACCAACCGGAGCACAATCTTCAGAACAAGCCAGGGAGGCACGCCTCGTCCCCGAAAGTTCATTGGCCATAGAAACCATCTTTGTAGATTTCCCACCCCGCGCTACAGCTGCACAAACCTCAGTAGTCACTGAAGTACCGACCACCCCAACCGCTCCTCTCTCACCACCCGTCCATCCAGCCTCCCCTCTTCACCCTCCTTCCCCCAGACCCACATCTTCATTCGCCGGTGGTGTTGCAGAAATTGTCTTTACGACCACTAACCCCACAATTCCCGCGCCCATTAGCCGTAGTCTACCCCCTCCCACACCCACCTTTCTACCCAACCCATTCCTTCATCAATCTTTTCCATCTTTCCCCTCAACTCCAAGACCCCTTTTCCCATTCCCACTGCCATTAACCTTCTCCCCCGTCTCACCTCCCCGACCCACGGTAACACCTCTTTCCCCTTTCCACCAAGCTGCTCCAGCTAGCCCCCCTGTAAATTACCCCTCAACATTGGTAAATCCCGTATTTACACCAGCACGAGCACCCACGATCACACCCATATTCACGGTCACTGCACTAGATACGTCCACTGACATGGACATCTCACCACCCACAGCACCATCACTCACTTCACTCACGGCACAAACATTTTTAGGCACATCACAATTTTCAACCATCACTACATCATCCACCTTCCCACCCCCATTCCCCATTCCCGTTGCATCTACACCAACTGCATCTTCATTTAGCACCCCATTAATACTCTCACCCACTGTAGATAATGCATTCCGACAGATGTTCATGTGTATGACGCAAGTAAGAGATGAGTTCACATCTCTTGGTGATAATTATCAGCAGCTGCAGAGGACAACCAATGACTTACAGTCGCAGCTTAACTTATTGTCTATTGAGAATGCCTCTCTGAACACCCGCTACCAAGAATTACGCGAGGCTTATCACAAATTGGAACTAGAAAGCGAAGAAAAGACCAAGGAAGCCACTGCTGACTTGGATAACTTATTAAGAGCCCAGACAGTCCGCAATGCAACGCTAACACGAAACATGGGCTTACTACGAAGACACCTAGCAGCCGCCAAGGAAGAAAACCAGCGCTTACAAGATCAGAACCGAGAAAACTTAGAAGCAGCGCTCGACCACCCAGACCAACCACTCAGTCCTAGCAGGTTCAAAGCCATTCCCGCAGACTCGATGAGGATGCTGCTAAACGATCATGTGAGATTGCTAGATGAATATGACCGCATGAACGAGGAGTTACAAAAACTCAAAGAAGATCACAAATTACTCCAGTTACGAGAACCGGCACACCAAGACATACCAGCACCTGTGGACCCCTCTCCTGACCTCCTAGAGGAACTCAACTCATTACGGGCCCAGGTATCGACCCTTGAATCAAGGATTGCAGTATATGAAGCGCCACCAAGGCCAGATTCCCCACCTGAGCTTCCAACTGAGGAAGAAACGGTCACCATCCTGGTGGAGGAAACGTTTGAAGAAGCATACGAGCCACAACCCATCCCAGGCGGACGCGTCACGGCCGAAGGTCAGATGACGTATGAACTTGCGACCCCCGCGTGGATGAAGACTATTGAGGAACTTGGAACAACGCACTCCGCGAGAGTAGAGGCACAATTACATGCCATGGCGATGATAGAAGAAAGAATATTACAGTCTCCATTCTTTGCTCATTTGGCCCCGCGACGATACATATCTGGGCACGAGCTACAGTATAAACCGTACTTCATGTTAATGGCCGAATACCAGTTAGCCATTGAGAAAGAGACAGGTAAAAAACCATCGCATGCAACTCAATTCGAGGCGGATGATTTGCCACTAGATGCACAACAAGGAAGGATCTATCAACCAGAGTGGTGAAAAGATTTACTACAGCAGTATCCAGAGATGATGAGTACATGGGTAAAGGCACCTTTGCATTTGAAGTATAACCCGTGTTGGGGACCAGTGCCACGACGCCGCTCCTGGACTGCCTTTGCTATTAAGGTACAAAACAATAAGCAGTGCCAAGACTGGTTGAATTACCCCTATTTTAAGCCACCCATTGAGTTACCAACTGTTGGCTACATGATGGCTACAATTCACCACTGGCTCCCTAGATTAAAGCATATGGATGATATAGCGGCGCATATGTCTGTCAAAATCTTTGACATGATGCAAATGATTTTTAAAGTCTTCCGACGCGTCAAGGCACCACATGTCAACACCCCAGGCTTTGAGCATGGCAATTTCGATCTGGTATATGATATGAGTACAACGCCATCGCTACGGGTGTGTTATGCCTGGCACTGCAGAATAAAGTACCTACCGGCGTGCTACAAGCAGACATTCGAAGAGATGTTCACAACCGGCTTCTGGGAATACCATTCAGAGGTATTCATAAGCAGGCCTACACATTTACTACAATTATTTGCCTGTGAACGAATGGTCTATTCCACACACTATCAGCTCCCGCCACCGGAAGAACCGCAACCAATCGACTGGGAGAAACTCGAGGCAGACCTGGCCCGAGGCATTCGTATCTCCGAGCACACCCTCGCTCAAGACCTCCTACAGAACTACATCCGGCAGACCTCACAGCAAGGTTCTGTCAGGGACGACAGAAGCGAGAGGGAGGGGGGTGTTGGAAGCAGCCAGAGGCACAGACGACACGGAAGCATGTAACGACAGAGCAGGGAGCCAGTCGGATCAATTTCTCAAACAAATATGTTTTTTATCACTTTTCAAAACATTAAACAGTGATTTTTATCACTATTGTAACATATGTAACATAGAAAACCCCATTTTGTAATCCATAGCTCCATTTTGTGCAAGCCGAGGAGTCCTCGAGCTTGAGGAGCTTAGGTAGAATGCGCGTACCAATTTTCGTTATTTTTAGACATCGTTTACCCTTCCAAATAGCATCTAGGACCTAATTTTTAACTATGCCGGTCACTAGATGTGAAACCGGTCAAAACTAGCCTAGAAACTATAAAAAGAGCTAGAGAGCTCATTTTTGAGGTTAGCTTGTTTGAGGTTAGAGTTCTTTTGAGCTTGTAATAGTGTTCTTGAGTAATAGAGCTAATTTCCCACCTTCCATTGTGTCTTGCTTGTCTCTTCGTAGTGTGTGTGTATGTGTGTGTGCATTTCTATGCTTCTCACCTTCACTCTCACTTCATCTCACATTCACGATCTTCATATCACTCCTATCTCTTCCGCGGATTGACATTAAGGAGGTGGAGCTTCTTAACGTGGTTCTCACCATTGTGCTAGAGCAACATCGTCCTACATCTCCTTGCCCCAGGTCTCCTATCTCACGCTCAGAAATGATGTTTCCAAACTCATTTGTCCTATAAGGTAGGTTGGTGACCACATATATGGTTCCTTCCTTATCAATGTATGAACCTTCTTCAAACTTGACTATTGGATGTTCAAGTCCAAAGGTTTGATCTGGATTTTTGACTTGGACCACTGATCGCCTTAGGCTGTCCTCATAGATGCGAGCACCTAATCGGTTGGTCCGAATATATTCCAATTGTGTCTTATATGGACCTTCGGGTGTTTGTAGATAGGTAGTTCCTGAGCCACCTGCAGGTTTTCGCATGCTAAAAGACATTTCTGAGTCACTTGTGTCAGGGCTTAGTACGTAAGGATAACCACTTAGTTGTTGTGCCCAAGACTTGGTTGTATGGTTGACACTTCCCTTAGAAGATATAATGCTTTGTCTCTCCTTGCCTAGGTATCTAACAGGTCTCAAGTTCATAAGCTTTGGTTAAGAGTCCAAAATTTCCCCTTAGTATGGTTCAAAATCCTTTGGAGTCCCCTTTGGTTTACTAGTCCCACTTGAAGGTCAGCTTCAAATTAGTCTATCCGAAAATCAACAAGCTTTCCAACGAGCTATAGAGCTCAAAAAATGGACTTTTGATGAAAAAGTTATGTCAAATCAGGCTCTTGGAGGTCAAAATAGGCAAACATGACCTTTTGGAAAAATCACAATTTTGTGTGAAAATCGTGATTTTGGACAACCTTGGAAATCACGATTTTGAATGAAAATCATAATTTTTGGAGGTCTAAAAATCGCGATGCTGAGCTCTTATGAAAATCGCGATTCTGAGGGATCATGAAAATCGCGATTCTGAGGGATCATGAAAATCGCGATGCTGAGCACTAATGAAAATCATGATTTTGGCTAATCCCCTAAAATGCGATTTTGATTGAAAATCGTGAAAAACGTGATTTTGGCTGAAAATCGTGAAAAACACGATTTTGAGTGAGAATCGTGAAAAATGCAATTTTGAGTGAGAATCGTGAAAAATACGATTTTGAGTGAGAATCGTGAAAAATGCGATTTTGAGTGAGAATCGTGCAAAACGCAATTTTCAGAATGATCACAAAATCGCAATTTTGAATGAAAATGGTGTTTTCTCAAAATCGTGTTTTTGACATGAAAATCGCGATTTTGAATGAAAATCGTGTTTGGTCAAAATCGTGTTTTTGGCCTGAAAATCACGATTTTGAGAATGACCAAAAAATCATCATTTTGATTGAAAATCGTGTTTTGAAAATCGCGATTTTGTACCTTAGTGAAAATCGTGTTTTTTGAAAATCATGAAAAATGCGATTTTGATTGAAAATCGGGATTTTGGAGCCACAGAGAAGCGTGTTTTCACAAAATCGTGTTTTTGGCTAAAAATCGTGACTTGTGAAAATCGTGATTATGAGACCACTGAAAATCGCGTCTTCTCAAAATTGTGTTTTTGAGAAATTTAGAGAATCACGATTTTGAGCACAACCAGAGAATCGCGATTCTGAGAATGGCCTCAGAATCGTGTTCTTTTCAAAAAGCTTTTAGGCGGGAAATAGAAAATCGTATTTTTTTGAAAAAATTTGAATTTTATGAAAATCGTAATTATCAGTCAGAATGTGGCGCTTTCTCTCCCTTGCATCTCCTAACTCCTTCTCACACAATAATGTATGAAAAATGGTGCGAAAATGGAAAAAACAAGAAATTTCTATGAAGATGAAGATGGAAGAAGATGGAGATGGTGATGATGATGAAGATGAAGAAGAAAAATCAAAAAATGAATAGAAATGATAGTTTTTTTACCTTCCAACATTGCAAATCTACGATCTTACCATCACAACGCTCGTCCTCGAAGCTCTCTCCCCGGCAACGGTGCCAAAATTTGGTGTAGCTAAAGCGTAAGCACCACCTCCTTTACTTGTCAATCCACTGAGACGTGAGGACCAGTATAAAGACCATGAGCAAGTGAAGGCACAAGTGCGTGAGTGAAAGCACACAAACATGCACACACATACACACACATGCGCACATGGCAAGATCAAAGAGAGGAACAATGGAAGAACTTTGATTACACAAGAGTTCTCTTTAAAAAGATCTATTTTCTAACAAGCTAACCTCAAAAATGAGCAATGGCTTTTAGTGATGAAAATCAGTATTTTTATAGGGATTTCTTCTGAAAATTTGACATACACTTCTTAGAGCTCCCTACTTGCTCCTTCTTCTTGTGTGTCCACCTCTTTGATGTGCTCTTGTGCTTTGTCCTTGACCTTCAGCTTCAACATTGTGTAACCTTGGTAGGTAGCCGATTGGCAGATAAGTATTACCTTCTTCACCTTCACTCATATCTCCTATTTTGTCTAGAGGTATCTCTGGCACTTTCAGCTTAGAGCATGCTTTTGACACATTGGAACCAAGTTCTAGAAGTTGATGCCCCACATGTTTCCACAACTCAGGTTTTAATTTGAGTAGCTCTTCTAAAGTGAGGTGACATTGTAGCTTAGTGTTCACAACTTCAGTGTTTCTTGGAACCATTGATTCCTCATTTCTTATAAGTATTTTGGGAGCTTTGATCTAAAGAGATTCAAATTCCCATGGGCCTATAAATTGTGGCAACTCTTGTAAATAATTAGATTCAAAATCTAATCTTTCGTCTTCTTGTTTCTATGCTTTGTCTCTGTAAATAGATAGAATGTCTTGGGGGAATTGATCGTGAAGATCATCAATTTCAAGAATAGGAAAGGGATTACCCTTCTCCATGGCCCGTTTCTCTTCTTGTATTTCCTCCAAGAACTCTTGAGAGTATTGTTCAATTGAAAGAAGTGTTCCACCATCCATGGAATCAAGAACATAAACTTTCATTGGTTGTGATCTTTCTCTTTCAACAACTAGTTGAGCTTGTGGAGGTGTAACCTTGAATCCACCACTAAGCCTATGACATCAATTGGTGTAACCTTGGGTGCACTAGAGGGGTTCCTTGGAAAATCTCTTGGGCGATGTTCTTTGCCATACTCACGACAAAAGCCTTATTGTGATGTTTCTTCCTTGTCCCGAAGCTGGTGGATGGGGACATTCATGAATGAAATGGTTGTTGGAGGAGATGGTGGATACTCATAAGAGATGAGTTGGTGTAGCTAAAACCTACTTCACACGTGCTATAAGTAATGGTTGGAGAGTGTTGTGGGACTCTTTAGCTAGCTAATAAGCATAGGTAATCACATATTTTTCTTAGAAGATGATGCACTATTGATAGGATCAAAACACATATGTAGGCATATGATTCAAGGTTCAAAACTTGGTATTTTGGTTGAGACACCTACTGAGAGTTTTGCACCATTCTCTGAGTATAACAGCAATTAATAAAATTCCTTCTCAGGAACTTCAATTAGCTTAACAAGATACTAATCATGAGTGAAATCATCTAAAATGATGAACCATATGTAGAGAAATATTTTTAGCAAATTAAGCATCCATCCCGACTTTTATGGGCCTTGACAATCACTGACTAGTGAGTAGAGATTGATTAATATCACAGGATCACGAGAAACATTATTAATGAAACTTTGTAGGATTAAAGCAGATAGTATGCTTGAGCTATCATGGTTTAAATCAAGAGAAATGATCCAATATACAGTGAGAACAAGCTCAGACAAATTCACTATTTTGATGGAGTGTGATAGAGATATGAGAGTAAGAAGTAATGATCATGTATGAATTGAATCATGTAAAATTACAATGTCATTTGCAATAAGTCATCGCTCAATGAGTGAGAAATGAGTGAGCTATGAGCTGAGCTCCTCTTCTCAATCAGAGTACATGAATATGACCTCTGAACCTCGAGATGCACATGACCATTTCATATCTTCCTTTGTAGTTTTTGTTGGAGCCAAAGATTTGAATTCAAATTCAAATCTCCACCTAAAAGTGAATCCTAAAGTATAGGATTGATTCTCTCTTGACTCAAATACCAATGGATATGAGATTATATGCTTCCTGACTCCTCATGGGTTTATTGACCTTTTACAATGGGTAATTGTGAAGCAAAATTACAAGAGGTTGTACACATGAAGCCTTCCAAATGTAATGTCAATACATCAAGCTTATGTGAAGTGATCAAGTATGTAGGCTTGGGCTTAATTGCACCAAAAGCTCCCCCAGCCTAACATGCTTGATCTTCATTGCTCCTTGACCTCTTGCATCCCAATCATCAATTTGAACATATTCATCTTTGTTCCATCCAATGCTTTGGTGAGCATATTTGCACATTGCAAATGAGTTGATACATAGGATGATTGGATATCCTTGCTTAGCAATTTCTCCCTAGCATAATGATAGTGCACTTCAATGTGCTTGGTCCTAGCATGGTACACATGATTAGCAGCCAAATGAAGTGAACTAGTGTTATCCCCAAAGATAATTGGAGTGTAGGAATGTATCTCCAAATCTGCATACAATTGCTTAAGCCACATAGCTTCTTGAGTTGCATTTTCCATACCTCTATATTCTCCTTCTGTGGAAGATAGGGCCATAGTTGGTTGCTTCTTGGATGACCAAGATATGAATTTTGAACCTGCAAAAGATAGGTACCCAGAAGTGCTCCTCCTATCATCATTGGAGCCAGCCCAATCTGCATCAAAATACATCTTTATATCTATGTCAAAAGTGAAGGGATAGAACAATCCCTCATTCATTGTACCCGTTAGATACTTAAGCACCCTCTTTGCAGCTTCCATATGAGGCTTCCTTGGCACATGCATGAATTGACTTAATATGCTTACTGCATAGGCAATATCTACTCTTGTCAAAGTAGCATAATTAAGACTACCGACAAGTTATTGATAGCTTGTAACATCTTCAAGTAGTTCACCTTCATGTGAACTTAGCTTATGGTTGAGCTCCATAGGAATACCTACAACTTTAATGTTCTCCATCTTAAAATTTACTAACAAATCATGTATGTGTTTCCTTTGTGTGATGAATATACATGAATCTGCATACACAAGTTCTAAGCCAAGGAAGTAGGTTAATAACCCTAGATCATTGATTTTGAACTCCTTCATTAACGGTGTGGAGGTGATCGCAATCCGGGTGGATCGGGTCCGGTCGTGGCACACACAGGGTGTATGAAGCTAATGAATGTTGGATGGTTTAAGGACATGAAAGTGGAATTAATGTTGAGTATGGAGAAGAGAGAGATGTTGAAATGATTATGGGAATGGGAAAGTAGGAGTGCACGTTAGATTTATGAACATGAATGATAAGAATGAAAGAGAACCATACACACGAATCAAATTTGGAAGGAAGAATGGTCCATTGAAGGAGCTTCTTAAACACTTCCTAATTCTAATCCATATGCATAGTCTTCTTTGGATGATATGTATGCATGACGTGAATAGATGGAATCCTTACACATAAACCAATTTCGAAAGGAAGAATGGTCCAATATTGGAGCTTCTTGTACACTTTTAGAAACTAATCAATATGTATGGGTATGTATGGATTATATGCATGCAAGTGAATTATGATGATAGAGTTTACTCACAAGCTCAAAGAAACATCCTCACTGGTTCAACGCAATACTGCGGAGCCTTCTCACACATAGAAGAAATAGAAGACATGTAAAAATACTTAAGAGACTGAGAGAGGAGACAAGAGAGAAGTGACAAGTGACATGAATTAAAAGGATTGGAATTAAGATACATGTATAAGATCGTGGTGGTACGTCAAGTTAGGCAGTCTACTGATCAAAGGTGGTTCCGACCCTCAAACCATGACAGTTCAACCGAATGTCACACGTAAGAAGGTGAGTTCTACTTCAGTGACCCTATGTATGTCTAGGCTTGTAATGTCTAACTAAAGAAGTCTAAGACTCATTAAAACCAGCTCTAACTCACTCACACGCTCCACCGAGGGTGAGTCAAGATAGAGATGCTGGTTTCAAGAGCCTATCTTAGATTAGAGTTCTAACTTAAATTTGAAACTAGGTATTATAATCATACTAGCCCACCTTGGATCCTCACTCGCTCAACCGAGGGTGATCGTCTCAAGGAAACCGTAAGCTAGCAAGAGCCCTATGGATGCCTAACAATGATGCTCTAGGAGTTTGGAGGGGGGTTTATATAGTTTTTTGAATGAATTTGGGCCTTTGGATCTAGAGAAATCAACTCTCAACTCTAGGATCACTACTTTCGATTACAACCATTTGATTAATCAAATCAATGGCTTGGAATTGTTCTTTCTATCAAATCTAGTGTAAAGGAGTGAAATTTAGGTGCCTTCATTCTCCACCATTGGATCTGGGGATGATCTGGACCGTCGGATCAGTGCTGACATCAGTTTGGATAAGATAAGCCACTATTTTTGGAGAAAAGCTGCATTATTGATCTTTGATTGTCAAAAAAATCTTCTTTTATGGAAAAACTCATGGATCCTCCTTGCTTTAAGCATAAGTGCATCTCCACCCTTGAATATGAGCTCATCTTGATCGTACAACATGGCTCAATCAGCTTTCGCCATGTGGTGGCCCCTCAACCCTTCAATTTGCTTAAACTAGAAAACTGCAGTGATCCTGAAAACTGGACTTTGTACTCTTTCACCCTCCAAATAGGCTTTGATGAAGATGAAACTTTGTAGGACTATGTTTCCAAAGATCTCCTTCAGGAATATGCAGAAAAAACTCCCATCTGAATCTCCCTTGTACAAGTTTGACTACATTTGGAAGCTTGCAAGGTGGCATTAAGGTCTCTAGGAAGCTCTGATAGCCTTGAAAATTTGTACAAATATGTAGCCACATATGATCTTTATACATGCCAAACCATATGGCTAACATAAATTTCTATACAAGAATTTGTAGGGTCAAACTAGAAAAATTATATTTTTACAAAATGAACATAGCATATCAATGTGCTACAAAATCCATTTTCTACTGAAATTTGGGCTATAGACTGCCTTTGACAATCTTTACAATTATATGGATTTTCATCTAATTTGGTGACAATGAAATTTTTGCCCAAATTTCCAAACTTTGACCAGCTTTGACCGCTACCATGGAATTTCTTGATTTCTTTGAAACTTTGTATGTGAGCTTCCTTTGACATCCTTGATGCATCCTGGACTTCTCGAGGAATCCCGGCTACCTTCACCAAATATGTTTTTTGTAGGCCTTCACAAGTGAGAGAGGAGAGAAAATCTCGACGACATTCACCCCCACTAAACCTGCGATTCCTCCGAAAGTGCCACTCTAGCATCTGTGAAAAACAAAATGTTCCAGGCATCAAATTCTTTTATAGGCAACATAAGAAACATGGAAGGAAAATTGATTATATGCATGAATAAGTAGGTAACGTGACATGAAGCAAAATTTGCATGAAAGAAAGAATTGAAACAGGCAACATGAATATGCATGAAAAAATAGGCAACATATATGCAAGTGAACAAGCAAAATTGGCAACAAGAAAGAAAAAAAACAAGCATCAATATGAAGTGGAAGTGGATGTATTGAGTCGTTTTAAGCATCAGTTCCTCTCATCTTGAAGAAAATTTTGTACCTTTTTCATAAAGCAATCTACCTTAAATATGATTATAAACAAAGATTTAGGATTTTCAAGAGACATCTTTCATCTTTAGCTTATTTTAGATCAACTCCTTTCCTACATAAATATGAATATGCTCTTTCTCTAATAACATGCAAGGAAATCTAACTAAACTCCACTATTTTTTTATGATGATGATGATTCGGCAACTTTATGGTTACGATCACTTTTTTGGGGTGGAAGAAAGTGTAAACTTCTTGGTAACATGTAGCATTTTTTTTTTTAATATTTTTTTGATGACGGGGAAAAATTAAACCCCAATACAAGGTACAACCATTTTTGATGACGGAGAACAGTCGTTTAAACTCCGATACAAGTGCTGTGAGATGGACTAAGGATGTAGAAACATGCAATAGCAGGAGCTAGGATTTCAACAATTATGCTTTCAATATTGGATACATATGCATGTTTATATATGAAAGTCATGTCACCAAAATAAACCTCCAAATCTACATGCCCTATCTTTCCACAATCCTAGATTATAATCAATTTCTTAGTAGATAAGTTACTACTTAAGATACAATTTTACACAAGTAGAGAAATCATCATTTGCTCTTTTTTACTCAAGTGATGTGGATATGCAGTGCAATGCAAAGACCGAAAAAAAACATGCATGAAACAAGCATGGAAAAAAAAATAGAATGAACTTGAAAAAAACCAAAGCAACATGAACTTGAAAAATTAATGATATATTTATATGTTTTTTATTTTTTTTTCTTTTTTTACTTTTATTTTTATTTTTTTATAACATGGATACTCATGTTTATGAATCGGCCTCATTGTTGTCATCTTCTTCAATGTCCTCATCCAAAATGTACTCATCATTATCATGTTTCTTGAATAGCTTTATCCTTTTACCTGCAATCAAAGTTTTTAGTGCAACACCATTTAATTCACAAAGAGCATACATACCATTGTTGTTGACTTTTGATACAATGTATGGCCCAAACCACTGTTGAGTGAGCTTTTTGCGTGCATCATATTGAGAGTCAAATGTACTATCATAAATGAGCACCCAATCTCCTACTTCAATTGGCTTAGGACGTAATCGATGAGTTTTATCAAAATAATGCTTGTTCTTCATTCTAGATTCTCTTAATTTTTCAACAGCATCATCAATTCTTAATTTACCTTGTTCTAATTGTTTAATACGCAAACTCAAAAAATCATCAGTAGACATGTTTTCAGACCAAGGCAAATTTGACCATGCAGAAATATGAGACTGAATTGGAAACAATGGTTTTTGACAGTACATGAGTTCAGCAGGCATATATCCAGTAGTATGTGTGCATGTCATTCTATCTGCCCAAAGTGCAAAAGGTAAGAATCTAGGCCATTGTTTGATGTCACTGTTACATGCTTTAGATATGGCTTTCACAATAGGTGGATGCCCTCTCTCTATTTTACCATTGGCCTCCGGATTATATGCAGTAGTAAGAGACAAACGAATACCGTGATGTTCAAAGAACTCTTTAGCTTCTCTCGCATTTAACTCTCTACGATCGGCAACTACTTTCTCTATGTACCCAAAGCGACTTATGATATCTTCAAGCAAGAATTTGCAAACATTGGATGTGGTCTTAGATCGTAGTGCACGTCCCTCTACATGATTAGTTAAGTCTTCTCTTGCAAGTACAATGTAACGCATTTTGTCAATACCTTTAGGCATAGTTACAAGATCTACTACCCACTTGTAGTGAATACAGGGTGGATAAGTAGGATCCAACGGATCTCTATGTTTGACTGATGAATGAAGTTGACAAGTAGAACATGTAGAAACATAGCTACTAATGTCAACATACATCCTAGGCCAATAATAGGTACTTCTAATTTTTTCATATGTTCCAAAAAATCCTTTATGACCTGCCCACAATGTCTCATGCATCCCCTTCATTACTTGCAATTGAAGACCTCTCTTTCCTAGGACTCGTTGTGGATTCTTAACCTTACCCTTAGCATGTCTCCAAAGATAACCGTTACGTAGGAAAAAATTATAAGCTCGTTTCCTAATGTTACGGAACCTATTCGTAGTCCAGTTAGGTAATGGTTGTAGTGTACTCAGATACTTTCCTATGTCTCTCCATTCATTTTCATACTCAGACTCATGAAATTGCTCATACTCGTATATATGTGGAACATAGTCAACTAAATTCACATTCTTTATTAGATCACTTTCAAGATCATCATCAAATCTAGCTCTCGATAACATATCAGCAACTGAGTTTGACTTACCTGAAATATGAACTAACTCAGGATTTATGAACTTAATATATGAGATCCATCTAAGCATGGCTATATCAGGAGATGAACAATTGGCTATCATTCCAATGAGAGGCAAACAATCAGTCTCAACTTTGACATTTGCACCAATGAAATATTATTTGTCTGTTTTCAAAGCTGTTACCATACCCCATAGTTCTTGTTTGATCTGTGGATATTTTCGTTGTGTTTCATGTAGAATTTTGGCACCAAACCTAATTGCATATCTATTCCCTTCACTATCATCTTGACTTATGACCCAACCTATACCAATAGGACTAGTATCAATAGTCAATATAATAGGTTTGTTAGTAGAATAGTCTACACGCTTAAGGATGGGAGCTTCAAGCAATAATTTCTTCAATTTACGCATAGGTTGAGTGTGCTTGTCAGTCCAAATAAATTTTCGTTTCTTCCTCAACAAGTCATAGAGACAATCAGCAACATGAGCAAAGTGTGGGATCCAAATAACATAAAAGATGCAAGCACCAAGAAATCTACATACCTCACTAATGTTGTTACATGTTTCAAAAATCTTGCTAATGGCATCAACTTTTTGTGGGTATGGCTTTCGACCATAATGGCCACATAAATGTCCAACAATAAGAACCTCGTTGACACCAAAAACAGATTTCTCTATCGAAAATGTGAGACCTACCTCTTCAAATCGTTGAAATATTCTTTCACAATCAGAGATATGGTCAAGAACAAATTTATGACATCCAGATGAGTCTAAAGAAATGTCCTTTACACGTTCCTCACTCCCTTTAATTGGAATGTCATCAATGAATGGCATAGTTATATGAGGGATAAAATCATGTAAGACCATATTCATAGCACTCATCATATGAGCCACAGAATTAGTCGCTCCTTGAGGTAAAGTACACATTCACACTAAGCCTAAAGGAGTTTTCATTGTGGTTATGTCACGACTATCAATCGCTAATTGGAGTTGGTCATATCCAGAATATAAATCACCCATTGAATAGATAGAATGTCCTGAAAATGATTCAGCAAACTCATCTACAATGGGTCTTGTTCCTACATTCCTTATGGTGACTTTATTGACAGGTTGGAGATCTTGAATAAAACGTAGTTTCCCATTCTTTTTAGGCACAGTGAACCATCTATTTGAGTAAGGTGCAAAAGATGGCTCTAAAATTCTCATGTTTATCTTCTCCTTAAGTAGTTTCATTAGCTCAGGTAAGTGAGCCTTTGGAACTGGTATAGGACGAAGATTCCATGGAATATGTGGAATAGTAAAGATTATCATGGGTGCAACTAGCTTAGGATCTACACAACCAATCTCATGAGGATACATAGTAAAGGCTTTTCCATGGCTACGTATGACTCCCTCAAATTTATCTCTCTCTGTTGGCAAAAGAAAGTCATCATCTCTACCAATTTTCACATGTTTGATTGTCTCATCCGTGAATGTATGTCCTATGTTTTTCTTATCCTGAAGAATTGGATCATTTTTCACATCAACAATTTTTTCATTACTTACTTGAGGTAATGGTTGAGCTATGGGTTTGATTTTTTTGTCTACAGTTTTGTACTTTGTTTCAACTAAGGCATCATGTGTTTGGTTACATTTTGAGCACTTGTCAACATTGAGAGCATACTCTTGGATTAGAGCATACTCATCAAGGGAAGAAAGAAGAATAATATGGGAATTAGAATTTTGTTGAAGACATAACTCTAACTCCTCAAGAGTAGAGAAACAATGAGATGTTTCAATCACATGCTCAATGTTCTCATCATGTTCCATGATTTTGTTGTTTTTATAATTTTTTTGGGTTTTTTGGATAAAAGACTTGGACAATTGACTCTTATGAAGAAAATCTAATCTAGAATGTGGAAAACAAAGTGACAAACTATTGTACATGTTGGTTGGATGCGAGATGTCAAACCAATATCCACTGTTGTCCCGCTCAAGAATGGATTCTATCCGAAATTTTGATCATATGTAGCTCCAAACATGAATCGAGGTGCACAATCACTACAAGCATGCTCATGACCATGAGTAACAATAGGTTTCTTTCTAATTGACAATCGATTCCTAGGATGATTCACTCCTACTGTCATGACTTGAAGTGATTGCATTCCATCCTTAGACTTAAATCTAGCATAGGTAGACCCATCATCCATGGCTTTAGTTTCCATACGACTCTCACAAATAAAGGGTTGACCTAAGAGAACTTCATAGGAGCAATTATCTTGAATAAAAAAGTGAAACTCTTTTGTGATTCCTCCTATGGATATGGGCACTCTAGCACAAGCTCCATACAGGGTACCTACACCATTATCTGCAGTTCTCATACGCCATCCACAATCTTTATCTATGGGCCATCGAAACTTATCATAAACTTCTCTTGAAATCACATTGATTTCGGAGCCGGAATCTATTAATGCATTTACAGTGATAGTGTTCTTATCATTTCCTATTTTAACATGCATCTCTGATGTACCTCTAGACCAAAATGTTCTTTTAAAGTGACTTTCAGGATTGTTTTCATGATTTTCATGGTCAGGTTGAATAGGTCCTAAGAAATTTTTATTAACATTTACTTCATCATCATCAAAGTCCTCTTCATCAGATTCATCAAAGTTTAAGGCTTCATTCATAGCTTGATCTTGATCTAGAGAATCTTGCATCTTAGTATCTAGATTAAGCGGAAACCTCTTCCTTTTAATTAGGCCGATAAAGTTATCTTTAAAAACAGGCTTTGCAATAGAGAAAACTTGTTCTAAAGACATAGTCACTTGACTCTTAAGCAAAATGTCATCTAAAATCTCCATAGGATCTATTTTTCTCTCAATTTCTGAAATCAAGATGGCTTTAGGTTTTCTCTTTGGTTTCTTTTGTTTTTTCTCAGGGTCTTGTTTTTGTTCATGTTCTCATGTTTGGTCTTCAGTTTGTTTTGATTGTTCTTGTTTATCCAAAGGCTTTGGTTCTATTTTTCTTTGCTTTGTCTTCTTCCCTTTTTGTTTCTCCTCTTGTTTTTGTTCATTGGGTTGTGCTTCTTGTTTTTTATCTTTGGATTGTGATGTTTCTCCCTGCTCTATGATTGTTTCTATTCCCTCTGAGGTTTGTTTTCGTGTTACTCTTCTTTCACTAGGCTCAGCTTCATCTCTTTTTTGTTTTTCTTCTACATTGGATATGTGAGAAATAAGAGATTGATCTTCTATCGGTGACTCCCAAGCCGTTATTCTCCTAATCTCATCTCGTACTCTTACTAAAGCCTCTATGGAAAAGTCACCTTCCTTTGTGGGTTTACTTGATTCTACTTGTTGTTCATCAAGAGCTTCTAGTTTCACTCCTCTAGTTCCTACGTCCGTTATGGTTATGTTTTCATAATGTTTTTTCATTCCTCCCTTACCATAATTTCCTTGCAAAGGTAGCCTAAATCGATAGTCACAGATTTTCTTGTCTATGTCTATTACTAGTCGTTGCTCCTTAGCAGCCTTCAATAGTTCACAATCTCTCAAAAAGTGCTCTAACGAATCACACCAAGGACACCTACGAGGGCCACGCACAAAACCATTTTGATTTTGAGGATTTTGATTAACTTGTGGTGGGAAATTTTGAAATTGAGGATTTTGTTGATAAGGTATTGCTTGAACAGGATAATTAGGATTTTGATAAGGCAATTGATGTATTTGAGGAGCTTGGGGAGCAACATGTGGTACTTGAGGTGCAAGAGGAGCTTCCATATTATACGGTTGATGATTTTGAAAATTTTGATTTTGAGGATTTTGAAAAGCTATTTGTGAAGCTTGAGGATACATGTTTTGATACATTTGAGGATTTTTCACATGAGGATGAGGATTTTGCATTGAAGGATTATGCATTGGAGGAACTTGATATGCTTGAGTAGGAGCTACTTGTGGATTTTGATTGGTAGCTATAACATGTTGATTTGGCTCTTGAAAAGACATTGGGCTCATTTGATTTTGGAAAGTTTTGGTGTAATTAGATTGTAAAGCATCTATAGTCTTGGCCAAATTGGATTGTGTAGCAATAAGACTTTCCATTTGCTTAGTGAGAATTTCCACTTGAGATTGTTCAACTACCCTTTTATTTGGCTCTACTTTAAAACCTTGAGTAGGCTCCATCATTTGAGGAATAAGAGTAGAGTCAAAAAGCATAGCATGGGATTGTTCTCTAACTTGCTCCTTAGTTTGTGGAAGGCTAGCTTGAGGAAGACTAGTTTGCTCATAAAGCATGGATTGTCTTTGATGTCTATGGGCTACAACCTCTACTACTTTACGCACTTTTTGCCAATTGTCAGTAAGATCATAACGCTTATCTGGTACTTCTAATCGCCGTTCAACTTCCCTACGAGTTTCAGGATGAAGAAGCTTAAGAAAATTGATAACAAGATCAGGTTCCAAAGTTATCTTATCCTCATCAGGAAGTTGTTCATGGAGTCTAATATACTCATTTTCTAAGTGAGTAATAGAGCTACTAGGCTTTGGTGAATTGACCCATCGTAAGAATCCATCCCGATTATGTTGGCTATAATCTTCAAGATAGAATTCTTTGAGCATCTCCTTTCTAAACTCACTCCAAGGAAGACTATCATATTGAGTGACACGGTTTATGATAGAGCTATCAACAATTCGTTCAAAGAATGATATCAAAAGATCTTCGGGAAGACCAAAAATCATAGCTTGCTCTTCAAACAAATCTAAGTAGCTTGTGATGTTGATGCCATTGAATTTTCCCTTCTCTCTCAACATAGAAGAGACTATTCTTTGGCCTTGTTTCTCAACAATAAGGGATTTGAATCCTTCCTCCATCTTATGTGAATAAGCAAGTGATGCACGATGCTCTAGATCTCTCACAAATGCATTTACTTCATGACGAAGATGTGCACGATACTGTGAGAAATCCAGTGGAACACTCGAGACTGATGATGATGAAATGATGAGGATGAAAATAATGAAACAAAGGATATGGATCACAACCTCCCAACAAGATCAGAAGCAAATGCCACGAAGCGTTTCACGTCAGGTTCAAATGTGGAGGTGATCGCAATCCGGGTGGATCGGGTCCGGTCGTGGCACACACAGGGTGTATGAAGCTAATGAATGTTGGATGGTTTAAGGACATGAAAGTGAAATTAATGTTGAGTATGGAGAAGAGAGAGATGTTGAAATGATTATGGGAATGGGAAAGTAGGAGTGCAAGTTAGATTTATGAACATGAATGATAAGAATGAAAGAGAACCATACACACGAATCAAATTTGGAAGGAAGAATGGTCCATTGAAGGAGCTTCTTAAACACTTCCTAATTCTAATCCATATGCATAGTCTTCTTTGGATGATATGTATGCATGACGTGAATAGATGGAATCCTTACACATAAACCAGTTTCGAAAGGAAGAATGGTCCAATATTGGAGCTTCTTATACACTTTCAGAAACTAATCAATATGTATGGGTATGTATGGATTATATGCATGCAAGTGAATTATGATGATAGAGTTTACTCATAAGCTCAAAGAAACATCCTCACTGGTTCAACGCAATACTGCGGAGCCTTCTCACACATAGAAGAAATAGAAGACATGTAAAAATACTTAAGAGACTGAGAGAGGAGACAAGAGAGAAGTGACAAGTGACATGAATTAAAAGGATTGGAATTAAGATACATGTATAAGATCATGGTGGTACGTCAAGCTAGGCAGTCTACTGATCAAAGGTGGTTCTGACCCTCAAACCATGATAGTTCAACCGAATGTCACACGTAAGAAGGTGAGTTCCACTTCAGTGACCCTATGTATGTCTAGGCTCGTAACGTCTAACTAAAGAAGTCTAAGACTCATTAAAACCAGCTCTAACTCACTCACACGCTCCACCGAGGGTGAGTCAAGATAGAGATGCTGGTTTCAAGAGCCTATCCTAGATTGGAGTTCTAACTTAAATTTGAAACTAGGTACTATACTCATACTAGCCCACCTTGGATCCTCACTCGCTCAACCGAGGGTGATCGTCTCAAGGAAACCATAATCTAGCAAGAGCCCTATGGATGCCTAACAATGATGCTCTAGGAGTTTGGAGGGGGATTTATATAGTTTTTTGAATGAATTTGAGCCCTTGGATCTAGAGAAATCAACTCTCAACTCTAGGATCACTACTTTCGATTACAACCATTTGATTAATCAAATCAATGGCTTGGAATTGTTCTTTCTATCAAATCTAGTGTAAAGGAGTGAAATTTAGGCGCCTTCATTCTCCACCATTGGATCTGGGGATGATCTGGACCGTCGGATCAGTGCTTACATCAGTTTGGATAAGATAAGCCACTATTTTTGGAGAAAAGCTGCATTATTGATCTTTGATTGTCAAAAAAATCTTCTTTTATGGAAAAACTCGTGGATCCTCCTTGCTTTAAGCATAAGTGCATCTCCACCCTTGAATATGAGCTCATCTTGATCGTACAACATGGCTCAATCAGCTTTCGCCATGTGGTGGCCCTTCAACCCTTCAATTTGCTTAAACTAGAAAATTGCAGTGATCCTGAAAACTGGACTTTGTACTCTTTCACCCTTCAAATAGGCTTTGATGAAGATGAAACTTTGTAAGACTATGTTTCCAAAGATCTCCTTCAGGAATATGCAGAAAAAACTCCCATCTGAATCTCCCTTGTACAAGTTTGACTACATTTGGAAGCTTGCAAGGTGGCATTAAGGTCTCTAGGAAGCTCTGATAGCCTTGAAAATTTGTACAAATATGTAGCCACATATGATCTTTATACATGCCAAACCATATGGCTAACATAAATTTCTATACAAGAATTTGTAGGGTCAAACTAGAAAAATTATATTTTTACAAAATGAACATAGCATATCAAATGTGCTACAAAATCCATTTTCTACTGAAATTTGGGCTATAGGCTGCCTTTGACAATCTTTACAAGTATATGGATTTTCATCTAATTTGGTGATAATGAAATTTTTGCCCTAATTTCCCAACTTTGACCAGCTTTGACCGCTACCATGGACGTTCTTGATTTCTTTGAAACTTTGTATGTGAGCTTCCTTTGACATCCTTGATGCATCCTAGACTTCTCGGGGAATCCCGGCTACCTTCACCAAATATGTTTTTTGTAGGCCTTCACAAGTGAGAGAGGAGAGAAAATCTCGACGACAATGGAGCCTTGACCTGCTTGATACCATCAGAATTATTAGCTCTAATGATGATATCATCTACATAGACACATAAGTAGATGACCTCTGATTTGTTCTTCTTAACAAATAAAGAAGAGTTTGTCTTGCTTGCTACAAAGCCTTGATCTTGCAAATAGGTAACAAGCCTATGGTTCCAAAGGCTCTAGGATCTTGCTTGCGACCATAGAGTGCTTTTCTAAGCTTGCATACATAACCTGCTTTTTCTTCATCTTCAAAATTTGGTGGTTGTGCCATATACACTTCCTCTGATATCCAACCATTTAAAAATGCATTCTTGACATCTAACTGATATAAGTTCCAATTTTTGGATGCAGCAAGACTTACCGATACCCTGATTGTTGGCATCTTTGCCATAGGAGAAAATGTTTCCTCATAGTCTACATCATGTGTTTGGGCAAATCCTTTTGCCACTAACCTTGCCTTGTACCTATTTATAGAAGCATTAGAGTTCTTTTTAATTTTGTATATGCACCTTGAACCAATTACCACTTCTTCCTACATGGATTCTCTCCACTCTTTCTTCTTTCTAGTCTCTTCAAATGAAGCAGGCTCTCCTGCCATAGAATCTTTAGTGATGTACATAGAGTGCTTTGTGACTAAGGACTTATCATATCCATACCTTATGGGCTTCTTACTTTCTCTTTCTGATCTCCTTAAAGCTTGATTGTAAAACTTGGGTAGATCCTCTAATTGCTTGTATTTGAACTTGCCTCTTGACTTCCAAGCTTTGAAGTCAATTTGCTCCTCATCTTCTGAGTTGATGTCCTCTGCTTGGTGTTGATCTTCTTGAGTGAGGGTTGGAAAATCATTTTCCAAATCATATGGTAACTTGAATTTGTTGCAATCATCTTCAAACCATGAATTATTCTCATCAAATACTACATCCCTATAAACTATGAATGCCTTGTTAGTGGGATTGTATAGTCTATATCCCTTTTGATTGTGATCATACCCAATAAATATAGATTTCTCAACCTTAGGGTCAAGCTTCCCTCTAATTTGAGATGGGATGTGTGCATAGGCAATGCACCCAAATATTTTTCAATGATCCAATGATGGTCTCCTCTCATTCCATGCTTCATATGGTGTCATACCATCCAATGATTTGGATGGAAGCCTATAGGTGGCTGTAGAGATAGCCTCTGCCCATAAATACTTAGGTAATTTTTTCTCATTTGACATAGACTTAGCTCCTTGAACAATTAACCTGTTCCTTCTCTCTTCCACTCCATTCAATTCAAGAGTATACCTGGTTGTTACTTCCCTCTTTATGCCTTTGTCCTATAGAAATAGATCAAACTCATGTGAAAAATACTTACCACCTCCATCAGACCTGATTCTCTTAAGGCTCCTTCCTATTGGTTTTCAACTAGTGCCAAATACTTCTTAAAACATGTAAACACCTCATCCTTATGCTTCATGAAATAGAGGATTGTCCACCTATTATAATCATCAATAAAAGAGACATAGTACCTTGAACCTGATGGATGCATCTTTGCTAGGACCCCACACATCAATAAAGGAGATGGATGCATCTTTGCTAGGACCCCACACATCATGTACAAGACCCAAATAGGCTTCATGGATGTATCCTTTCCTATTGAATGGTTGCCTATGAGCTTTGCCAAATTGGCAAGCTCCAGATTTGTAAATCATGTGCTGCTTGGTCACATTGAGAATGCCAAGCATGTTGGAGCAAGAAAATCAACAATTGATGATTATATGAAGCTTAGGAGTGAAGACTTCAAGAAACGATTGAAGCCTAAAAGCATGAAGTGAAGTAGAGGTTCAGAAAGAGATGGCCTATACAGACATGTATATTAGCTTTGTAAATACTTCACAAATACTTGAAGTAATGACGAATCCACACTCATATGTATATATAAACTTGTATATAGCCTTGATATATATGAGAGATGAAGAATAGATGAGATAGAGAGGAGTAGATCATAAGTTGAATGAGTATCATGCATCAGATGTAAGATGAGCTGAATAGAAGAAATTTTCTGAGAATTGCATGTTGATCTTTTCTCCATTTCTCCTTCTGTGCTTGATCATTTTAGAAATCCTTTTGTAGATGTCTAAGTCCATAGTTAATGCATCTATGGTCAAGGTAAAGAAAGGCTGACCACATGGTGTGCAAAGGATGCTCTTGTCTGGTCATACTTACTAGACTCAATCTCTGATTTCTTGTTACCACATGTTAGAAATTGTAAGACCTCCCAAGAGACTTGGGAAGTGCTCTCATCATACTTCTCCTCAAACACAAGAGCAAGCAAGAATCAGTTGTGGATGGAATTCACAACCCTCAAGAAACAACCAAAGCAAGGAGTGGCTGATTATATAGCCAAAATGAAAGATGTCATAGATCAACTTAGCATTGGAAAAGAGATAGAGGAAGAGAACATAGTGAGGCAGATCATCAGTGGAATTAAGGCAGATGACAAGTGGGATTCCTTCACCACAACAATGGATCTCTACATGGATATGCAAATACCTCATCTCAACACCTTGATGGGATAACTCTTCACCCATGAGACAAAGCTCAACAAGAATGGTGACAACTCAAGAGGTAACCAATCTTCTGCCCTTTATACAGATAAGAATGAAGCTAAGTATAAAGGTAAAATTAAGAAACAAGATGAAGAGGCTAGTACCTCTCAAGATAATTATGAAGGAAGAGGAAGAGGTGCTAGAAGTAGGGGCAGAGGAGGAAAGCAAGGTAGGGGGAGACCCTACAACAACTCATCTTGCAACATATGTGGTCTCAACAACCACACTACAAAAGAATGTTACAAAAATACAAGGAACCAAAGGGGAAGAGGCTTCCATAAAGGAAGTTATGGACAAACAAGAGGCAGGTACAACAATAGTGGAGGCAATTACAACTTCAATCAAGGCTACAACAACAACTATCAAGGAGGCCTTAGAGGAAGAAGGGACTTCAACACCTATACTAAAGATCAAGAAGACATGACATGAACATGACATCCAAGCAAGGTAAAGATGATTAGCATCTTTTCTACATTGAATCAGGGTGTTCCAATCATGTGGCAGGAAATGTAGCTCTATTATCTGATCTTGAAGAACCCAAGGGGAAGCATGAAGTAAAAATAAGTGATGACACTAAACATTCAGTCAAGAAAATTGAAATTCAAAACATCTGATGGTAGTATGAACCTTTTGAGCAAAGTTCTGTATGTGCCTACTATAACGAAAAACCTAATTAGGGTTGGGCAGATTGTAAAGAAAGGTCTACAGGTCAAATTCACTAAAGGATTGCCAAAGGTGAAAAGATAGGTAGATTGTTTACTTTTGAAGTTGAAGACACAAGGAACATAGCACTATTCAGTTATAGAGGCCAAACCTTATATGAGTTGGAAATATGGCACAAATGGCTAGGGCACATAGGAGAAAGAACTCTGAAGCAAATTTATAGGGATCAAAGTGTGCTTTGATGGATGTCGGCAGTAGCCAGAGGCATAGAAGACGTAGAAGCATGTAATGACAGAGCAGGGAGTCAGTCGAATCAATTTTTCAAAGATTTATATTTTACAAATATTCTTCAAAACCTCCAATAGTGATTTTCATCACTATTGTAACATATGTAACATAGAAAAACCCTTTTTGTAATTTATAGCTCCATTTTGTGCAAGCCAAGGAGTCCTCGAGCTTGAGGAGCTTAGGTAGAATGAGCGTACCAATTTTGGTTATTTTTAGACACCGTTTACCCTTTCAAATAGCACTTAGAACCTATTTTTTAACTATGCGTCACTAGATGTGAAACCGGTCAAAACTAGTCTAGAATCTATAAAAAGAGCTAGAGAGCTCATTTTTGAGGCTAGCTTGTTGGTTAGTGTGAGCTTAGAGCTATCTTGAGCTTGTAAGAGTGTTCTTGAGTAATAGAGTTGATTTCTCACCTTCCATTGTGTCTTGCTTGTCTCTTCGTTGTGTGTGTGTATGTGTGTGTGCATCTCTATGCTTCTCACCTTCACTCTCACTTCATCTCACATTCACGATCTTCATATCACTCCTATCTCTTCCGCGGAGTGACATTAAGGAGGTGGAGCTTCTTAACGTGGTTCTCACCATCGTGCTAGAGCAACACCAAATTTGGCGCCGTTGCCAGGGATCGAGTCTAGGACGAATGTGTGATGGTAAGAATATAGCAAGAACTGGCGTTGGAAGGTAAAAATTTCAGTTTTTGTTGTTGTTTTTACTTAGTTTTTAGTGTTTTTCACCTCCCCCACACTCCATCTTCATCACCGCATCATCATCTTCAACTCCAAAAAAATCAGAAAATTCACCATATCCACCCATTCTCCTTATTTCCCCTCATTTGTGCATGCGAGAGAGAGAGAGAGAGCTTTTGTGCTTGTGTGTACTTGTGTGTTTTTGAGTTTTCCTGCAGGTATAGAGCTCTAGTGCATCAAAAAGCTTGGAAAAGGTAAAACTTCACTTTCTGTCAGAGATCTGCCGAGTGTGTCAGACCATCGCGATGGTCTGCCAACTTCGGTATTTTTGGTAAGCGAGTTCATAAGCGTGTAGGCAACCCTTGCGCATATAGGAATCTAAACTTGCATTTGCAAAATTCATACTTTGGTGGACCATCGTGATTAGTCTAGACCATCGCGATTGTGTCACACCATCGCGATTGGCTCATGCCATCACGACGGCTCGGCCGGACCATCGCGACGGTCTCGCACCATCGCGACGGCTCACTTGAGCCATCGCGACGGTTCACTTGGACCATCGCGACGATCCCGTCGACCCCACGCCATCGCGATTGGCTCATGCCATCAGGCGGACGCTGCCACATGGCAAGCTAGACCATCGCGACGATACCCTCAGACCATCGCGATGCCTCGACATTTGAACCATCGCGATTGGCTCACGCCATCGTGCTTTGTGACCATTGCGACGGGCTCACGCCATCGCGATTGTCCCATTGACCATTGACCTACGCCATCGCGATTGCTTGCCGATTGGACCATCATGACGGTTCACTCACGCCATCGCGACAGTTCACATTCACGCCATCGCGATCATTCACTCTCAGACCATCGCGACTGTTCGCTCCATCAGACCATCGCGATTGTGCCACGCCATTGCGACGGTTCACCTGGACCATCGCGACGGTCCCAGACCATCGCGATTATCTCAGACCATCGCGATTGCTCACCCCAAACGTAAATTTTAGGGTTTCAATTTTTGGCCAATTTTGGGATTAATTTTTGAAAATTTTTGGGTGATTAGACTCATAGGAGACCCCTTAGCTCATATTTGGAGAAAAAACCTGTTTGTCAGTTTTTACCCCCGAGAGCCTGAACGCTCATATCTTTTTCATCCGAAGTCCATTTTTTGAGCTTAATAGCTCGTTAGAAAGCTCTCTACGAGTACTATGTGAGCTCAACTGTTTTTTTCAGAAAAAATACGTTGATTTTTTGAGAGGATATTTTTGAGGTTGACCATCTGTGGGACTAGGAAAGAAAGGGGGCTTTGGAAGAAAATTTTACCAAAGGTTAAGGGACCTTTAAGGGTGTATCTACTCAAGTGCTTGATCATCCATTTGTGAAATTGGTCTAATATTGGATTTTTCCAGGTCTAGCAAGGGCAATCAAAGCAAAGCAAAGCAAGGCAGTGAAGAACGCAAAGCTTGGGAAGCGCGACTTCTTGGGCATCAAGGCAACCAAAGCAACTGACTCAAGGTTGGAAGATTACTCAACCCCCTCAGTCAATTATTAGCTTAGGCTAAAACGGTAGCATTGTGGATTGGATTAACGACGATAGGAACTCATCAAGTATAAGAGATTTAATTTATCAAGTCTAAGACTAAAGATAAAGGTGTGTGATACGAAAACCTAAAGGGAAAGAACCTAAGTCTAACGGAACAAGAACTCAAAAATACCACAGAAAGTCGGATTCCTGACTCATATAGTTGGACAAGAATTTAAAGGAATTTAAAAAGAATCAAGAAAGTAAGAACAAAGAATCATTGACGATCAGAGTGTGTACTGAGTGTGCAAGGAAGAAAATTCATGAACCTTAGATCGGGCAAACATATACGTAAGTCAGACCGACGAAGCCTTAGATCATTAGAAGCCAGTGTAGGAACTAATGCATGCAAATATAGCATACTTAGAAAAACCAAAAGGACCCTATAGGACTCAATTAGAGTTTCTCTGAACCAACCGATTAGATGCTCGCATCCATGAGGATGGTTTGTGAAGACAAGTGGTGCAAATGCACAATCGTGATCAACCCATTGGATTGGAACGTCCAGTGGTGAAATTCGAGCAAGATGCATATATAGACAAGGAAGGAACGATGTACATCTTAAGTACGCAGCCAAACAATACCAATGAGTTTGGCATAATTCAGTTGGAAATGGATGCGAGAGAACAAGGAAAAGAACCATTAGAAGAACCTAGAACACCTAGAGGGAATCTGTGCTGACACGAGTACTAGTTCCAGATTGGACCCCTCAGGACAACAGGAGCATAGAATTGTTTGTAAATAAAGAAACTGACAAAGCATTTTGGAGGTACAGAACGGAACAACCTAGTGAGGTAGGCTCCATTATAATTTACGAGTTCAAGGACCCGGATACACCTGGAAAGGTTGTATACCTGGATGGGACTTCAGAAAGAGTATTTGTGGTACCTGACCACGCTAGAAACACATACACATGGAGAGGTGATTTAGTCTTCCCTCCATCTCGAGCAAACAGAAATGCGAGCCACCAAGGGGCAGGAACATCCTCCGCCCATGCTAATCAAAGAGAGAAAAACAAAGAAAGACCGGAAGTAAGCTTCAATCATCCCATAGGAAGAGATAGAACCACCATAAACACGGACAGAGTGGATAGACAAGGAGAACCTAGAATACCAGGTGGTAGAGATGATTTTCCTCTACCTAGACAACGTGAACATGCAAGAATATTGAGGCCCACTCAACTAGTGAAATCCATGAAAAACTACTTTGATGGGACAGGAGATCCCTATGACCATGTTGCAGAATTCAAGCAAGTACTAAGAGCAGAGCAAGTCGAAGACATGTTCGTGCAATATAACGCATTTGGACTAACGTTAAAGAATACAGGTTTAACTTGGTTCCAACCTTTGCAACAGAGGCAATTTAGAGACATCCATCACTTTTCAGAGTCATTCATCACAGAATTCTCTAAAAGTGGGATCAGACATGACACGTCTTCGTTGATTCATAGCTTCAAACAGACCCCTCAGGAAACAATAAGATTGGCAGGACGTAGGTTTAGAAAATATGTTGAAAGATGTCCCGTACAAGAGTTACCATCACAGGCCAAGCAAGTGTCATTGTTTTTAGATTGTCTGTTGAGCTCTAAACTACACTCATATATGTACTTGAAAGAACCCAAAACGCTAGAGCAATGTGTAAGAATTTGTATAGACATTGAGGATAACTTAGGAGACGAGTTGGAACTCTCGAAGGTCTATAAGGACTCATATTGTTCCTCTCTAGCATCCACAAAATTGTCTAGCTCAATAGAGGATCTAGCAGAGAAAGTGGCCTAGAAACTAGGAGTTTCTAGTAAACAGATGCCTAGGGTAACAACAAACAAGCGTTGTTACACTTGTGGTGGTGATCATATGGCAAACGTGTGCCCCAATGCAAAACAACAGCAAGCCAATCCTAGTGGCCAGTACTGTACAATTGAGAGAAGGTACACAAATCATACGGCTCAGGACTGCCCATACAACAAACAAGCAGTTAGACAGAACTACCCGCAAGCATACCAGCAGCCAGGTAGGTATCAAGGCCAATACAATGCTCAGCCTTATTACTATAGGCCTCCTCAGAACTATCCATATCAGGCTCAACAAAGACCTCAACCTGTTTTAGCTCAGCAGCCACCCCCACCAGCGAATGTTATCTCAGTCAAATATGTTGCTGTAGAAGAGAACCTTAGTAGGGCTTTAGTTCCCTCTTCACCCTTAATTACCAAAAGTGACCCGAACTCAAACAGTTTTGACTCTACTCATGTAGATAGTCCACCCACATATTACACGGAGTCACCAGAACACGTGGAGACATATCATTATGATAGTCCACCATTGGAACCTAGTTGGGAGCCCGACTATGCACATGTGATGTACACAAACCCAAACCCACGGCCCCAATTGAGACAGCAAAGACCACAGGGCCCTAGAGGACCATGCTTTAGGTGCCAAGGAGATCACTTCATAAAGGATTGTCCACATCCTCCGTTGGTAGGACAGTCTCAATATTACAACATACAAGGCTTTTGTGCCGACTGTGGTAAAGAGAACATAATCAAAGATTGTCCTAAGAACCCAGTTAACGCTTCAAATGTGACACCAATCAACGTGATAGGTATTATGCACAATGCAGATGGATCCAACCCTACATACATGCCTATCCAAGCTATAACGAGAGCCCATGCGCTCTTACAGAATCAACAACACCATTAGGAGAAAACAGCCGAAACTAGCGAAGTCGCAGAATCTAGCAGTAAAAAAACGAAATCTTGGAAAGATTCCAGAGAAAGGATTAAAAGAAAGTGGAGTAAGAGGATAACAGAATTGGAAGGAAGTCTCAAGGAATCTAGAGCCAAAATCCTAGAGTTGACTTCACAGGAATTGAATCAAGAAAACCTAGCTCAAAAATCAGGATCAGTTTTAGCGGAATCCATACCAAAAAACCTAGACATGATGTTTCGTGCATATCAGGCTAGAATAAAAGAAGGACCTCAAATAGCTGAAATGAGTAAGAACTATCCTTGAGCTGACCTAGAAATTGAGAGAACAAAACTTTGCATGAAAATGGTAGAATTAGCACAAGCAATGTTTGTAGCCTCTAGATATCTTAATTGGAATAACATGGCAAAACTAGAATTACACTTTCAAGGACTAATGGAGAGGCTCGAATACTTGATAGAAAGCAAAGAGAAAAAGGATCAGCATAGGAACCCTATCCCAGAGACATAGGAAAGGAATGCACCATCCCTGTCTCAAGTACCAAACACAGAAGGGGAAGACAACATGTCTTCTATACATAGATATTCACATGAATTTTTGAGAGAGATCCAAGAAGAGAAGTGGAGAAAAGAACAAGGAACTCATCCTCCTATTCATGAAATAGAGGACTTGCAGGAGCAATTTCCCCAAGACATTCCCTCTATTTACGATGATGTAGAGGAAGAACAACAGAGTGAACACACAGGTTTTGAATCCAATTCTTTACAAGAATTACCTCAGTTCACAGGAGCTTGGGAAGCAAAGTCCATTAGTATGAGAACACCCACGATAATAGTGAGGAATGAAGAATCAATAATCCCTAGAAACACGGAAGTGATAAAGAATACCAAAGTACAATGTAATCTCACCCTAGAAGAGTTGTTAAAGGTAAAACCGAAATTGTGGAAGCATGTAGCAAATCAATTCCCCGAGCTTGCTACTACTCCCTCACAGATAGGAACACACAAGAAGGTATCAGACATACCGGTAGAAAAGATCGGAGATGTAAGCGAAGGAGAGGAAGGTAACACTTATCTTCCAATAACCCATCAGGGCTACACCACGAAAGCCATCTTAGATTCAGGAGCTGGAGTAGCCATCGCTACCACCGCTTTATGGAAATGTTGGGGTAAGCCAGCATTGAGACCTACCAGGATGAAGCTACAAATGCCTGATGGACATATAGAAAAACCATTAGGCTTACTAGAAGGCATATCTCTCACCACTTGTGGTGTGGAGCTTGAGCATACCTTCGGCATTTGCGATTTTAGTAAAAATCATGCTTATGAGATGATATTGGGACGATCATTCATGCGTCAGTTACAAATTGTACAAGATTGGGGAACTAATTCTTTGTACTTGCAACATTTAGGAGTGACTAGTAAAGTCAATCTTAAGGACTATTCACATCGAGACGTGCCCCCAATACAATGGAACACCATCCATAAGATACAAGTAGAAACGGAATCGATACACTCGTTGGAATCAGACCCCTCATGGTTACATGAGGATACTCATCTATGGATGTGTAAGGTAGCCAAACAAGAGGAAGAACGGTTAGAAGTCAGGACTTTAGGTGCAGAACAACATCCACGAACCCTTCAAGACCCAGCTTATGCACCTGTAGTATTTCCAGATGAGGAGTTTGAACCCCATGGTTGGGCAGAAATCCTAGCAACCATGGATGTAGCCATCAATGAAGAAAAATGGACACCCCACTGTGACGAGGATGGCTATGATATTTCTGTCTTCACAATAGAGCCAATCATGTATGATTCAGTTTTAGAAGAGTGTGAACCTAACACTGATGCATTCGAGGATGCAAGCGACTTTGATCTAGAGTCAATTATTATGGACTCACCCTTTGCATCAGAGGAAGAATATTTTTATGAAGTAGAGACTTACCCTCAGAGACCCGAAGAACTAATGAATGAGGTGAGGTTAGCCACTCAAGTGACCACTAAAAGTGAAGGGAAGAAAAGAAAGAAGAAAGAAAATGTTGGAGATAGACGTCTGCCAAAGCACGCGAACAGCACAAGGAAGAGGAAGAAGCTTGGAGCACAAACACACAATACTGAATGTATTACTAGAGAATGTACAAAGATAAGTAGCCCATTAGGGCAATAGGCGTATATACAAGCCGGGGGAAAAAAACCTCCTAAAGAGGGAAAAAAGTGCCCCGGCGGTCCTAGAGTGTTCACACACATCACTACCTAAATATATCAACAAATCCCCCCTGGGGGTGATGCGGTGAACAAGGAGCTGGCACTCATGTATAAGGAAGTGCCAAGCTATGTGGAAATCACTCCACAAAAGGAAGTAAGCCCAAAGCTTTGCAGAAAGCTTCAAACTTCTCCCTAGGCAGAGCCTTCGTGAAAAGGTCTGCAATGTTCTCCTGCGTGGGCACATATGCCAAGCTGATCTCCCCAGCAGAGAACCTCTCCCTGACATAGTGATAATGCACCTCAATGTGCTTAGTGTGAGCATGGAACACAGGGTTCCTCGCAACTGCCAATGCGCTCTGACTGTTAGTGAAGATGGTGGTGGCAGAAGACTAGCCAACACCCAAATCAGCCATAAGGCGTCTCAGCCACACACACTCAACATTCGTTGTGAAAGCTGCCCTATACTCAGCCTCACAACTGGAAGTGGCCACAGTAGGTTGCTTCTTGCTCAACCAAGATATACATGAGCTACCAAGCATGAAGCAAAAACCAGTGGTGGACACACGAGTGTCATAGCAACCAGCCCAATCTGAGTCAGAAAAAGCATGCAAATCTGGCGGTAGTGATCCCCCCTTGGGATAAAACAACCCAAGTAGCCGAGTACCACTCAAGTAGCGAAAGATGCGCTTAACCGCTTTCCAATGCGTGACTCCTGGGCAATACATAAACCTGCTCATTTGTGAGACAGCAAACTGAATATCTGGCCGAGTAATGCATAAGTAAATCAAGCATCCAATAGCCTGCTGATAGAGAACAGCATCGAATGCATCTCCAGCATCATGAAGACTCAATCGTAAACATGTCTCCATAGGACTGGCAATAGGCTAACAGTCTTCAAGGCCAAAACGCTGCAATAATGTGTCAATATATTTCGTTTGACACAAAGCCATTCCACCATCAACGTACATAAACTGAATGCCCAAATAGTGATGCAAATGCCCCAAATCAGACATCTCAAATGAGGCATGCAAATCAGCCTTAAAATCAGCAATATGTGTCTCAATAGGAACAGTGAGCAGCATGTCATCAACATAGACAACAATGATCAGAAGCACATCATTAGCACGTTTAACATATAAGGTGCTTTCAGTTGGACTGTTCTCAAAACCATGTGCAATCAGATAGGCATGTATCTTCTCATACCAAGCACGTGGTGCTTGCTTTAAACCATATAATGCCTTCTTTAACCTGCAAACCTGGTTTTCATGCCCTTTCTGCACAACCACGGGGCTGAAAAACATACACTTCTTCATGCAAGTCACCATTCAGAAATGCTGTTTTAATGTCCAACTGATGTACATTCCAACCATGATGGGCTGCAAGTGCACAAATGCTCCGAACAGTAGTCATACGGCATGTAGGTGCAAAGGTCTCATCAAAATCAATGCCTCTTTCCTGTGCATAACCCTTTGCAACAAGCCTAGCCTTATACCTGTCAACTGTACCATCAGGTTTACGCTTTAGCTTGTATACCCACTTAGTGCCAAAGGCCTTCTTGCCAGGAGGCAAGTCACATAAAGACCATGTACCATTCTTCATTATAGCATCAGATTTAGATTGCATAGAAGCCATCCAATTTTCTAAATTTTGTGCTTCATCAAAAGAAACAGGCTCATTCTCATCACAGAGACTAGATGCAGCCATAGCATAGCAATCTGATGCAAAGGAGGCACTATGAGAGCCTGAATGAGTACAATATGACAAAGGTGCATCTAATTTGCTGTCACGCAAAGTCTACACAAGCCATTTTGGCATAGTTTTTGCCTGCTCAATATCAGCTCTCTAATCAACAAGTGCATCATGTAAATCTGCATCAGAAATGGAATGATCTGCATCATCATATGAAACCTGCAAAGGCTGAGAATTTGCCTCATTAGGACCAGCACTAGCCTGTCCACCTGTAAAAAGAGGCATCAAAGTATCATACATGTCTTTGGAGCTAACAGATGTCTCCTTAGTACATGAAAGCAATGGCTGAATAGCATCTTCCACAAAGACAACATCACGGCTAACCAGAATGCGTTTAGTATGTGGATGATACAGACGATAGCCTTTACTTTCAGAACTGTACCCAACAAAAATACATTTTACTGCCTTATCATCCAATTTTCTGCGATGTTGTTCAGGCACTAATGCATATGCCAAACAACCAAAAACACGCAAATGAGCAACAAATGGCTTTCGGTCATGCCAAGCCTCATATGGAGTGATACACTACAACGCTTTAGTGGGACACCTGTTCAGTACATATGCTGCACACATGACAGCCTCAAGCCAGAAACTATGTGGTAAAGCCTGACTTTTGACCATGCACATCGCCATCTCCATGAGTGACTTGTTCTTTCGTTCAGCAACTCCATTCTGTTGAGGTGTATACGGCACTGTACACTGGTGTTTTATCCCACGTTCAGCCAGAAATGCATTAAAATCTGAAGACATATATTCCCCCCCTCGATCAGAACGGAGGGTGCCTATTTTACATGCTGACAGATTTTCAGCCAAAACCAAAAACTGTTTGAAGCACATGAACACTTCGGACTTTGCTTTGAGTGGATATACCCATGCATGCCTGGAAAAATCATCAATGAAAGTCACGAAGTAAAGGTAATTTCCAAAAGAGGGTGTCTGCATAGGACCACAGACATCACCATGTACAAGCTGCAATTTCTGCGTAGCCCGAACTGAACCATCTTTTGGAAAGGAAGAACGCTGCATTTTGCCCAAAATACAGCCTTCACAAACATGTTTTCTAGGTGCCTCAAGTTTGGGCAAAGAGGACACCATTTTAGATTTCTGCAGGCGTAACAAACTAGCAAAATTCAGATGACCAAAGCGTGCATGCCAAAGCTTTGCATCTAACATAGCCTGAGAATCATGAACTGCACATGCCGAATTATTCACAGATCTTTCATAGTCTATGAGCTTATACAGCCCACGACATAAAATGCCAGAAGCAATAATCACATCGCCATTTGAGAGATCATGGACTGTACACCTGTCACCAACGAATTTCACAACCAAGCCAATCTTGGCTAATGCAGAAACTGATAACAGGTTCTTTTTTATCCCTGGCACAAATAAAGCATCTGAAAAAGTGAAAGAACTACCATTAGCAGTAGTCAGAATGATCTTACCAACTCCCATAACAGGATAAGAGGAGTTATTGGCGCATGTGACAGTATTCCCTGTAGGGGCAGGCTCGAATGAAGAGAAGAAACTGCGCTGCGAGGTAATATGTTTGGTCGCCCCACTATCAAAGTACCAAACATCTGAGTCTACTGCAGACATGCACTGATCATGAGAAGATGGGTCAAAACTGCAGACAGTAGTAAACGCCCATTCTTCTTCCTGCACAAGATTTGCAGACTCTGTTTTTGGTGTAGAGGCCTCTGCAACAACCATTCCAGCCTCTTTCTTCTTTGCCTCTTTAGCAACCACTTTTGGACAGTTCTTTATAATATGATCATTTCCTTTACAGTACTTGCAGAACAATTTCTGCTTTTCTGATTTCTTCTCATCTTTATCCTGGTTCTTCGATTGTGCAGCATTTGCAGATTTCTGCTTACTAGTAGAAGAGCTCCATTTTCCTTTGCCCTTCTGACTAGCCAGGAAAGCTTGATCTGCAACACGCATAATGGACCTGTTCTGCCTAGACTGATCTTCCTGCAACAGAACAGAGACTAATTCCTCAAATGACAACGCATTCGGATTGCCTTTCATCATCAATCGAAGAGTAGAGGCAAAACTCTGATATGAATCAGGAAGACCATTCAGAACGGTCTACACAAGTGAGCTATCTGGTATAACCTCATCAGCAGAAATCAATTGTTCCTTTAGGTCTTTGATCTTTGTAAGAAAATTGTCCATAGAATCACCTTCATTCATGTGCTCACTCTCCAACTGTTTTCGGAGGTAAGCAACACGAGCCTCATTCCTAGCCTGGTACAAAGTGGTAAGTGTATCCCAAGCATCCTTTGTTGTTCTACAAGAGCGAATGTGAGGAATAATGGCACGTTTGACAGACAAAGCTATCAATGCATGTGCCTGGGCATCTCTGCCATCCCAACGAATCTACTCTGCATTAGGTGCAATAGAAACAGCAGCACGAACAGGAATCTGTAAAATATCATGTTCGACACCATCTTAATCAGCTCCAACACCTGTATTTGCAGTACCTGTTGTTACAGGTGTAACAGGACGTCTTTCAACACCCAAATCACAAACTCTTAGGAAGTGGATACCGAAACATATCCAGTTGACTTCTCCAACCCCCATATCTAACATTACTCCCAACCCGACTAATCACTACCCTTATAATAAATCACTTACATTTGAACCTTGTACGAATCCACACACTCTAACCCAACATCATTTGTAATAACACCTCATCAATAAATGTATGCATCATCGGAAGCATGTAGGTGTCTAGAGACCTGCATTAGCTCTGCAAAAATCATGGCATCAATCACTTCTCAGCACTTGGCTACACGGGTTACACATCGGTTATGGAAAGGGATTGCGGTCTCACTTTAATGGGATTATAATTAATTTCCATACTAATGTGCTAATCTTTTGTAGCAGATCTTTTCCATTAGCACGTCAATCATCATGCAAACCGAAGAAGGACCATCTGAAGCTAGCACTAGTATACCCAAGGCTACTATTGGTGATTTACTTGCTGAGCCCCATTCGACGGCTCCACCGCCAAAATTTCAAGGTTTCCCAGGACCCATGCCTATTGACGATCCTCCTAGAGGGTATACTGAGAAGATTCATCGCAATTCTCACTCGTTTCAAGGGCTAGCCGGACCATTGGCGGATGCTGAGTTTATATTTGAGGCTAATTTGACTTTTGATGACCGTACCTGGGGCAAATATCAGCTTTTCTCAAGAGAGTTTGAAGGACTACAGAACACACAAGACTTAACGCATGTTTGGGCAAGAGCCGGCTTCACAGAGTATTTCAATGACCCTTTGCCTAAACCAGACTTCTATAGATTCTATTACTTAGTCACCACTTTGACAGCTTCTGAGAACAAGGATCTGCGCGGCACTTTTATTTTGCCATCCTTAGTGAACGATCCACCATATAAAAGATTTTATCTTTCTAAAGATTTGATTCGAGCTGCCATCAAGATTCATGGAACCCACACGCCCACAGAGCGAGAAAGGTTAGTTCGAGACCCTATGAAACGTGGGGACGTTACTAAATGGGAAGAGATTTTGGCGATCACACCTGAGCTTTCAAAACCACTGCGGATATGTATGCAGCATTTTGCTTTCCCCGCTCAGGACAGATTCACAATGCCTCACAAACGAATATGGTTCGGTTTGTATTTATCATGTATTGGACCACAGACGGTGGATCTTGCCAGTTGGATTATTGACCAGTTGTATCTAGCACAACATAGATGGGAAAGAAAGAAGGTCATCAATGGACGTTGCGCCCTCACGCGCATTGTATACATGTGTTTGGCCTACGATTTACCTATCGAGCGAGCAATGACAAGCGAGGAGTTGAAAGCATTCAAAGGGACAACAAAGAAAGCTAGGAAGCCTAGCAAAGCACGAGCAGGAAAGCGCATGAGAGGTACTATCCCATGCCTATAGGTCCCAGAATCACCGTCACCGCAACCCTCGCCAGAACAGTCTCCAACAGAGGCTCCTACAACTGTACAACCTATTCACATACGCTTATCAAGACCGGTTGTAACAGAAGGCACTACCAGTGCAGTTACCTCACAGGAAACATTAGTTCAGGAACCAACCACCACTGCAGCAGAAGTTCCCACCACTATTGGTGCGGAAGCTTTTTCTTTTCCGATACCCAACCTGGAAGCGGAGCCACTGGATACAACCTTTGATTTTGAAATATAGGATGCTTTCTCCAATGAATTTCAGTTTTCAGAAGGCCAGATTTTCTCTCAGGAATATATACGTCCAAGCTACCCGACCACGCCCCGAGACCCACCAGAAGGACAAGTAGTGTCTAGTTCCGAGGACGAAAGAACAGAAACCGATGAAGACGATGGCGATGACGAAGCCAGCCAGGGCACTCATGAATCCCAAGAACATGTGCAGACAGATGAACAAGGACAGCACATGGACACCCAAGGTGATACCAGTACGCATGAAGATGAAACCTTTGAAGCAGCAGCTTATACGCTAGCCATCAAAAAATTGTATTGCACCATGGAGAAAGTTTGGGCGCGCAAGAAATTGACTGAGGAGGAGAGTCAAGCACTTATAGAACAGGAACTTGTCTCAGGCAGATTCGAAGAAGTATACATCAGAGGCTTCAGAGAAATTTTCAAATCAGTGGGATCCACCGAAGCCTTACGATATTTGCAGAGGAAACCGTTACCGCAATATGACCCTCATAGAATCCGTTTACTAACCAAACCTGGTGAATACATTCGTGTACCAACAAGAGCACAATCTTCATAACAGGCCAGGGAAGCACGTCTCGTCCCTGAAGGCTCTTTGGCAGAAGACACCATTATCGTCGACTCCCCACCCGTACTACTGCTGTACATACCACCACAATTGTCGAAGTACCCACCACCCCAACTGCTCCTCCTTCACCTCCCATCCATCCAGTCTCCCCTATACACCCTCCTTCTCCCAGAACATCCACCTCCTTCCACGGCGAAGTAGCAGAATCCCTTGTAACATCCATTCCTCTCACCATGTCCACACCAACCCAACCTAGTTTTCTCCCTTGGACATCCACTTCTCTATCTAGTCCAATTTTCCCCCCATCCTTTCCGTCCTTCCCCACACCTCCAAGACCCCTTTTCCCATTCCCACCTCCATTAACCTTCTCCCCTGTTTCGCCTCCCCGACCCACTGTCACTCCTCTTTCCCCTTTCCACCAAGTAGCATTAGAGAACCCCTCTGTAAATTACTCTTCAACCTTTGTAAACCCTGTATTTACACCCACGCAAGCACCCATGATCACGCCATTATTCACGGTCACCGCACTGGACACCACATCCAGTGACATGGATATATCACCACCCATCGCATCACCACTCACTTCATTCATGGCGCAACCATACATAGGCACACCACAATTTTCCACAATCACCGCAGCATCCATTTTCCCACCCCCATTCCCCATTCCCTTTGCATCTACACCCACTGCATCTTCACTTAGCACACCATTAATATTATCACCCACTGTAGATAATGAATTTTGACAAATGCTCACCTGTATGACTCAAGTAAGAGATGAGTTCACATCTCTTGGAACTAATTATCAGCAGCTGCAGAAGACAACAAATGACTTACAATCGCAGCTCAATTCACTATCCATCAAGAATGCCTCATTGAATACCCGCTACCAAGAGCTACGAGAGGCATATCATAAATTGGAACTAGAAAGTGAAGCAAAGACAAAAGAGGTTGTCATGGATATCGACAACTTATTAAGGGCACAGACTATTTGCAATGCAACGCTCACTAGGAACATGGGCTTACTCAGACGACACCTGGCAGCCGCGAACGAAGAGAACCAGCGCTTACAAGAACAAAACAGAGAGAATTTAGAAGCTGCCCTGGATCAACCAGACCAACCATTGAGCCCCAGCCGCTTCAAGGCTGTGCCCTAAGAATCTATGAAAATGTTGTTAGAAGGATTGTTAGATGAGTATGACAGCATGAACGAGGAATATCAAAAGCTAAAAGAATATCAAACTACGAGCACCAATACAACAAGGACTACCAGCTCCTGTGGACCCATCTCTTGACATCCTAAAGGAACTCAATGCTTTACGGGCCCAGGTATCAACGCTCCAATCACAGATAGCAGTATATGAAGCACCACCAAGGCCAGACTCCCCACCAGAACTACTAGCCGAGGAAGAAACTATGACCATCCCGGTGGAGGAAACCTTTGAAGAAGCATATGAGCCTCAACCCATCCCAGGCAGACGAGTCACGACCGAAGGCCAGACGACTTACGAACTTCCAACTCCCACATGGATGAAGACGATAGAAGAACTGGGAAAAACCCACTCAGCACAGGTAGAAGCGTAGCTTCACGCCATGGCAATGATTGAAGAACGCATTTTACAGTCCCCATACTTTGCTCATTTGGCCCCTTGCAGATACATATCAGGGCATGAGCTACAATATAAATCTTATTTTATGTTAATGGCGGAATTTCAGTTGGCCATAGAGAAAGAGACAGGCAAGAAACCCTCTCATGCTACTCAGTTTGAGCCTGACGATTTGCCAACAGACGCGCAGCAAGGAGAAATCTATCAACCAGAATGGCGCAAGGATCTCTTACAAAAATATCCTGAGATGATGAGTACATGGGCCAAGGCACCACTACACTTAAAATACAACCCATGTTGGGGACCAATGCCACGTCGCCATTCCTGGAAGGCATTTGTGATTAAGATACAAAACAACAAGCAATGCCAGGATTGGCTAAACTACCCATACTTCACTCCACCTAGAGGACCACCTACAGTCGGATACATGATGGCAACGATTCGTCACTGGCTGCCTCGCTTGAAACACATGGATGATATAGCAGCACACATGTCTGTCAAGATATTTGACATGATGCAGATGGTTTTTAAAGTCTTCAGAAGCGTCAAGGCACATTCATGCAAACACCCCAGGCTTCGCGCATGGCAATCTAGATATTGCATATGATATGAGTACAACGCCATCGCTTCGGGTGTGTTATGCCTGGCATTGCAGAATCAAATATTTACCGGCATGCTACAAGCAGACCTTCGAACAAATGTTCACAACCGGTTTCTGGAATACCATTCGGAAGTGTTCATCAGCAGGCCCACACATTTGCTTCAATTATTCGCCTGTGAACAGATGGTATATTCCACACATTATCGACTCCCACCATCTGATGAACCGCAACCAATTGATTGGGAGAAACTCGAGGCAGATCTTGCCCGAGGAATTCGAATATCAGAACACACCCTCGCTTAGGAGCGCCTACAAAATTACATCGGACGGACCTCACAACAAGGTTCTGTCGAGGACGACAGAAGCGAGAGGGAGGGGGGTGTTGGCAGTAGCCAGAGGCATAGAAGACGCGGAAGCATGTAAAGACAGAGCAGGGAGTCAGTCGAATCAATTTTTCAAAGATTTATGTTTTACAAATATTCTTCAAAAAACCTCCAACAGTGATTTTCATCACTATTGTAACATATGTAACATAGAAAAACCCTTTTTGTAATTTATAGCTCCATTTTTTGCAAGCCGAGGAGTCCTCGAGCATGAGGAGCTTAGGTAGAATGAGCGTACCAATTTTGGTTATTTTTAGACACCGTTTACCCTTTCAAATAGCACTTAGGACCTATTTTTTAACTATGCCGGTCATTAGATGTGAAACCAGTCAAAAATAGTCTAGAATCTATAAAAAGAGCTAGAGAGCTCATTTTTGAGGCTAGCTTGTTGGTTAGTGTGAGCTTAGAGCTATCTTGAGCTTTAAGAGTGTTCTTGAGTAATAGAGTTGATTTCTCACCTTCCATTGTGTCTTGCTTGTCTCTTTGTTGTGTATGTGTATGTGTGTGTGTATCTCTATGCTTCTCACCTTCACTCTCACTTCATCTCACATTCACGATCTTCATACCACTCCTATCTCTTCCACGGATTGACATTAAGGAGGTGGAGCTTCTTAACGTGGTTCTCACCATTGTGCTAGAGCAACAATGGAGATGATTAATCTCCAAAAGACAAGCTACACTTCAGTTTATAATACCTCTAAGTCAAGTATAGCTCAAAACTTTCACCAATTTTGAAACCTTTTACCAAAATATGAACACTCAGCTTCTCTATGAAAACTAGCTTCACTCAGAAAAGTTTGCCTCACAAAATTCAATCATTGATTGATGAAATGATTAAAGTTTTCTATGAAAATTTGGTACAACACTCTTTTAGTGTTTACGCAACTATTTCAAGTTAAAGTTCTCAAAAAGAACTTACAAAACTTTAGATTTACTTCAATAAGTAAACATGTGTCTGAAACAAGCACTTTCTATAGGCAACTTCTACATATGCAACTTTAAACAGATGGTTCTCACACAATTTAACCTTTTTAATGAAATGCTTTTAGAAATAGATGGCTTACCTTCCAACTTAGATTTTGACTCCTCATTTGTGTAAAAATTTACACTATACACTAAGATCTGATCGATTCTTTGATCATCAAATTTGTGCCTATTTCAGAAGACACTTATCACTTATTCACATACAAATGTTCTTACTTACAATTCTCTCAGCCTGATTACAATTGGACTCTCAAAACTTGACCATAGATGCATTAACTATGGACTTAGACATCTAAAAAAGGATTTCTAAAATGATCAAGCACAAAAGGAGAAATGGATAAAAGATCGATGTGCAATTCTTAGAAAATTTCTTCTATTCAGCTCATCTTACATCTGATGGATGATACTCATTCAACTTATGAATCTACTCCGCTCTATCTCATCTATTCTTCATCTCTCATATATATCACGACTATATACAACTGTATATATACATATGAGTGTGGATTCGTCATTACTTCAAGTATTTGTGAAGTATTTACAAAGCTAATATACATGTGTGTATAGACCATCTCTTTTTGAACCTCTACTTCATTTCACGCTTTTAGGCTTCAATCTTTTCTTCAAGTCTTCACTCCAAAGCTTCATATAATCATCAATTGTTAATTGTGTTGCTCCAACAGCTCCCCCTCAATCATCAATTGTGATTACCTGCATCTTCTTTATCCTGCCATATCTTTAAATCCCTACAACTTGGGTCCATCCAAACTCTTTGTCAACATATCTACAAGTTGATTCTTTGTAGGAGTATGTATGATTTCTATTTCTTTATCAACAACCTTCTCTCTCAAAAAATGATATTGGATCTCAATATGTTTGGTCTTGGCATGAAACACAAGGTTAGCTACCACATACAAAGAACTCATGTTGTCTCCACAAATGATAGGAGTACTCTGAATGATATCAAAACTCTTCATATGAGTTTTTAGCCATATGACTTCCTTTGCAACTTCTACCATACCTTTGTACTCTGCTTTTTTAGATGATAAAGTAATTGTATGTTGCTTCTTAGAACACCATGAAATTAACTTATCTCCCACATGACACAAATACCCATGTGTTGATCTTCTATCATCAGAGTTATCGGCCCAACTGCATCACTATATATCTTGATCCTTGTATCTGAAGTAAACCCATAATACAAACCTTCTTTAAGTGTACTCTTGATATACCTACGCACCCTTTGACCTGCAATCCAATGTTCCTTTCTAGGACAATGCATGAACTGAGATAAAACTCCAACTGCATATGACAAATCAGGCCTTGTTAATGTAGCATAAGTCAAGCTACCCACCAAACTCTGATAAGCTTCATGTCTTTGAATTCTTCTCCTTCATATCTACTCAATTTGTGATTCACTTCCATTGGAGTTGGTGATATCCTGCAATCTTCCATTTTAAATTTGATTGGCAAATTCTTCAAATACCTTTCTTGAGTTACATATACTCCATGTTGTGTACATTCCCAAGAAATATGAAAAATTTCCCAAGTCACTGATCTTGAATTCTTTGTCAATCTGCTTCTTAATCATTTGTATGCTTTTTTCATCTCTACTTGTAAGTATTATATCATCAACATACAAACAAACATAGATAAATACATCTTCACTTGCTTTGATTAGCAAGCTACTATCTGCCTTTGATGCTTGAAAACCAAGTTCCTTCAAAAACTTTACAAGCCTATAATTCCATGCCCTTCGGGCCTACTTCAAGCCATACAAAGCTCTCTTGAGCTTACACACATGATCTGGATAAAATTGATCTTTAAAACCATCTGGTTGTTCCATGTAAACTTCATCTGAAATGTAACCATTCAAAAATGCATTCTTCACATCGAATCGAGATAATTTCCAACCTTTCCAAGCAACAATAGCTATGAGAGTTCTTATGGTTGTCATCTTTGCAACAGGACTATAAGTTTCATCATAGTCTACACCATATGTCTGTGCATATCCTTTTACAACAAGTCTTGCTTTGTACCTAGACACACTTCCATCTGCAAATCTTTTTGTTTTGTAAACCCACTTACATCCAATCACCTTTTGATTAATTGGTCTATGTACGGATTCCCAAGTCTCATTCTCAATGAGTGCATCATACTCTTCCTTCATAGCTTTTTCCCAATTCTTTTTTCCTTTGGCTTCATCATATGTAGATGGGTCTTCATTTGCTTTTATCATGTAAGCATATCTTTAGTAGTCAAGAATGAAGTATCATAGCTATACCTTGTGGGTTGCAATTTATGCCTTGATGACCTTCTAAGTTCTCCACTTCTTGAAGTTTCTGGTTCATCACATTCTGGATCAAACCTTGGCATTTCTTCAACTTCAACTAGTGCTTCATTGTTCTCTTCTTCTTCAAATATTTGAACCTTTGATTTACCTTTCTTCTGAGTCAATGTTTCTTCAAGACCTGCATAAGTATTATTTGTACCTGAATACCAAGTACTTTGCTTATCAAATGTGGCATCCTTTGATACAAGAAATTCTTTGTAGATGGACTCGACAACCTGTATCCCATTTGCTTATCATCATAACCAATGAACACATAATTTTCAGCCTTTGGTTCCAACTTATGCCTTAATTGAGAAGGAATATAAGCATAGGCTAAGCAACCAAATACTTTGCAATGATCTAATGTAGGTCTCTTACCCCACCAAGCTTCATATGGTGTCATACCCTGCAAAGCTTTACATGGTAGCCTATTAACCAAGTATGTGTCTGTATTTACATCCTCAGCCCACAAATAATTAGGGCAATTATTTTCTTTCATCATTGATCTTGCAAATTCAAGAAGAGTTCTATTTCTCCTTTCTGTTACACCATTTTGTTGAGGAGAATACCTGTAAGTAACTTCTCTCTTTATACCTGCATTCCACAAATGATCACTAAATTCATTTGAGAAATACTCTCCCCGTCCATCTCATCTTAACCTCTTCAATTTTTGTCTTGTAATTCTTTCTACATATGCATGATAGTGTTTAAATGTACTAAACACTTCTGACTTGTCTTTGATCACATAAATAGTGATCCACCTGGTAGCATCATCAACATATATGATATAATATCTTGAACCATTTATGCTAAAGTCCTTTGAAGGACCCCACACATCTATATGTACTAATTCAAGTCTTTTTGAATACATGAAACCATGCTTATTATATGATTGCTTATGAGCCTTACCTAATTGACATGCTTCACATCTATGTGTCATGTGTTGACCTGCAACATTGGGTAATCCAAGTACTGAACCATTATTAATCATTTCTTTGATACCTCTTTCATTGAAGTGTCCAAGCCTCTTATGTCAAAGATCCAACTCAGACACCTTTTGTTCTCCATATGTAAACATGGCATGTCCAACATTACCTTGTACCCTCAATGTGAAGAGCCTTCCTTCTTTCTTTCTTGTAACAATTTGCTTATACCCTTGACTAGGGTCTTCAACATAAACTCCATCATTAGTGAACCTCACCTCATATCCTTTTTCCACAATTTGTCCTACACTAATCAAGTTCTTTGGAGTTTTTAGGAACATACAAAACCTTAATTATGAGAGTACTTCCATCTTTGGCTTTAACTGATTCAATTGACTTCACCTTGTGCTTTATATTGTCACTTGTTTGAACTGTATGATTGATTGCCTTATGATCCAAATTGATCATCAAAGAAATATTTCCACTCAAGTGATTGCTACGCCCTGAGTCAATATAGAATACCCTTAAGTCTTCATTTGAAGTTTCACATGTTGCATTCATAATAAGAGTTGAATCTTCTTTATGATCTGATGCATAGTTGTAGTAGGTGTTATTGTAGGATTGGTTTTGGAAGTTTCTTCCTCCATTTCTTCCAAAGAAACTCCTACCACCTCTACCTCTTTAATTTCCTCTCTGATTTATTCCACCTCTTCCTCTTTGGTTAAAATTCTGATTAAAGTTACCATTGCTTTGATTATTATGCCAACATTCATGAGATAGATGATTGTTCTTATCGCATATCCAACAAGCTTTGACATTATCTTTGTTATTTTTGCATCTTCCTCTACTTCTGCCACTTCCTCTTCCTCTTAGGAAGTTTACTTGACTTGAAGTACCTTCATCTTCACCTGATTGTTGCTTTCCTTTGATAGCTTTCTTCTTATCCTTAGAATACATTGCATGACCTGTATTCTTATCAACATCTCCTTTGATATCATTCTCAAAAGTTAGCATATGTCCTAGCAATTGATTCAAATCAAGAATAAAATGATCCAATGAAAGTTCTATTGACAATATGAAAGGCTTCCACTTCTCATCTCCTCTTAGAACTTAGAGAATTTGTCTTACCAATTTATCTTCTTCAATGTCTTCATCAAATGCACCTAAGGAATCAACAATGTCATCTTTGTCACATAATCAGATATTGATTGTGAAGCCTTCTTCTTGAATGTGGTAAACTCTGCCCATAGTGATGATTTCGTCAACTTGGTCGTATTCTAAAAATGCTCCTCCAAAGCACTCCATATATCACTTGCACTTTCAAGTCCTCTGATATGAGGAAGCAAGTAATCATTTACTACCATGTAGATAATGCTCCTTGCTTGAGCATCCTTCTTCATCCAAATCTTTAAATCTGCAAGCTCCTCCCTAGTTGGAACACTAGGATCTTTGAAATCTTGCTTATCTTCTTCTCTTGTGATGTACCCATTAGATCTTTGCTCATAAGATGAGCTTCCATCCTCATAGACCAAGCTGGATAGTTCTCTCTATCCAAGTTCTCAATTGGGAGACTATCTTCCATCCGTTCTTTACCTGTACTATCAAATCTTCAACCTTATGAGTAATGAGTGTACCTTAGCTTCGAAGTTTACTCCTTCTGATCCTTTTGATTGCTCTCGTGTGTCTCACTTTAGCTTTTTCTTTACACTTTGTCCTTTTGAATCTTCAAATATTGAATTTTGTATGTCTGCAATAGTCGGGATCTTCCTTTTCTTCAAATCTGATTATTCCTGCTCTGATACCATTGATAGAAATTATTTAACTCCAAAAGGCAAGCTACACTTGAGTTTAGAATACCTCTATGTCAATTATAGCTCAAAACTTTCACCAATTTTGAAAGCTTTTACCAAAATATGAACACTCAGCTTCTCTATGAAAACTAGCTTCACTCAAAAAAGTCTACCTCACAAAATTCACTCACTAACTGATGAAATGATTAAAATTTTCTATAGAAATTTGACACAACACTCTTCTAGTGTATTTCCAACTACTCCAAGTTAAAGTTCTCCAAAATAACTTACAAAACTTTAGATTTACTTCAATAAGTAAACCTGTGTCTGAAATAAGCACTTTCTACACATGACTTCTACATATGCAACTTTAAATAGTTGGTTCTCGTAGAATATAACCCATTTAATGAAATGCTTTTAGAGATAGATGGCTTACCTTCCAACTTAGATTTTGAATCCTCATTTGTGTAAAAAACTACATTATACACTAAGATCTGATCAATTCTTTGATCATCAAATTTGTGCCTCTTTTAGAAGACACTTATCACTTCTTCACGTACAAATGTTCCTACTTACAATTCTCTCAGCCTGATTACAATTGGAATCTCAATCTTCCCTTGTTGGTTGATTCTTGCTCCTGAAAATTGGCATGTCTTCATCTCGTGAGATGTATCCATATAAGCTTCTCTCTTGAAGGTATGCTTGCATCCTTAGGGACTGTGTTGAGTAGTTGTTCCTCTCCAATTTGTCAATGAAGGATGAAAAACCATCTCCCATCTTGATTATGCTTGCTCGGATACCACTATTGGAGGAGATGGTGGATACTTACAAGAGATGAGTTGGTGTACCTAAAACCTGTTTCACACCTACTATAAGTAATGGATGGAGAGTGTTGTGGGCCTCTTTAACTAACTAATAAGCATAAGTAATCACATATGCTTCTTAGAAGATGATCCACTATTTATAGGATTAAAATAGACAGGTAGGCATATGATTCAAGGTTCAAAACTTGCTATTTTGTTTGAGACACCTACTCAGAGTTTTACACCATTCTCTGAGTACAACAAAAATTAATAAAATTCCTTTTGGGGAACTTCAATTAGCTTAAAAAGCTACTAATCATGGTAAAATCATCTAAAATGATGTGTTGATATATTTAGATAATGATGTGTGTGAACACACTAGGACCGCCGGGGCACTTTTTTCCCTCTTTAGGAGGTTTCTTTCCCCCGGCTTGTATATATGCCTATTGCCCTAGTGGGCTACTTATCTTTGTACATTCTCTAGTAATACATTCAGTCTTGTGTGTTGTGCTCCAAGCTTCTTCTTCTTCCTTGTGTTGTTCACGTGCTTCCGCACACATCTAACTCCAACAATTGGTATCAGAGTAGCTCGCCGCATCATCTAGGGTGTCGTCTATACCTCTCCGTTTGCAGTCTCAGATTCGCACAAAATTTGGTGAGCATACTCAAGGTGTTTCAAAGATCAAAACAGCTTTGCTGTGTCGTGCCGAAATCATGATCTGAGCTCGTTTCGGCCTTCGAACGCACTATCGCAATGCTTGTGCAGGCTATTTTTTCTTTTTGTGCCAAAGGTATATACCAGTTTCTATTCGCCACTATAAGCGTCTCGAAGTCTGCTACAAGTCTAGCAGAACTCCTCTGGGCAGTTCTATTCAACTTTTTTAGATACAATCAATTTTTTGCATCAAGGTATTTTAGTCACCGACCATGGCTGAAAGCAGTGATGTATTCCGTATGTTGGCTGTTGAGGATAAGTTGGATGGTACCAACTACCCTTTATGGGCTTATATGATGCAACATGTATTGGTTGCGAAAGGACTGTGGAACATTGTGCAGGGTGTTGAAAGACGTCCTGTTACACCTGCGACTACAGGTACGGCAATTACAGGTGCTGAAGCTGATGGAGATGGTGTCGAAGATGATATTCTACAGATTCCTATTCGTGCTGCTATTTCTATTGCACCTACTGCAGAGGAGATTCGTTGGGATTGCAAAGATGCCCAGGCACATGCATTGATAGCTTTGTCTATCAAACATGCCATTATTCCTCATATTTGCTCTTGCAGAACAGCAAAGGATGCTTGGGATACACTTACCACATTGTACCAGGCTAGGAATGAGGCTCGTGTTGCTTACCTCTGAAAACAGTTGGAGAGTGAGCACATGAATGAAGGTGATTCTATGGACAGTTTTTTGACAAAGATCAAAGACTTGAAGGAACAGTTGATTTTTGCTGATGAGGTTATACCAGATAGCTCACTTGTGCAGACCGTTCTAAATGGTCTTCCCGATTCATATCATAGTTTCGCTTCTACTCTTCGATTGATGATGAAAGGCAATCCAAATGCCTTATCATTTGAGGAGTTAGTCTCTGTTCTGTTGCAAGAAGATCAGTCTAGGCAGAATGGGTCCATTATGCGTGTTGCAGATCAGGCTTTCCTGGCTAGTCAGAAGGGCAAAGGAAAATGGAGCTCTTCTACTAGTAAGCAGAAATCTGCAAATGCTGCACATTCGAAGAACCAAGACAAAGATGAGAAAAATCAAAAAAGCAAAAATTGTTTTGTAAGTACTGTAAAGGGAATGATCATATCATAAAGAACTGTCCAAAACTGGCTGCAAAAGAGGAAAAGAAGAAAGAGGCTGGAATGGTTGTTGCAGATGCCTCTACACCAAAAACAGAGTCTACTAATCTTGTGCAGGAAGAAGAATGGGCATTTACTACTGCTTGCAGTTTTGACCCATCTTCTCATGATCAGTGCATGTCTGCAGTAGACTCAAATGTTTGGTACTTTGATAGTGGGGCGACCAAACGTATTACCTCGCAGCGCAGTTTCTTCTCTTCACTCGAGCCTGCCCCTATAGGGAATATTGTCACATGCGCCAACAACTCCTCTTATCCTGCCATGGGAGTTGGTAAGATCATTCTCACTACTGCTGATGGTAGTTCTTTCACTTTGTCAGATGCTTTATTTGTGCCAGGGATCAACAAGAGTGTGTTATGAGTTTCGGCATTAGCCAAGATTGGCTTGGTTGTGAAATTTGTTGATGATAGATGTACAGTTCATGATCTGTCAAATGGCGATGTTATTATTGCTTCTGGCATTTTATGTCGTGGGTTGTATAAGCTCATAGACTATGAAAGATCTATTAATGATTCGGCATGTGCAGTTCATGATTCTCAGGCTATGTAAGATGCAAAGCTTTGGCATGCACGCTTTGGTCATCTGAATTTTTCTAGTTTGCTACGCCTGGAGAAATCTGACATGGTGTCTTCTTTGCCCAAGCTTGAGGCACCCGGAAAACATGTATGTGAAGGCTGTATTTTGGGCAAAATGCAGCGTTCCTCTTTTCCAAAAGATGGTTCAGTTCGGGCTACGCAAAAATTGCAGCTTGTACATAGTGACGTCTGTGGTCCTATGTAGACACCCTCTTTTGGAAATTACCTTTACTTCGTGACTTTCATTGATGATTTTTCCAGGCATGCATGGGTATATCCATTGAAGGAAAAGTCCGAAGTGTTCATGTGCTTCAAACAGTTTTTGGTTTTGGTTGAAAATTTGTCAGCATGTAAAATGGGCACCCTCCATTCTGATCGAGGGGGGGAATATATGTCTTCTGATTTTAATGCATTTTTTGCTGAACGTGGGATAAAACACCAGTGTACAGTGCCATATACACCTCAACAAAATGGAGTTGTTGAAAGAAAGAACCAGTCACTCATGGAGATGGCGAGGTGTATGGTCAAGAGTCAATCTTTACCACATAGTTTCTGGCTTGAGGCTGTCATGTGTGGAGCATATGTACTTAACAGGTGTCCCACTAAAGCGTTGTAGTCTATCACTCCATATGAGGCTTGGCATGACCGCAAGCCATCTGTTGCTCATTTGTGTGTTTTTGGTTGTTTGGCATATGCATTAGTGCCTGAACAACATCGCAGAAAATTGGATGATAAGGGAGTAAAATGTATTTTTGTTGGGTATAGTTCTGAAAGTAAAGGCTATCGTCTATATCATCCACAGACTAAACGCATTCTGGTTAGCCGTGATGTTGTTTTTGTGGAAGATGCTATTCAGCCATTGCTTTCATGTACCAAGGAGACATCTGTTAGCTCCAAAGACATGTATGATACTTTGATGCCTCTTTTTACATGTGGATAGTCTAGTGCTGGTCCTAATGAGGCAACTTCTCAGCCTTTGCAGGTTTCATGTGATGATGTAGATAATTCCATTTCTGATGCAGATTTACATGATGCACTTGTTGATGAGAGAGCTGATATTGAGCAGGCAAAAACTATGCCAAAATGGCCGGTGCAGACTTTGCGTGATAGCAAATTAGATGCACCTCTGTCATATCGTACTCGTTCAGCTCTCATAGTGCCTCTTTTGCATCAGATTTCTATGTTATGGCTGCATCTAGTCTCTGTGATGAGAATGAGCCTGTTTCATTTGACGAAGCACAAAATTCAGAAAATTTGATGGCTGCTATGCAATTTGTATATGATGCTATAGTGAAGAATGGTACTTGGTCTTTATGTGACTTGCCTCCTGGCAAGAAGGCCATTGGCACTAAGTGGGTATACAAGCTAAAGCGTAAACCGGATGGTATAGTTGACAGATATAATGCTAGCCTTGTTGCAAAGGGTTATGCACAGGAAAGAGGCTTTGATTTTGATGAGACCTTTGCACCTACATGCCGTATGACTACTGTTCGGAGCATCTGTGCACTTGAAGCTCATCATGGTTGGAATCTACATCAGTTGGACATTAAAACTGCATTTCTGACTGGTGACTTGCATGAAGAAGTGTATGTTTTCCAGCCCCGTGGCTTTGTGTAGAAAGGGCATGAAAACCAGGTGTGCAGGTTAAAAAAGGCATTATATGGTTTCTTTCCACTACACGTAACCAGTGGTCAAGGAAGCCTCTAGGACCGTTAGAGAATTTGTAACATTATTCGAACCTAAGTCCAATGCTTCCATTCTCCTCTTGTCATTCCTTATATTCATACATCAAGGTTGCTGTATTGATTTGGGTTGACATGCATGCACCCATCGGTAATCATTACATCTCTTTTAGTGAGGGTGATGCTTCAAAGGTCCTATTATAATTCTTTGTTTACATCCTTTGGTACCTCCTTCTTTTGCGTTGTAGCTTGATGTGTGCCCCTGTTGGGCTTTGGGCAGAGGTGAGTCTTTTATTGAATCATTTTCTATTTTTATTTTCTTCTTCTTTGTCTTTTGCTAGATTCTCCCTCCCATGCATCCCTCCTCCTAAACTATGTCTTCCCCGAGAGGCTTTGAATGGAGACGTGAGTAGGTTTGAATGGTGGTTTGGTCTCTTTGATTTAGTAGATTAGCTTCATGTATCACTAACTCCTTGAATTGAGCTGATTTAACACCATTGTTTGTTGCTTGTCTATATTTTGCAAAGAAACTTAGCTCGTATGCCACCAGTCGAGCATTTAAATTGGTGGGCATCTTCAAAAAGATTTTGGAGATCATTTCAAAAAACCTAGTAAAGAAGGCTTCTTTGAATGTTTGCATGTAAGGGCTTGGTAGAAACATTAACCTCGAATAAATAGCCATTATTCTAAGTCATCTAGGCATAATAGAAAGGTCAAAGATTAAAGCATCCGTGCCTTGGTTAATGCCTATACAATTCAAAAATTTATATGCAGCATTCTTGAAGACTTTCAAAACTAGAAGGATTAACTTGAAGTAAATATGGTGAAACCTCCCAATGCACCCACAAGGTCGGATTTTTTTCCAAAATGTTTCTCCTCCAACTTGGATCTGGTTTATCAAATTCTTCTTCTGTGTATGAAAGTGTCATCCCTAAAATTTAATTGTTGATTTGGTTCTTTTTGCATTGTTCTTTTGATGTACTACCTGGTTTCTTCTTTGAGTAATCCATACGGTATATTTAGAGGCTTGAGAATTTTTTCTAAATTTTTTCTCTTAATCTTTGCTTCCTTCATGATGTTAACTATCTTATCTTCAAATTGTGTAGTCAATTGGGACACCAGTAGGGTCTGCTCTCTTTGGTCTACTTCTGCAGTATGTGGTATATCTTGATCAGAATGACTTTCCTTCTCTTCAATATGGATTGGTGAGTTATGGATGGTACCTCATTCTCCACAGTAGCTGCTTGAGAGCTTAGAACCACTGGTGTCCCCATATTGTCATTCTTTGCGATCTGATCTTGTAAATTTTTAATGATTTCATCTTTGTCTCTTATTTTTTCTTTGACTATTGTAAGTGCTTCATTGGTTTTCATGGAGCAATCACCAAGTATAGCTAATTGATCTGTGTCTTCTTTGCATTGTTCTATGATCTTGGATTCTGCTACCTTCCACTTGTTTCTAAGGTCATTTGTGTCATGCATATATTTTCTTTCCCATTGTTCCCATAATTCTTGCTCTTGCTTGAGCTGTTCAACATACTTTGCTATTTGTGCCTCTAGTTCCAATGTATCTCATTGGTTAGCTTCTAGTACCTCTACTGGTTGATTTAGCATAATCAAATTCATTATTTTTTTGTTTCTTTTTCTTAGTATGTCTACCTCGTCCGTATATATGTTTATTTGTGCTTCTAAAATTTTGCTTGTGTTTATCAAGCATACCTTTTCTACTTTTCTTGTCTCATATTTGTTTGTAAGATCCTTGAGTTGATCTTTCAGATGTTGATTTTCCTATGAGATTTGTTTGTAGCTTTCCATTGCATCTTTCACTTGCTCTTCTTTTTTGGTGATTAGTTGCTAAGATTGCAAGAGTTGAGCAGCTAGTTCTTCACTTAATAGTTTGAATCGGTCTCGTTCAACCCTCGCTTGATCATAATCTTTTTCTACTTCCATTGAGTGTTGTGCATATCCATGGCCATTTGTATCATTTGTTTCACTACTGGTTTGAGTTGTGCCATGTCCACATTCAACCATGTTTTTTGGTATGATCAATTCTTCATCTGTTTGCATGTCCTTTCCTTTTTCAATGTGCATTGTCTCATTAATTGGTTGTCTTATTGGTAGGTGAAACTGATGTTCTTCTTCTTTGACAGTGTTAGACTTTGTTGTGCTGCCTTCAAAGGTTACATCCATAGGTGATGGCTCTACCACCACACGGATGGGTGTAAATTGTTCTTGCTCAATGATTTCTTCCTCTATGCGCTCTTTCTTGGGGTGTTTCATTCTAGGTTGACCTTCAAGAGAGCTTCCATGAAATGAAGCTTTGTCATGTCATTTATTTTGACTATGTATGTTCCTTCTTTTTGTTGTTCCTCCTTTGATTCATGCTCTAGTTTAGTATATTTTTCTTGATTTTGTTTTTGGCTCTCCACTTCATGTTCGTCCATTACCTGATTTAATTCCTCCAATCCACCTTCATCGTTTGATTCTGTGTGGATATCCATGTTCATAGTTGATTGGTCATTATCTTCTAGGGATTTGGATGATGAGCTTGCATTTATTAACCCCAATTCTCTGTATCTATGAAACTTAGTTAATCTTCTGCCTGGAAGATGATGAGATGCCACCTTGGCCTGTTGGTAATGATGACCTTTTATTGGCAGATTAATTTGTCTCTCCATGAACTCATGGGTCTTTTCCATAGCTTCTTGTAACTCTGCCTCTGTAACAGGTGTAGTTTTTCCAATTGAGTTCTTAGAAGAACGTGTATCCTCTTTGCTATTGGAGTCACTTCCTAATTTAGAAATTCCCTTAGTCATTTTGCTCCTTGCATCATTGGTTGTGAGCTTGTACCAACTTCTTCTATAATGCTCACACTTTTTCTATTCTTAGGTACCGTAGTTGTTTTTGCATATTTAGCCATTCCCCTTGAAGAAGGCATTTCCTTAAGATATTCCTTGATATTCAATGCATGGTAGCTCAATACCATTAATGCCACACTTCCATTAAGGAACTTTTGTGGCCCCATTGTTTCTTGGCTTCAAATAATCTTTCCTGAATATATGGCATCAAATTTAATCTGTTGTCGACTTGTTTGATTGCATGAGACAATAGTTGGACTATGATCTTTTGAGGTGCAGTATACCAATGCATGTTTAGAAAGAAAAAGAGTTGATGCATCGAGCAAACTACTTCTTCAATGTCAATGCGGTTGATATCCAAGAATGTTCTCCTTTTGGCTCCATGGATTTCTTCCTTCAAGTCGGTGATACCATCCTTGGTCCATCCAAATGCTTCTTTTATTAGCTCGTGCATGAATTTGATGGTGGTCCATTCTCCCTCGACATTGAGAACTCATGCTTCGAGCACTGATGGAACATCTAGTGTCAGATGCAATGTGTTCATCACTTTATGTGCATTGTTGGAAGTCAGGATTATAAATTGGTAGCTCAAAATACTTATGAATTCCAACTTTTTTCAGGACCTGTAGTTTCAAGGGGATTGCATGCAAGACTTTGAAATCTTGTGACATAACAGGGAATTAGTGATCTGTGTCCATGATCTTGACAGTAACTAGGAATAAATGCTTGCCTGCTAGTTGATCTTCTTGAAACTAGTGTCCTTTGGATCTTATTACACTCTTCATTGGGAATTCCAACACTTCTTCTTGTATTTACTTGGCCCTATTTTTGTTTTTCTTATTTTTATGATTGAAAGAAAACAAGAGATTAGTTTATGGTTGAAGCATTTATTTATTTACATTAAGTTGATTTCAACCTATCATAGTACATGCTAAATCCTATTCCTATGAAGGAAAAGTGCACCACTATTTTTGTTGAATAATCCATGTGTTGAATGCATGGCTGAGTAATGTGGCCCTATCATGCATACTCTTGATGCAATGAACTCTTCATGAGTGCAAGAATGGTCCATTGGGTTGTCTTGGCAGATTCCTTGTTGCTTCTTTGGACTCCACTTTAACATTGATCTCTAATTTTGTGGCGTTTGATTTCATTGCATAGCGTTATCTTCATTTTTGAATATAGTCCTTGACCTTCTTCTACCCTTAGTTTGGAATTTCCGTGTTGTATCTGTCTGGGGTTTTATTTGCTCCTTGAGGATTGGCTTGAATGCCTATTTCCACCAATATGATACTTCATTGAGCTTTTCCATTTCTTGATTGGCTTGTTGCTTTTGGAATCTAGATGCATCATTGTGACCATTCAGCTTCCATCAATGGCTTTGGAATCCATACACGAAGAGTCCTACACTTGTTCCATGGCAATTTGGGAGTGCTGCTATGTCATTGTGTTTCTGGTTGTTGATTGATCCATTCCTTCTTCTGATTTTCATGTTGTGGCAATTGATCCTTCCGAACCCATTTCCTCACTCACTCTTTTAGGCTCACTTCGTAAGGGAGGATTGGCTAAAGGATCATGTGATATGATATAAGGTGTAGACAAGTGACGATTAAGACAATCTTGATTCCGAACAACACTTGGAATTTATTCTCTAATCTCCTCTAGACTCACTACGCTAGGTACTATTGTGATGGTAAATTGGTAATCTCTAGCCTCTAGAAGACTAAAGACTTCTTTGTGCCCTACTTTAGCTTATATGTATCCCTGGGCTAGATGTATGCTGACTTCATATTCAAAAATCTTGTCTTCACCTAGTATCAATTCTTCTAGAAAGTCTTTGTCCTTGCACACTAGAAATCTTTGATTCATGGTGGTATTCCCTAGATGTAGGGACATTGAAACCTCTCCCTGACATTGAATGACTTGACCTCTAATTCCTATCATATATGTTTTAGTAGGATTAATGGTTGCTCTAAGGTTACTCATCACTGAGGCTTGCATGCAACTCAATGCGGCCCTTGTATCAATCAATGAGTTGACTAACTGATATTCTTCCATACCAATCCCTAGGTCCATGTATGGTTGAGTGACATAAGTGGCCAACTTTTCTCTCTTACCTGCTTGATAGTTTTCCATGAGGATAGTTTCCTCTCTGAGTAGATATCTTTCATCTCGTTGTCTTATCCATTCTTTCATTTTCCTAATTCGCTCTAGTGCTTCTATTCGAGCTTCTTCCGTGATCATTTCCTCTCTTTTTTTTCAATTTTGTGCTCATAAGAGTCTTGCTATCATTCTTTCAGTTAGTGGTTCCATGTATCTTTTGACTCTATAGCCACTTATGTTCCATCGAAGGATATTTGATTTATCAATAGTGGTCCATATCCACATTGTTGTAGCTTCTTCGCATGTTGTTTTACTGTGTATCTCATTCCTGGGCTTCTCTTTTTGGCATTTGAATTGCTATTTTTTTGTTCTATTTCATATCATTTGAAATGTTCTGGAACCTCAAATTGATCAAGATGTTCTACTTGAAGTTCTTCGTTGTCCTATTTCTCTTGGTACTTTTCTATGGTGAACACCCTCAGTTCCTCTACATCCTTGTCGCATTTAATCTCTTTTAATTATTGTTCTTCCAAATCAAATTCTAGCACCATTTCAATACTCTCATAATCCTCGTTCCATTCCTTTTCCAATAATTCACCAGCTTCCATTTCTTGGAGAATTACCATGTAAAGATTCACGTCCTATCCTTCTTCATCTATACATTTGTTCATGTTCAGGGCGGCTTACATATACATATGCATATACATATACAAAAACATATACATATACATATACATATGCATATACATATGCATATACATATACATATACTATGCATATACATATACATATGCATATACATATACATATACATCTACATCTACATATACATATACATATACATATACATATACATATACATATACATATACATATACATATACATATACATATACATATACATATACATATACATATACATATGCATATACATATACATATACATATACATATACATATACATATACATATACATATACATATGCATATACATATACATATACATATACATATACATATACATATACATATACATATGCATATACATATGCATATACATATACATATACATCTACATATACATCTACATATACATATACATATACATATACATATACATATACATATACATATACATATACATATACATATACATATACATATGCATATACATATACATATACATATACATACATATACATATGCATATACATATGCATATACATATGCATATACATATACATATACATGTACATATACATACATATACATATACATATACATATACATATACATATACATGTACATATACATATACATATACATATACATATACATATACATATACATATACATATACATATACATGTACATATACATACATATACATACACATATACATACACATATACATATACATACACATATACTTATATGTATATGTATACGTATACGTATACATATACGTATACGTATACATAGACATATACATAGACATATACATAGACATATACATATACATATACATATACATATACATATACATATACATATACATATACATATACATATACATATACATATACATATACATATACATATACATATACAAATACATACGCATATACATATACATATGCATATACATATACATATACAAATACATACGCATATACATATACATTGAAGTATTTCAATGTTGATGCACCACAGTGCGCTCTCCTTCTCGAGAGCTCCACAATGATATGCTCGGAGTAGAAAATCGAGCTCCTGATGCCGCACACAATACTTCACATAGATGCTGCAGAATACACAGAAAACACAGTACACAGGGAGCACGAAGACAGACTTCTTAGGTCTTACAAATGCGATCGAACTTACAATTTGGGACTGACCAGGCCACTATACTTTTTATTGAAGAACATATACAAGGAAGTGTCCGGTGGCCATTTGGCCTTTCACATGGACACTTACGGTAACAATCTCCCACTAAAGGCCAATATGGCCAAAGTAAATATGGTAGAAAAATAAAGAATGATAAAGAATACCTGAGTGTAAGTATACAAACTATACCTCCCACCTGATGGGCATGTTACACAGTATACAAGTGACTATGTAAGATCAAGAATCAAGTAACCCCCATCAAGTGACAACAGTGTCGAAAGCTATCCTGTGGTAGAGCTTTAGTCAAATCATCTGCAACATTATCTCGAGTGTGAACCTTCTCAAGAATAATGCGCTCAGTGGCTAAGCAATCTCTAATGAAGTGATACCTCACCTCAATGTGCTTGGTCTTTGCATGATAGACCGGATTCTTAGCCAAAGCAATGGCACTCTGACTATCACTGAGCAAGTGAGGTACATGCTGAGGTAAACCCATATCACAAGCAAGACAGGAAAGCCATAATGCTTCCTTACATGCCTCACTTGCTGCAACATACTCTACTTCTGTGGTGGAAACAGTTGTACATTCTTGAAGATGAGATCTCCAAGACATAGCACCTCCAGCAAAATGAAAAATGTACCCTGATGTAGACTTATGATTGTCTACACAACCAGCATAATTAGAATCTGTGTAACCAATAATGGATGCTTTCCCTCTACCTAAGCATAGACACTTGTCCTTAGTGCCACTCAGATATCTCAAAATCATCTTGATCGCTTCCAAATGTTTCTTGCAAGGATTAGACATATATCTACTCACAACTCCCATTGCAAATGCAATGTCTGGTCTCGTAGCTACCATAGCGTACATGAGACTACCAACAACAGACTAATAGGGAATTTTGGTCATGGATTTCTTTTCCTCATCTGATTTGGGGCAATCATCCTTGCTCAATTTCACATATGTGGGTAAAGGTGTACTCAATGCCTTTCCACCTTGCATATTGAACCGGTGAAGTACTTTGGATATGTACTCACTTTGAGACAAGTATATGCATCTTTCACTCCTATCACGAGTAATGTGCATGCCAAGAATATGTTTGGCATCCCCCAAATCCTTCATATCAAATGTCTGACTCAACTTCTTTTTGAGAACTGACAAATCATAAGAGGACTTCCCAGCAATCAACATATCATCGACATAAAGTATCAAGCATATCAAGCTTCCATCTGAGCATCTCTTTGTGTAGAGACAATGATCCTCATTGCTTCGAGAATAGCCTTGAGATTTCATAAAAGCATCAAACTTTTGGTACCATTGTCTAGGACTGTTTAAGTCCATACAAGCTCTTCTTAAGCTTACAAACTAGACTCTCCTTGCCAGGAACTACATAACCCTCTATTTGTTCCATAAAGATCTCATCTGTAAGATCTCCATGCAAGAAAGCAGTTTTCACATCCATTTGGACTAGCTCTAAGTCCTCCATTGCAACGAATCCAAGAAACATGGGCAAGGTAGTCATCTTGACCACTAGAGAGAAGATTTCCTCGAAATCAATGCCATGTTGTTGCTTAAAACCCTTTGCAACGAGTCGTGCTTTATACTTTGGAGAAGCACTATCTGATGTGAATTTCAGCTTATATACCCATTTACATGGTAAAGCTTTCTTGCCCTTTGGCAAAGGTACTAAATCCCAAGTACCATTCTTGTGAATAGAATCCAACTCGCTCTTCATGGCATGCTCCCACTTGACATGATCCTCTCTCTGCATAGCCTCTTTGTAGCAAGAAGGCTCACCGGCATCTGTTAGCATAACAAAATCTAAACCTAGAACATATCTATCAGGTGGATGTGAGACACGTGCAGAACGTCTCAATGGTTGCTAAACCGGAACATGTGCAGACTGATCTGAATGGACATTCTCTTGAACATCCCTATGTGTAGCATTTTTATGCATGCTAACTAGAGGACTAGTATCCTCAAACACCACTCTTCTCACTTCAACCTCCTTAATGGGTTGTTTATGCATCTTAGACTCATTGAAAATGACATCACTACTTCTGATCACTGTCTGTGTTTCAGGATCCCATAAGCGATATCCATATTGTCATTCTCAACCATATCCAAGGAAAATGTATTTCTTTGACTTATGGTCCAAATTTTATCTAAGATTCTTGGGTATATGAACATATGCTTCACACCCAAAAACTCGAACATGATCATAATATGGTGGCTTCCCTGTCCATAACTCTTGAGCCACTTTTAGACCTTTGGAAGTACTAGGTGAAAGGTTAATCACATGAACAGCAATCAATACTGCTTCTATCCAAAATCCTTGTGAGAGGTTTGCATGATGCAACATAGAGACTACTCTATCTTGAATAGTTCTATTCATCCTCTCAGCTACACCATTCTGTAATGGGGTATAGTAAAATCTCTACGAATCCCTCGAGACTGACAGAAAACATTGAATTCATGTGAGGTATACTCACCCCTGTTATCTGAACGTAAAGCCTTAAGCTTAGTTCCTTTTTCAGTCTCAACTGAAGCAAGCCATTTTATGAAAGTAGGGAATATCTCATCCTTCAATTTGATAGGATGTACCCAAACTTTTCTAGTAGCATCATCTATGAAAGTGACAAAGTAGAGAGAACCACCTAAGGACCTAGTAGGCATAGGACCACACACATCTGTATGAATGAGATCTAAATGCTGAATTGAAGAGTCAATGTGCATTCTATGCACATTTCTCGTTTGCTTTCCATATTGACAATGCTCACAAAATGAAAAATTGAAGAAAGATAACACAGGTAAGTAGCCAGGACGAGAAAGATTTTCCATTCTACTCCGAGATATATGGCCCAAAAGACCATGCCAAATACAAGCCATAGGCTATTCAGTAACAGCTAACAACTGTTCTTTCTATGATACAAATAAAGGATAAAGTGAGCCAACATTTCTTCCTTTTGCAATAACCATATTGCCCTTTGGTATGCGAAAAGACTGAGCATAGAAGACCGCCTTGTAACCAAGGTCATCAAGTTGACCAACTGACATCAAACTACATGATAACTAAGGTACATGGCATACATTATGCATAGTAAATTTTGAACCATCAATGAACTGCACAATCAATGACTGGTAAGAATCACCAAGTCTCACGGTACCAAGAGACTTTGCTGCATAATTAGAGAACCACTCTCTGTGTGGTGTCACATGGAAAGAAGCACATGAAGCTAGCAGCCATGTGTGGGAAAGAGAATCAGCCATAAGCGCCTCAGATGGCACAGTACTATCAAGTGAACACATCAACATCATCAGAAATAGCATTAATTTCTTCAATCTTCATAGTCGAAATAGATGGTGTAGGTAACTGTTTAACATGCCCATCAACGTTCTTTCCTTTACCTTTAGCATTCTTTAATGCATAATAGTCTTTCTTCATATGTCCTTTCTTATGACAATAATTTCTCAGCAGAACACAATTATGAAGTCAAATCTCAAAATCAGTACCTGTATCACACAGACGAGACAATTGCGATTCTATGAAAAATGAGGATTTTCATTTCCAGCTTTGTTCTTCTGCACTTTCTTACTCAATACACTAAGATTCACCTCTCTTCATACACATTACTCAGAAATACACAACTGAAGCTCATAAGTTCCATGGATTACACAATGAATAGCTCAACAAATTAAAAGAAAGTACATGAAAGGAAGAAACACGATTTTCTGCAGGAGAGCTCTTCTCATTACTTGGATAGCAAAAATAATACAACCAATCCTCTCAAAATAGAGGAAATTATCTTTTATACATTTTCAAGTGTCCTCTTTCACACTTGAATTTTGGTCCTTTTCCCTTCTAATCTAAAAATATGTTATCAAAGAGCTTCCAAAAATTCTAGAAAAATACATATGATTCTAATTTACATGAGGAAGACTCTCCCTCATTTTTACATCATTTGTATAAATATTTCTACAAGTTTTTTGACATTTTACAAATATGTCCCTTCAAAAAATGCTTCTTCTAACATTCTTCCCCTCCTAGACTTTTTGGCTCCTGACAAAAAATACTCTTGCTGATAAGTAGTGAGAGCTTCCTTTACTTCTTTTTTCTTTGGTAAACCTATGACAATAAATCATGACTTTTTCTTTCTGTGATG